>CM064971.1:63545165-63631115 GCA_032847665.1 Solanum chilense | reverse complement strand
TGGGTAATTGTGGACAGATTAACTAAGTCTGCTCACTTCATTCCGGTCAAGGTGACCTACAATGCAGAGAAGTTAGCCAAAATCTACATCTCAGAAATCGTTCGATTGCATGGAGTTCCACTTTCCATCATATCAGATAGAGGTACGCAGTTTACTTCTAAGTTTTGGAGAACATTGCATGCGGAATTAGGTACTAGGTTGGACCTTAGTACTGCATTTCACCCTCAGACCGATGGTCAGTCTGAGCGAACGATTCAAGTGTTGGAGGATATGCTTCGCGCATGTGTGATAGAATTTGGTGGCCATTGGGATAACTTTTTACCCTTGGCAGAGTTTTCATACAATAATAGCTATCACTCCAGTATCGACATGGCTCCATTCGAAGCATTGTATGGGAGGAGATGTAGGTCTCCCATTGGTTGGTTTGATGCATTTGAGGTTAGACCTTGGGGTACTGATCTTTTGAGGGATTCATTGGAAAAGGTGAAAGCTATTCAAGAAAAGATTTTAGCGGCTCAAAGTAGGCAAAAGGAATATGCGGATAGAAAGGTTAGAGACTTGGAGTTCATGGAGGGTGAACAAGTCTTGCTGAAGGTTTCACCCATGAAAGGGGTGATGCGGTTTGGAAAAAGGGGTAAGCTAAGTCCCAGGTATATTGGACCATTTGAAGTACTTAAGCGAGTAGGGGAGGTGGCTTATGAATTAGCCTTGCCTCCAGGGCTGTCAGGAGTGTATCCGGTATTTCACGTGTCTATGTTGAAAAGGTACCATGGGGATGGAAACTACATCATTCGTTGGGATTCGGTTCTGCTTGATGAGAATTTGTCCTATGAGGAGGAACCTGTTGCTATTTTAGATAGAGAAGTTCGCAAGTTGAGGTCGACGGAGATTGCATCCATCAAAGTTCAATGGAAGAATCGACCAATTGAATAGGCCACTTGGGAGAAGGAGGCTGATATGCAAGAAAAATACCCACATCTGTTTACAGATTCAGGTACTTCTTCTCGTCCTTGTTTTTCTTCTTTTGATCGTTCGAGGACGAACGATGGGTAAATTGGTATCTATTGTAACGACTTGTTTAGTCATTTTGAGCAGCTGATTTTATTTCTGGAAAAACTGTCGGAGTCGACGGAACCCACGACGGACCGTCATGGGCACGACGGACCGTAGAGGGTGTCTCGTTCCAAAACACTTAGAATTCTGAAATTTGAGTGCTGAAATCGACTCTCTGAACTCTGTGACGGACCTGTAGGACGGACCGTCACAGATACGACGAACCGTTATGAGCTTCCGTTTCAAAACACTTTAACTCTTGAGAATTGGGTACTGGGAGCAATTCTCTGAACGTCGTGGCGGAAGTGCAGGACGGACCATCGTAGGCATGACGGACCGTCATAGACTCTTCCAGGAAATTGAGTCTCTGAACTTTGCGACGGACCTGCAGGACGGACCGTCACAGCTATGACGGACCGTCACAGGTTGCGTAATCCCAGGCTGGGTCGTATTTCTATTTAAGTTTTAAAGGGGCGTTTTGGACTATTCCTGCTATAATTATATATTTCGTGGGTTAATATTAATGACCCAAATTCTTGGGGGATAAAAGAGGTAACCTTGAGTTAATTAGTGGGTTACTATTGTCATCTTTTATACTTAATTATATGCTAATTAGGGTAAAAGAAAGAGGGTTTGGATAAGAAAAATAGAAAGAACAAAGAGAGAGAGAGAGGGAAAGAGAACGATCGAGAGAGAGGAAAAACGCAGCTTTAGGAAATTTCTTGCTTGATCACGAATCTT
The DNA here is from genome assembly GCA_032847665.1 of Solanum chilense. Lineage (NCBI taxonomy): Eukaryota > Viridiplantae > Streptophyta > Magnoliopsida > Solanales > Solanaceae > Solanum > Solanum chilense. Next base: position 63,629,321 of record CM064971.1, on the reverse strand, counting down.
CGGTGGAGGTAGGTTATGGTTTTGATACTATTCGTAGTAAACTCTTAATAGCGAATGATATGTATTGGTAGTATTTTAAACCCTTCTATATGCTTAATTGTATGCTTGCATGAATATGATTATGTGATTGTGATAAAATAAGCATGATGAAGCTATTGAATCCCAAATCTTGAAAGAAACCCTAATCTACTTTATTAATGATGATGTCTTGGTATAAAAGAAGGCTTGATGAACTAAAGTAATGGGATTGATAATGCCTTGGTATAAAAGAAGGCTTGATGAATTACATAATGAGATTGATGATGCCTTGGTATAAAAGAAGGCTTGATGAATTAGGGGATCGGATTCCACGTTCCGGTACCAGGATAGAAATAGAGGATCGGGTGCCACGTTCCGGTACCAGGATAGAATGAGGATCGGAGTGTCATGTTCCAACACCAGGATAGTATATGGATCGGGTGCCACGTTCCGGTACCAGGATAGAATGAGGATCGGAGTGTCACGTTCCGACATCAGGATAGTATATGGATCGGGTGCCACGTTCTGGTACCAGGATAGAATGAGGATCGGAGTGTCACGTTCCGACACCAGGATAGAATATGGATCGGGTGCCACGTTCCAGTACCAGGATAGTATATGAGGATCGGAGTGTCACGTTCCGACACCAGGATAGTATATAAGGATCGGAGTGTCACGTACCGACACATGAGGAATAAAGATAATGAATCTTGGAAGATGTTAATATACTGAAACTAATGAACCTAATTCCCAAATGAGTATGGTATTGAGGCTTGAGTCCTCATGGATGAACTTGGTGGTACGTATTGATGATTATAGTACTTGTTGTTGCTACATGTTGAGTATTGTAGTTGATTTATGATATTAACTGATATATGTTGTTTTCTATTTTGAGTTGGCCGATGATACTTACTCAGTACCCGTGTTTTTGTAATGACCCGATAGGTTATTTTTGAAAATTTTGAACTATTCGTTTAACTTGAGTTAATTAATTGATGGGTAATTGTAGGTAATTGTCTAAATAGATAGTTAATGGGTTAAAGTGATAATTTATTTAAGATTCTATACCATTTGACCCATATATAATAAAAATAAGTAGGTAAAAATTATCACATTAAGTAGATAATTAATTTACAAAAGAAAAAAAAGGGAAGAAACAAACCTTGTGTGGCGGCGTCCAAGAGAGCAGCACAAAGAGCTTCAGGTAAGCAAATTTTTTTTACCCAATTTCAACTCTTCTGTAGACTTAAATAAATTACTCATTATAGGAGTATTATTATATAACTACAGCAATTAATTTGTAAAAGCAACAAAATGGGGGGAGGAGAAAAATTTGTTTGGTATGAATTTAATGATATGGAAGATTGGACAAATTAATGATTAATGTTATTTATTTTTATATAAAAATTGTTATTGGAGACACACAGTTGGCCATTAATAGTCTAATGATAGAGTTATAAGAATTGGGTTTAATAAAGTGAGGAAAATAATTAATTTTGAATTGTTTTTCTAATAACAGATTGCTTAATTAGTATGTAGTTTTATTTTACTTTTGGGATACTAGTCATATATATGATTGATTCATATCTTGAAAAGTGTAAAGTTGGGTTAATAATCATCAACAATCAATTTTGTTGAAATCACTTTTTGACTCTGTTATATTGATATTAGTAGAGGGAAATTTGAGACTAATAAGTTAATTAGTATTTTGAAAAGATGAGAGTTAATAAGTTAATTGGTATCTAGATTTAGAAACTTTATTTTCAATTCGGATGAGTTTTGGCTCTAGGCTACATATAACAATATGAGTGTTGTTAGTTTTGAAAGCTTAGCGTGACTATGTATTTGAATAGATTGCTTTGAGTTGGAAGCTCAACAAATGGGAAAGGCTCAAGTCTCGAAGTGATTGTTCTACTATTTGAGGCAAGTGAATTTCTAAACTCTTGTTAAGTGTATGAAATGCGTGTATTTCCTTGTGGTATATGTTTGGGAGTAGCGAGATTTGTGATGGGTTGACTTGTCCACATTGATTAATTGTAATGATTAAAAAAAAGGGACAACAAAAGACAATGTAATTAATTATTTATGTGTGATGTGTTGAGAAAGGGTTGAAGGCTTCTTGAATCATTGTTGATGTGATTTCATGTTTATGTGGCTGTGAACTGTGCAATGTTATGAAAATGGTCATCTCCTCATTATTTGTGTGAACTTGTAATTTGCATTATTATGAGGCATTGGTTGCGACTAGTGTTATGTGCATTGAGAAAGAATGAGTACTTAAGAGGATGTACCATTTCGAGGGACGTATCACGCGCTGCGATGGATACTATATTTCAAGGGACGTATCGCGCGCCGCGATGGTTACTATATCGAGGGTCGTGTCGTGCGCCGCGACAGATGCATGGACAGATATGTCCCCCATGGGTCCCGGACTGAGAGACAGCGGGTGTGTATCACTAGGTCAGACATGCATCATTATACTTGACATTGCATTCCATTTCATTGCACATACTTATCATTAGTGAACTTGATATCGTGTTTTGCTGATCTTCTGATTGCCTTTCTGTTGAACTTGTGATTGATCAATATTGAGCTTGTTATTGCGGATATGTAATTTGTTGAAGTATTGTTGTTGAGGATATGTAATTTGTCTAAGTGTTGTTGTTGAGCTACGTGCTATGTGAACTGTGAGCTGTTAGGTTGGGTTGATTTTAATGCAGGTTGTAGTTGTAGAGGTTCGGTTAGGGGTGGTAGGAGTACCCGTATTTCATCCCCTTAGCTTCTGTTTAGAGGTTTACTTGCTGAGTACCGTGTGGTTTGGTATTCACCCCTTGCTTCTACAAATTTTTGTAGGTTATGAGCCTGGATTTTTGTTGTACTTTTCATCTCTTCTTTTCTGAGGCTTCTTGGAGATTTGTGAGGTAGTTGTTTCCATCTCAGCAGACTTTTTTCTCCATAATTATGATCTTGTTCTATTCTAGAAACAAGTTAATTTGAGACTTGAGTTTTTCTTTTGAATCAATTGTAATACTTTAGAGGCTTGTACGCGTGACTACCAGGTTTTGGGGGTATAATGTAAGTTGATAGTAAATTTTCCGCATTTTTATTGTAATGGTTGAGTTTTAGGCTGACTTGTCTTGATGGGATAAGACGAGTGCCATCACGTCCATTTTTGGGTCGTGACAAAATGGTATCAGAGCCCCAGGTTCATAGGTCTCACGTGTGTACAAGTCGGGTCTCAATAGAGTCTCGATGATCGGTACGGAGACGTCTGCACCTATCTTCGAGAGGCTGTAGTGACTTTCAGGAAATATATTCACTTCTTGGATCTATATTGTGTGTACTTGGTCCCATTTTGATTCTTATCGCTTCACTCCATTCGCTCTCATTTATGTGATGACTCGTGCGTAGTTCCTTTTGTGAATCATTGGCATGTCGTGTATTGGTTTGATGTTAGATCTGGTATTAAGGTGAAAATGATATACTTATGAAACGAATGCGTGATCATATTTGAAAGAGTTGAGTAAGGTTAGTTATCATTGTAAAATAATAATAATATATATATTACTTATCTGGTATAAGCAACTATGGAGTGGTTCGACAATTAAAAGTTAAATGTTTGAAGAATTGACTAGATAATAAATAGTGTAATACAATTGATCTAGTTGTCATACCATTAATGGGTTGCTTAGCAAATGATGTTGCACCAATTCAGGTCAGAATCCCTTCTGTGGTTTCACAGATTGAGTGTACACCAAAGAAGGTCATGATATGACTATTACAATGGTACTGATGGGTACTTGGTTAGAATTATGGTGTGTTACTTTTGATATTGACCCTGCTTACGAAAGAATACATATAGCTTGAGTTAGATACAAAACTAATATAGTAATATTTTACAGGTATTTGATGGATAAAGTGTGTGACCTATTTGAAAATGATCTTCTCAATAGATATGATATGTTATAGTGGTTGGATGTAATGAATTTTCACGATGTATTACTAGTGGTAAATGAAAACGGACATGTTGATTGTTAAGTGCAAATATTAACTACTTAAGGAGTTATCTATGATTTATAAATCCTCCAAAGTTTGTTTTGAAAGTTCAGTTCGTAGTAGTTGATCCTAATGGAATGATTTTAAGGAGGATCTTACATGAAGATATGAATATCGACTCGGGAAGTTCATACCTCAAATTGTTGGTAACATTGGTTATTTTTATTTCTTCTTCCTTATGTTCGAGGACGAACATGATTTTTAGTGGTGGATATTGTAATGACCCGATAGGTTATTTTTGAAAATTTTGAACTATTCGTTTAACTTGAGTTAATTAATTGATGGGTAATTGTAGGTAATTGTCTAAATAGATAGTTAATGGGTTAAAGTGATAATTTATTTAAGATTCTATACCATTTGACCCATATATAATAAAAATAAGTAGGTAAAAATTATCACATTAAGTAGATAATTAATTTAGAAAAGAAAAAAAAGGGAAGAAACAAACCTTGTGTGGCGGCGTCCAAGAGAGCAGCACAAAGAGCTTCAGGTAAGCAAATATTTTTTTACCAAATTTCAACTCTTCTGTAGACTTAAATAAATTACTCATTATAGGAGTATTATTATATAACTACAGCAATTAATTTGTAAAAGCAACAAAATGGGGGGAGGAGAAAAATTTGTTTGGTATGAATTTAATGATATGGAAGATTGGACAAATTAATGATTAATGTTATTTATTTTTATATAAAAATTGTTATTGGAGACACACAGTTGGCCATTAATAGTCTAATGATAGAGTTATAAGAATTGGGTTTAATAAAGTGAGGAAAATAATTAATTTTGAATTGTTTTTCTAATAACAGATTGCTTAATTAGTATGTAGTTTTATTTTACTTTTGGGATACTAGTCATATATATGATTGATTCATATCTTGAAAAGTGTAAAGTTGGGTTAATAATCATCAACAATCAATTTTGTTGAAATCACTTTTTGACTCTGTTATATTGATATTAGTAGAGGGAAATTTGAGACTAATAAGTTAATTAGTATTTTGAAAAGATGAGAGTTAATAAGTTAATTGGTATCTAGATTTAGAAACTTTATTTTCAATTCGGATGAGTTTTGGCTCTAGGCTACATATAACAATATGAGTGTTGTTAGTTTTGAAAGCTTAGCGTGACTATGTATTTGAATAGATTGCTTTGAGTTGGAAGCTCAACAAATGGGAAAGGCTCAAGTCTCGAAGTGATTGTTCTACTATTTGAGGCAAGTGAATTTCTAAACTCTTGTTAAGTGTATGAAATGCGTGTATTTCCTTGTGGTATATGTTTGAGAGTAGCGAGATTTGTGATGGGTTGACTTGTCCACATTTATTAATTGTAATGATTAAAAAAAAGGGACAACAAAAGACAATGTAATTAATTATTTATGTGTGATGTGTTGAGAAAGGGTTGAAGGCTTCTTGAATCATTGTTGATGTGATTTCATGTTTGTGTGGCTGTGAACTGTGCAATGTTATGAAAATGGTCATCTCCTCATTATTTGTGTGAACTTGTCATTTGCATTATTATGAGGCATTGGTTGCGACTAGTGTTATGTGCATTGAGAAAGAATGAGTACTTAAGAGGATGTACCATTTCGAGGGACGTATCGCGCGCCGCGATGGATACTATATTTCGAGGGACGTATCGTGCGCCGCAATGGTTACTATATCGAGGGTCGTGTCGTGCGCCGCGACAGATGCATGGACAGATATGTCCCCCATGGGTCCCGGACTGAGAGACAGCGGGTGTGTATCACTAGGTCAGACATGCATCATTATACTTGACATTGCATTCCATTTCATTGCACATACTTATCATTAGTGAACTTGATATCGTGTTTTGCTGATCTTCTGATTGCCTTTCTGTTGAACTTGTGATTGATCAATATTGAGCTTGTTATTGCGGATATGTAATTTGTTGAAGTATTGTTGTTGAGGATATGTAATTTGTCTAAGTGTTGTTGTTGAGCTACGTGCTATGTGAACTGTGAGCTGTTAGGTTGGGTTGATTTTAATGCAGGTTGTAGTTGTAGAGGTTCGGTTAGGGGTGGTAGGAGTACCCGTATTTCATCCCCTTAGCTTCTGTTTAGAGGTTTACTTGCTGAGTACCGTGTGGTTTGGTATTCACCCCTTGCTTCTACAAATTTTTGTAGGTTATGAGCCTGGATTTTTGTTGTACTTTTCATCTCTTCTTTTCTGAGGCTTCTTGTAGATTTGTGAGGTAGCTGTTTCCATCTCAGCAGACTTTTTTCTCCATAATTATGATCTTGTTCTATTCTAGAAACAAGTTCATTTGAGACTTGAGTTTTTCTTTTGAATCAATTGTAATACTTTAGAGGCTTGTACGCGTAACTACCAGGTTTTGCGGGTATAATGTAAGTTGATAGTAAATTTTCCGCATTTTTATTGTAATGGTTGAGTTTTAGGCTGACTTGTCTTGATGGGATAAGACGAGTGCCATCACGTCCATTTTTGGGTCGTGACAGTTTTGTACTGACCCCTACTTGTGTGTTTCTTTCTTTGTTATATGTGGAGTGCAGCAAACGTACCGTCGTCTTCAACTCAACCGTAACTCTAGCCAGTCTTCATTACACCGGACTTTAGGGTGAGCTAATGCTTCTAGCTTGGACTGGATCTTCTTCTTCGAGTCTTGATGCCTTGAATTTCTGGCATGGACTAGCTTTTTATGTATTTTAGTTTCTTAGATACTCTAAGATTAGTAATTTGAGGATAGATGTTCTTGTGATGATGACTTCCAGATTTAGGGGATAATGAGTTATAAATTTTAGAAGTTATTTAAATGATTTTGTTAATGAGTTTAAGTCTTCCGCATTGTATTTTTGTTCAATATGTTTGGGTTTAGATTGGTTGGTTCGCTCACATAGTAGGTTAAGTGTGGGTGCCACTCGCGGCTCGGTTTTGGGTCGTGACATATACTAAAAGCCTAAATGAGCCCAAAATTCTCTACTCTTCAGATATCTTCCATATATTTTTAAATACTTTTCATTTTTGATGACACTTAATTTTTCGCTATACGTTTTACTTATCACTCCATTCCAATCTATCCCTTAAATTCACAAAATTTTCATGTCTGAGTCATTTGTGTAATGCTAAGAGTATACGTGAGTGACTTTTGAAACAAGGTATCTATTAGCAATAAATCATAAAGTTGAGAGTTATATCCGATCCTTTTCCCTTTAATTTTTAGTGTGAAAATATGAGAAATAAAAATGAAGAAACGTGAATGGAAAAAGAACAATATAATTCAAGATTTTGCTTTTGAGGCTACATTGTAAGTTATTTTATTTGAAAAAAAAAAGGGTGGGGGAGGGGGAGGGGGTCTATAATAAATTTTATAAGAAAATGAGTGTAGAAATAAATTTGATCATCATCATATCATATATTTCTATAAAAGAGAACCCTAGGCCCGCCACCACAAGCAATAATTTTCTATATATAAAAGTGAACCCTAGGTCTGCCTACGTGGCGCCACTACAAGCAATAATTTTCTTTTATATTTATTTATTTTCAAAACTAGCCTTCATATTTGATGAAAAGACGTGACTTTTATGGAAAGTTACAACTTTAATGAAGAGTTGCGACTTGTATCAAAAGTTGTGACTTTTATGAAAGGGTGTGACTTTAATGAAAATTTGCGACTGTATGAAATGTTTGTGACTTTTATTAAAGGTTGCTAACTTTTCGAGGGATTGAAACTTTTTCAAATAGTTGTAACCTTTTTGATAAGGCACAATAAACATTTGTTCACAGTATACTTTGTTGTCAATAAATAGAAAGATTGCCTCTCATTTTAAAACAACAAAAATTTCTGATCTTTTTCTTCTACTTCCGCGAAATTAATTTTGTACTTTGCTCCATTTGAATGACTTACTAATACAACTAGTTGGTGAATAAAATTATTTCATCCTGAGAGGATATATTTCTTTAAACCTCCTGTATTGGAGGGGAATAGTTTTCTTAAGGTGACATTGTGTATTCAGTGGACTCGATTTTTTTCTTTATATTTTCTTCTATTTATACATATCCTGGTATGTTTTTACACTCTTTAGTTTATGTTTATGATATTAATTGTTGTTTTTGAGTACCTATTTAAAATTTTTTTTTATGTTTATGCAAAGTTATTTTCTCCGGTTATATTGAAAATATACATATATAGTACGTATATTTGTTGTACAAAAAATAAGTATTGTAAAATTAATATATATAAGTTTACATATTATCTTTTCGTACATAAATATGAAATTTCTAACTTATCAATTGAAGAAATTCATTATGCATGTTCAAAAGATATACTTGTTTTCATGTGTAAGCATAATTTCTTTTTTTGAATATGTTAACAAAATTTTGAATTCTCTTTGGACATATATCACAATTGTATAATCTGTACAACTTAAATGTTTCTTTTCATTACGAAACGCTTTTGTATATATATTCATATTTTCTTCTTTATTTTCCTTTGAATGTTAATTAAGGAACCAATTATTTATTATATCGTAAATAATTCATTCATTAGAGGTTCTTGACTTATGTGATAATGACAAAGAATCAAATTCATGTTGAATATTGCTAATTTTTTTTATGAATCAATTTTTCTATTATTTTTAATGTATGGATATTAGTAAAAAATTATTTGCAAGTTCAATGCAATTATTATTTATGACCGCGCGAAGCGTCGAAAAATTACCTACTTAAGATAGTAAAATTTAAATATTCATTGAATTAAAGAACGTAGAAAAAAAAAACTCATAGTTGAGAAAGATCAAGTGTACCTCTTAACTTTGCGAACAAATTAAATATACCTATATAGATTCTAGTTTTTAATAATATATCAAAAAAATAAAATAAATTTAATTATTTTTTTCACTGCCATTAGAAAAATATGATATATTTCAGCTATTTATGTAATAATAGGAGTATATACGAGTCACTTTTTTAACGAATGATATATCAACTCTAAATTTTGAATTTGAGAGGTATATTCCATGTAATTTTTCCTTAATTTTTCAGGGGACAAGTCTTGTCTATCCTCTTTTGATTGAGTTTGTTAGATATTAGATTAAATATTTAAAAAATTGTTTAAAAAATTGTGATTTTACTATTAGAAAAATAATTTTGTGATTTGAACGAAAAAATTGTTCTCAAATGTCCATTTAAGGTATTAACTTGCAATTTAAATGTAGAATTTATAAATTACTTAACATATCTACTTATATCAAACCAAATCTTTTAAGAGAGAAAACCAAAACAAATTCAAATTCCTATCTTATCTTCACTCTTCACGCTTTTCGTGTGTTTGAAAGAATTGATGTAATTATTAGGATAGTAAATATCAACATAATAATTATACAACCTTGTAATGACATTGACTTGGTTATTTGCCACAGTAAAATTAAACTATAATTACACATTTATTTTTTGGATGTGCAAATGCAACCATAAAGTTATATTAAATTTGAAAATTAAAAATTAATTATTTAAAATTTAGATTAGAAAAATAAGAAACTTAATAAAGGTTATATATATATATATATATATATATACAAATGCATGTTAGACAAAAAAGATTAATATTATGTCATAAAATGTTAAAATATGTGACAAAAAGATAATATATCAAGTCTATTAAAAAAAATAACTTGCAATGTGAAGTTTCAAATCAATACTACTAAAACAAATGAAACTAAAAATATAACATAAGTTCTAGACTCAAAAAAAAAAAATTAATATATATTTTTATATGTTAAATTTCAAAATGACATTCATGCATATGAATGAAAAGAATAGGAAAACATAAGTCTATAATCTTACTTTGAATTCTAATTTAATTTTAAAATACTAGCAAAATTGTGTTAATGAAATAAATGAATATATTTAAAAAATAGAGAATGCAAAATAATTGCATCGAATCACATGAAGTAAAGGTTGAGAATGAGAAAGGAATAAACTATAAATAATGTACAATAAAAAAGAAACTTTTAGAAAATACTAGAATAATGAAAAATAGAAAAAGAATTTATAATAATAGAAAATATATTAAAATGCAAAAATAAAAATAAAAGGAAGAATTAAATAATAATTATATTATAATTACACCATGTAATTATCAACAATTCACATCTCCTTCCTAGGAATTGGAAAGTGAAATTACCTCCTGACCAAGTAATAGGTCAGATAATATAACTACACCAAATTGAATTATCAAGGTGTCTTCCCAAACAAACCCTTAGTATTCTTTAGAATCCCCCCCCCCCTCTTTTTTTTATATCAGATTATATATATCTTTCACATGTACATCAACTACTATATAAATAGACCACTTATATTTGATTTTCTCTATCGCTACTCATCAATCAAAAGGTGTGTAAAAAATTCTCTTTTTTTTCTTTTTTTTGTTCTATTTTAGTTGTTTCTTATATAAATTAATTGTTTACATAATAAATCAAATAGATTAACACTTGGTTTTGTGTTTCTTTTGTTATTTTGTTGTATCAAACAGAAAATTATCCAAAAATATGACAGATTCTGTGGAAGAACCTGCTGGAGAATCATCAAATTCGCAAAAAAGATCGGAAAGGCATGGACAATACCACAAAACATTCTATGGAACAAATTCAAAGACTTGATGAGTAAGATCAACTTTTTTTAAAAAAAATAATTTGATCCTTCAGATATTTGTTTGTTCAAAGAGATGATGTTATTTTCTTATACTACATCAGTGGTAAAATTAAATTATCAGTGGTAAAATTTAATATCATTAGTGATAGAATATTTGATTTTCTTTTTGTATGTATTTTTTGTGCATCAATTGATATTTATTTATTTTGATTGATTTTTCTTTTGGTTTTATTTTTGTTCCCCACATGTCCACTATATTTAATAAAAGATTTGTACTTTTGATATCACATTTCCTGTTTTCTTTTGTTGAGTTGCTAAAATAGTTTTGAAATAATTTATTTTGATGATTAATCTGTTATATATACATCATTATAAATGAACTTGTTTATTCTTTATGACTTTAGCATAAGAAGATGAGTTCGTTAAAGTTCAATGTCTTTCTAATTTTTGCACCAAAAACACAAATAATCTATTTCCCATTATGTTTGATACCCTTTTGAGGTATGACTAATTTAACTTTGTGTCGAGAAATTTCATTTTAGAGCCCAACTAATCTAGATCACGTAAAAAATCTATCTTTTGGGACCGACTATTCTAGATTTGCATTGAAAAATCACACTTTAGGATCTGCTTAGTTCAGATTTGCATCACAAAGTCTCACTTGGGGGGTGGGGGTGGCTAAACCCCTCCCAATCAATGGTGACAACTCTTGTCCCATGACTCAACACGAGGCTTCTAGTTAAGGATAAAAGAGTACTTAATACTCCTCAATCTTTAGTGAGTATCTGGTAGTTGATCAAGGGCACGACAAATTCAAATTCAAGTGTGGAATCAAGTCCCATTTTATGGTCAAACGTTCCTTACCAAAGTTTTAGTTCCAATGCTCGAACTTAAGACCTGATTAATGATGGAGAAATACTTGTTAATCCACCATGTATTTATGATATTTTTTTTGTTATTTTCTTTTTTTTGGTTTATATTTTTTTTTAAAATGATCAATAATATTTTCTCTTCATGAATTTTTGAATGAAGATTCTTCAAGAAATGCCCGCATCAAGATGAGGATTAACAAAAACAATTGGGTAGCGAAGCAGGGCTTGACCATAAGCAGGTCAAGCTTTGGTTCCAAAACAGAAGGGCTCAAGCAAAGGTAATTTTGATTATTTAATTCTTTTATATATTGTCAATTGTACTTATTATATTGATTGGATATTATTGTTGTTTTTGTTGTTGTTTACACACAACAACAAATTAATATATTTTTTTCATTAAAATTATGAAAAATCTAGAAAAAGTAATGACAAAAGTTGAAATAATTTAATGAAAGCAGTGATCTATTGGTAAATTGTTTCTCTATATTTGGTTATGTTGTTAGGATGTGTGAATAAATAAGATAATTTATTCCTCGTTATAATCAAGTTATTTACTTCCACTATCACCAACCCCCCGGGCCGCGTACAATAAATTCCATTCTTGATGATTTCACTTTTCAATTTTTATATAGTTTTCCTAAATCACTAATTTGATTTTCCATGATGAATTGATCAATAAATTTGAAAGTATGTTCTCTCATTAATATATGAACTTTATTAAATAAATTTCTTTTCATTTAAATTATTTTCATTATCTAACCTCTAAGTCAATTAAGTTGTTGCTTAATAAATTCAATAATACAAGCATTTTAAATAATTCAAAGTGCATGAACTCCCTAGCAAGTTCAATAATTAGCAAGGAATTACAAAATGGAAAAAAAATTGAATCCCTTCTAGGTTTTGAGAATTTAAAGTCAGAAAAATTTGGTTTTGCCACTCAAAACTAATGATTTCCTTTTCAAGATTACTTGATGAATGAAGGAAATCTTGAAATATTAAATGGACAAATTGAATGAAGTCCAGGCTAATCAAAATAATTTGTATATATAATTGAGCGGATGAATAAATTATTTGGGTTAGGTTGGGCTTAAAATAGACCACAACCCAATTTTTCAACTTCTATCAAAAACTAATTTTTCTAGTTAGTTGTTCAATTACCAAACATTGTTCTTTCCTTAACATGACTATATTTATCACATCTAGAATAAGAGTATGGTGTTTGATAGGAAATTTCATAGAGCTAGTGAAGATTCTCAAAAAGAGAAGGATAACTAGTATCCAGGAAACCAAATGAGAAGGATAGAAGGCATGTGATATGGATAATTATAAGTTGTGCTACTCGAAAGGTGTAACGATTCAGAATAAAGTAGGCATCCTAGCGGATTGTGAGCTTAGGGAGGAAGTGATTGAGGTAAGGAGGATCAATGATAGGATGATGATGATTAAGTTAGTAATTGGAGATTCCAGTTTGAACATTATTGGTGCTTATGCTCTGCAAATTGTCTTGGACAAGGAGGACTAGAACACTTTTTGGGAGGATTTGGACGAGGTTGGTGGAGGTGTTAGAAGTTATTCATAGAAGGAGATTTCAATGGTCACACCGAGTCTACTCCAATGGGAAGTAGTGATTAGTATGGAGGTTTCAATTTCAGGGACAAGAATGCGGAGGAGTCTCACTTATGAATTTTTCAATAGCTTTTGGGTTGGTGGTAGTCAATTCAAGTTTCTTGAAGGAGGGGGAGAACTTGGTCACCTTCCATAGCACGGTAGATAAAACTCATATAGACTATTTGCTTCTTAGGAAGGAACATAAAGTTCTTGATAAAGACTGTTGGTTATCCCGAGTGAGAATTTAACGACCTAACACTAACTCCATATGTTGGATTTCTGATTGTAAGGGAGAGGAAGAAGAGGATACTAGGTAACAAACTGAGGATAAAATGGTGAAGCTTGAAAATGATCAGTACTCTTGATATCATAGAGAAGTTTTTATTTGTAGGAGATATGGTAGTAGTAGTGATTCAGATAATATGTGGTTCAGAACTTCTAGTTAAATTTAGGCAAGTTGAGTAAACTAAATTTTCATGGATTAATTTTTTCACCAATGTAAAAATTCTTTAAAATATATTTCTTATAGGAGGAAGAATGTGTATGTGGTTCAAATTAGAATGGAATTTTGAACTTTTAAGCAAAGATGAATGGAAAAAATATTTTTCAAGCATTATAAAAAGGCTAAGTACCATTTTTTATTCTTCAACTATAATAATATTCTAATTCTGATACAAGTAATATCTTGCTCAATACATAAATCTTCAATTTATTGGAATGTGAACTATTGATCCTTTATTTGTCAAGAGTGAAAATTTAACATAATAATTGTTTGTACAATTATTTAGTTACCTATATGTTATATTAAGTTTGTATTGTTATTCGATATGTGATTAATTTTTGTTATATATATTTCATCAAACTAAAATTGAGACATCCATTAACAATGCTCTTCGAAAATTAAAAAAAAAAATTCTTTGTGAATATAAGGCAATGAAAGAGGCAATGAAGAATATTATGTGTCCAAAATGTGATGGACTTCCTATTGGAAAAGAAGAAAGAGAACGTAATTTAGAAAATATGAAAACAGAAAATCAATGGTTGACATAACAGGTTATTCAACCTTCTATTTATCCTATTTATTTTATTTTTTATGTTAATTTTTCTATTTATCCTGAAAAGAATTACCTATATATAACAAAGACGAGGAAAATTCATGGTTTAAACTTGATGGATTAATCCAAAATTTAAGGTATTAGAACATAACTTATAATAAAAAATGAAGGAGTCAGATCAAATAATATTATCTCTGGATCGATAATTTTATAAATACAACAATTAATCTTTGGAATCCTACTATCAAGGGTTGTGATAGTATGGATAATATTCATCTATCCCTAACAAAAGGTCTTAGGAATAGATGAGCTCAAACCTTGTTAGGGTTGTGATAGTATGTTAAACAAAGTGATTCTCTTTTTAATGAGATTTACACTAGTGTTAAATGTGTTAAATTATATCTTGGATTTGTTTCCGCCCCGTGCATATGAGTTGCACCCTCCCTTGACAAGAGAGATAATCTTGATCTCACAATCAATTAATTGATTGATAGAATTTAAATTATATACACTAATAGCAAATTATACACTTCTAAATTATGTTTATTTAGATACGTACCTATTATTTAAGTAAATTAACTGAAAATTTTATTTTTTCAGGATGAAAAAGTATCAAATCTCATCTCACATGTTTTTGGAAGACCTTTTGTGATGGATTCAAATTTGGCACCACAAATATCGACTCTTGGATCACGTTCAAATTCATCTGATGGAAGTTTGTTGAACCAAGACACATGTGGCTCTCGCATTAGATATCCTCCTCTTGGTCAAGAAAACAATCAAAATAGTAATAATGTTCATGCACACTCAATGATCTCTCAATCAGCACAAGAACATGATGAATGTAATCATGATAGTAGGCAACAAACAATTATGTTTGAGGCTGTTGTTGCTTCTATGAATGAAATGGTTGAACTTTGGAAGATGAATGATCCATTTTGCGTAGATTCATCAAGTGATAGGCGGTGTTTTATTCATCGTGAGATTTATCGAAGAAAATTTTCAAATCAAGTTCTACCTCCCCAAACATCAACGGGTCGAATTGAATCATCAAAGGATTGTGGAATTGTGTCAATGACTGCAGTTGAGTTTATCCATAATTTTCTTGATCCAGTAAGTTTCACGAACACTTTCATGTTTTATATATATATATATATATATATATATGCTTTGAATATTAAAGATTGGGAGCGCTAGTTGATTTTTGAAAAGTATCCATTATGTGAGAATTCGTTGGAAACTTACCACTTCTCATGTGGAAACATACCATGCCAATATCATGGATTTCGAACTTGAGCAAGTGAGAGATCTAAGAAACTGTCATGATATTTTGAAATCTAACTCAATGTCATGAATTCAAAAAAATTTCTATTTCTCAATTGGTTGATACCATTTCACTTTTTTATTTTCTCCCATACAATATTGATTAAGATGAGTTTATATGGAGTTATGGACATGGACAATCAGTACTTATTTTTAGACATAGTTGTCATACTTGTTTTTTAAGAATTAATCATATGCTTAAAAGTAATTGTTTTTTATATGTAGGTCAAATGGGTGAACTTGTTTCCTACTATAGTCACAAAAGCTAAGACTATTGAAGTTCTTGATTCTGGTACTTGGGGAGGCTCTATGCAATTGGTAAAATATTAATACATCTTTTAGATTTTTCCCTAGAAATTAAATCAATATTGAAATTGACTCATAAAATGATCATTTTTTTTGTTTCTTGAATTCAGATGTATGAAAAGTTGCATATTTTATCTCCTCTAGTTGAAGCTAGATAATTTTTCTTCATACGTGGTTGTAGACAACTTGATGCAACAACATGGATCATGGTGGATATTTCATATGATATATTCAACGACATTCAGAGTGGTGTACCGTCTTATTCTTGGAAGTTTCCATCTGGTTGTGCAATTCAAGATATGGGCAATGGCCAAAGTAAGGTAAGAATCATATCCTCTCTCTTTATCAATATATTTTATAATAGGAAAAATATGTGAATTAAGCTCCTTGTATACACATGGTCCATATTATTGTGGTCAATTGTATGTAGTCTTATCATGCATTTGTTCTTGAAATTTATTTTATTTTTTTATCACGAGGCTTTTCATGTACTAACAAATCATTACATAGAAACACCCATAACAACTTCTCTTCTAACCATCTAACTTCCTACTCATACATAAAACAAATCAAAAAACTAATATATTACAAAGGAAATTCTACTCTAAGGATACTTATATAGTGTTTGTAGAGAAGATTTCCATCTTGCCTTGTGTTGTCCTCTTAGATGATATGCAGTACAATCTCTCTAAAGACCATATCAGCATATACGCTTACTCAATAGAATCTAATCTTGGTTCTTTCTCTCTAAATGATATATTCATTCCTCACAAAAACACTAGTCTTGATTCAGTCGTGAATACTTCTTTGGTATTTCTATCCAGATGCACATTCTTTCTCATAATGTCTTTGTCACTTGGCAATCAAAACAAATAGGTTCAAAGGTTTCCTTTCTGTTACTATAGAACACATATTCAACTGACACCTGAATACCAAACTTTTCAAGTCTTTCAACAATTGCTAATGTTTTATGCACAACTGGCCACAAAATAAATTTGAATCTTTGATGTACTCCTCGTTGCAAAGTAATACTACTCCATTCTACTCTTGTAAAAGTAGGCATGATATAGTTATTCATCTTCTTGGTAGAATACTTCCCACCTTTTTGTGCCTTTCAAAGTCCATCATCAACTCACTCTGCCCATCTTGCCTTGGGATTATCAAATCTCTTGTACTCAAAGTCTTTCGCACTACCAATAAAGCAGTAGTATGTAAAGTGACAGTTTCGACCCCCCTATTCTTTATGAAATAAGTATGCACCCATTGGATCCATAGAGAGTCTTTCTTTGTAGCTATATTTCACAGTTGTTTGAGTATTGAAGTCTTATTCTACAAGTCAAATGGGTAACATACATATCACTATTTATATGTAGCTTATTTTTCAAATGGTATATTAAATAGGTACAAGTTTACTCGTACTTATGCCTATTTCATGATGTCTATTTTTTCTAATATTATATAAGAGTCAAACTATCTTAATTCCAGATTTATCTAATTTTTGGTCGTCATGTTATGTTGTTAATTTAGTCTCCAAATGATCAGCTTTCGGACTTGCATGTGGTGCTACCTAAGTGTCCCCATATTGTTTTAGAAAATAATCTTTCCGTTTATGTATAACCTTGGAAAATCCCCCACAACCTGATAAGTTTTATTTTAGGATTGAGTTAGATTCAATAACTATCTTTTTAACATGCTATTAGAGTTGTTAGTCTTCATTTTTATGTTGAACTCCGGCCTATACACTGTTGTTCATGTCGCAGATGTTTCAATCAAAAGAGCGAGGATTATTCTTTCTCCTGATATGGTCCTTTTCAATTCTTGCCTTATGACATCCATTGCTAAAAAATACAAATTTCAAACACGCTTTCCTCATTATTTTCCAACTAAGTTAATTATTTTTATTCTTGTTTCTTGATTATTTTTACTTTTGCAGGTTACTTGGGTGGAACATGTTCAAGTATATGAAAAATATCAGGTTAATCATATCTTTAGAGATTTGTTGTGTGATCGTGAAGCATACGGAGCTAAAAGATGGATTGTTACACTTCAAAGGATGTGTGAGAGATTTAATTTTCAAATGGGTTCAACATACCCTAACAGGCATGATTCCAAAGGAGGTTTGATTTTATATTCCCTTTATTTATTTACTACTTTTTTGAATTTTAATTTTTAAGGTGAGAAAAGAATCAATTGTAATTTTTTCATCAATTCAAGGCAGCTTTACTTAAAAACTTAAAAATCTTAAAGGGTTCCAGATCCATCTCTTTTCTTTGTTTAAATGTTTGAAATATGACCTTTTAAATTTTTTTAATCTTTGAGGTATATATATAATACGTATTTTGACCACGTTCCACCAGTGAATTTTTTTTGTTTTAATGGGCTCGGAAAATGATCACTCTTTTAATTTCGAAAGTCATTTTTATTGACAATTTTCTCATATTTTTAATTTGAAACATCCCCTTTTCAAACTTTTCGTATTTCCTTAAGGGGTGTGTTTGGTATGATTTAAGCAATTAAAAAATTGTTTATTTTTTGATGTTTATTGATTGGCCAAGAAAATAATTTATAGAGAAAATAAATTCCAATCAAAGGAACAGGAAAAATGACCAGTTCTCTCATTTTCCGTGTAAAGTCATTTTTCTTTACAATCATCTCAACTTTGAATATTATATCAGTGCTTTAACGACACTCAAATATTATTATTATCTTTAACATGTAGAAATATCATCAAAATACTTTCCAATATGTTAATATTTTTTTTATCAATCTTCAATAGAAGTTTATTTTTTTTAGAAAATATATTTAGTAATTTCAAAACAAAATATGAAAATAAAAATAGATTTCCTAAAAAATTATTTTCCAAAAAACAAAAAAGACACACTTATCTTGTTTCTTTATTAATATTGTTATAATTACTTTCCTAATATTTTATTTCAACTTTAGTATTACATGTTGTCTCCTTTATATCCTTATGTATTTGCTTTTCATAACTTAATTTGGATATACTTTACTTGAATGAGGATCTATCAAAAACAATCCCTCTACCTTCTCAAGATATGACCACCCTTTCCAGATGTCACTTGTGAAATTATACTAGATATATATGTTGTTGTGATATTTAAATTTCATTTTACTTTCAGTGTTTCATGATCCAGAAGGGATAAAAAATACGATGCAAGTATCTCAAAGGATGGTTAAGAAGTTTTTTCAAATTCTAAGCATGACAGACAACCATGGAGATTTTTCAATCTCACCACAGTTAAACCGTGGAGATAGGATTTCAATAGTAAAAAATGAAGAAACTATCCAACCAAAAGGCTTTATTGCCATTGCAACTACTTCTCTATGGCTTCCTCTTTCATTCCAAGATGTCTTCAGTTTCTTCAATGATTACAAGACAAGAAATCAGGTATGTGTCGAACCTCTTTATAATAATGTCAATTGTTTAGAATTTTTTTTATGTTTTTATAGCGAAATGTTATTATAGATAACATAATAATATAACATAAAATTTATGTTGTTTCCGAATAAAACATTGATTCTACATTGAATTGGCCGAGGGTATTTCAAAAATAGTCTCTCCCGTTAATGATATAAGGGTAAGATTTGTGTATATTCTACCCTCTATAGGATCCACATTGTGCGATTACAAATAATATATTGTTGTGAAAGTATATAATAGGTAACAAATTGTTATAGGGAATGATTGTCATAAAAAGGAATGATCGTATATATCTTTGCATTGATATTCAATTTTTAATGCAATGACCCAAACATCTAAGAAAAGAAGTAATTTTTACATTTTCAATCCTTGTATATCTTGTTAACCGAATGACCCCTAAAAATACGCATATAGAAATTTACTTTTCAATTCATGTATAGATTTTTATGTAAAACTCTCAATTATTTCAATAAATATCATAATGTTAACATTAAAATATAATGAGTTCAGTGTTAAGGATTTTTTAAAACAATTAGTTAAAGTCTGGAATATGATTGATTTGTTAATATTATGTTCCCTGGTTACTAGAGTGTGCATATGTCATCTCGGTTCGTTTGATATATTATAGGTTATGTTTATTGGTTTTTAAATATGCTAAACTAAAATTAAACCAATAAGATATCTTTAATCAATTTTGGTCCTTAAAAGATCAATTTTCAGTTTAACCTATTAGAATGATTTTAAAATATATGACATTTCTCCAATAATTTGATGCGATAAAATAATAATGTAATTGTACAAATACTTATAAAATAGAAACAATAATAACTAACATAAAAAAATTATACAAGTGTTACACACAGAGTAATTAAGAGGACTAAGATTCTTATTTTAGGTTTAGACGTTTTATATAATGTGAAATTATGAACTCAAAGTCACTATGAAGTTTGAATGGAAGGCTAAAGGGCAAAAATAATAAGTAGTGTATTAGCATTAATCTATAATATTTATGTATGGTAAAGTTGTAAATTACTATAGTCTTGATGAGTTATATATATATATATATATATATATATATATATATATATATATATATATATATATATATATATATATATATATATATATATATATATATATATATATATATATATATATATATATATATATATCCATAATATCATTAAAATCCATTAATCTAATAGCAATAAACCAATAGCAGTTTTTCTATTCGATTTATCGGTCGATTTTATTTTTTCAAGCCCGTACATATTATATTATCTACATGTTTTGCTAGTCTTGGCATTGATTGTACATATATTGTTTTAAATACGTGATCTTAAATAATACTCATCCCACAAAATATTTTTTTGTCAATTAAATTATGATATTGTTTGTCATTTGATCTTTTTAGTGGGATATTTTGACCGGTGGAAATAATGTGATTGAATTAGATCGAGTACGAACAAGAACTTTTCCAGGAAACAACATTACGATTATTCAGGTATTTGTCATATTTTTTTATTTATAGTTAGCTATTTCTGCCTAAATTATCATGTAATAATGACATTTTTCAAGAATCAAATAATATTACGTATGACTGGATTTATCTTTTTTCTCATGCAAAAATACCAAAATTTCTAAACTTGTATCTTTTTTTTTCCTTTTGACTTTTTGTTCTTTAATTATTGAATCAAAAGGAATTTTCTACGATCCAATTTTACTTTTGACTCGTATTCAATTAACAATTACAACACACACACACACAATAGACTAACATTCTCATGTTTAATTTATATACACTGATCATAGCTTAGCCATTTATAGCAAGTTGTTGTTTGTCTCATTTCTATATTTATAATTTCACTTGGCTTTTTGGGTGATCGAATAATTATCTTTAACTATCTTTTAGGTAAACTGATAATGCTAAATATATTTCACTATGAATAAGAACAAGACTTAGCTATGAAATTCCTCATAAAATGTGTTGTTAAATGACCTATAGCCATATAGGTAACAAGATTACTTATAATCCTTTTATAATTCATTATTAAATAGGATTAGTTGTGAATTTTTTATTGTTTAGAAACATAACTTATCGTCACTTATTCTTTTATAGTATTTACCCTAATATTTCTTAATTATTGTACTGCAGAAACAACCTTATAATATGCATAAGGAAATGTTAGTGCTTGAAGTGACGAGCATTGATGAAATGGGAGCATTTTTAGTCTATGCACCCATAGATTTACGAGCAATCAATTCAATTGTCAATGGAGGTGATGCAACGAAAGTTCCCATTTTGCCCTCTGGTATCATCATAAGTCCCGATGGTCGTCTCTCCTCGAATAAGGACAGCACTGCAAATGCACAAAATGGTTCAATTTTGACAGTGACATTTCAAATAATGATTTGTGGTAATAATAATCCAACCTCCAGGCAGCAAAAAATGGAGGTAGTGGGTTCTGTTCATGGTGTTTTGAGGGCCACAATTTTAAGAATCAAAGAAGCATTGGGTTGCTCTGATTTGTGATTTTTTATTTTCATTTTTTTTGTTTGTTTTGAAGATTTCAAAACTAAGACAATTGATGGTTTTGAAGGATGATGTGTTCCCTCTTTTGTGACTTTTAAAATCTCAAGACTGTGAGATATGTTTTGCTGCAATCATATTTTATATTAATACACTTATTTGAGACTTCTTATTTGTTTGATTTTCTCTAATAATTGTTTTTGTTTTTTGTCATGTTACAATGTCATGCCTTCCTGATTTTAAAGTATGGGAGTAGTATATATATACTGTATCCATATGTAGATGGAATTATATGTTGTGAACACGGATAGCCCAGCCGCCAGCCAAGTTGTTGGGCTTAGGGCTAAACCACGAAAAGGCTCAAAAATTAAACATCAAACAATATATTTAGTTGAGATCTAGGTGAGTTTTTATCCTGAGTATCAATCTGTACTTGTTTGCTTACTTTCTTCTTGGGTACACCTCAAATGACAACCTCTAGTTATAGGTGGTGATGGAAGGATCGGATCGGAAGGAAGACACTTGTAGCCGCATTGACATACTTCAGACAATCCTGTGTCTCCTTAATTTCTCGTATGTACCAACTCGTTTTGCCTCTATGATCTATAGGTTGTTGTTCCTCTATGTTTGAGTATAGTAGGCACATTAGTATTATTGTCTACCTTTGTCCTTAGAATGAAAAAGGCAACAAGAAAATCAACTACTTGGTTTCCTTCTATGTAGCGGTGAGTGATTTGGATTCCAACCCTCTCTTGTAGTTAATGATGTGTCAACAATTTGCTTCAGATTCAGGTAGAAAGTGTGTTCCTTTGTCACCATGTTGGTTGTGCATTGAGTCATGTCCTAAGTATGTCCATTGAAAAAACACTGTTTTACTCCAAACTAAGCTGCAATAGCTTCAACACCATTTTGGTTATGAATCAAGTCCAGCCCAATATAGATACTAATGCCATACAAGTCGTTATTGATATGACAAGAGTTATTGGGCTGAGAACGAGCAATAGGATCAGGTTAATTTGGAATCTGGGCTAAGTAATAGTAAAGAAGCGGTTCCATAAAAAAGGATAGTGATATGTGATTTTGAGATTATGCAAATTTTTGAGAAACATGTTTAGTCCTCTCATCCCCTTTCTATGAATTCTGCTTCTTATCGCTTTCTTCTACTTGTGTTCTTCAATTTCCATTTTTGTTCTTAAATTTCTTTGTAATTCCAATTACAAGTTAGTGAAATACATTTGTCGGTTGTTTCAAAACAAACACAATTCAAATTCAAACGACCTACAATGAAGAGTCAAAAATTGGATATTATCATATATACCTAGTCCACTCAAAAAATAAAGGCTTGTTGTTCGATACAATAACAAGGATGAGTCCATAATGGGATAAAACTTTAAAGTACAAACAAACCAGAAAACCATTCCTAAGAACTTATAATGCTGTTACATGGGCATAGTGATGTAATTTCATTGCTTTAGAGATGTATTCCTAACCCCTGCTATTAGTGTCACACTCCGAGTCTACACGTTGGGCGGGACTGACACTCGAGAACCATTGCTAGCCCCAAGCGAACCCTTGGTTTGACTTACTTACTCAGCTGAAGACTTAAACTCAACAAAGATAAGTTCATGTAATAACTTAAAAAAATAATATCTTAGCCAAAATGGTAACTCAAGTCTTAAACTCTACAACTGAAATTAATAAGACTAAACAACTAATATTATCTTTCTATGAAGCCTCTAAAAATAACTGAGATGGATGTTGGGACAAGCCCCACATTATCCTAGTGAAAGTAAAACTAATACTGAAAGCAAAGAAATGGATCCTGCGGAATACAAGGAGGCTCACCAACTAACTCTGAACAACTTATTGGATGTCGATCTTAGCTACCTGTATCTGCATCATAATACGATGCATTAAAACTGGAATCAGTACATTGAATGTACGAGTACACGAGTTGGAATGCTAACATATAAACATAGGCTTGAATGGAAATTTGAACAACTTACTTGGGTAAAGTCAACTCTACAAGACTGAACTCATTATAGAGGAATTTAAAACAAGTGCAATATCAAGAAAAGTTAGTTAAAACATGATATTAACTCAATATGTATGCAAAGATACAATATAACTCTGAGATGTATGTGTGTATATAAAACACAATTAAATTATGTAGCAGTTTCTCTAATCAACAACCATCACATAAAAGCTATTGTGATGATACATCATTTTGCCTCATGCTTCCAGGTCCTTTTTATACCTTGCCATTAGTATAGAACCTAACTACTAAGTATATCCACTCGTGTATGCTAAAAAGCACTAAAGGAATCATCTTAAAAGTATTGACCCTTTTCTATCCATGGTAGCTAGATGGTTTATGGGGGCTGTAAATTGTTTGAACTCTTCCCCATATCGGTGCTCAATACTACTCCAAAAAAAATATAATATTAGCTCTTATGTTTAGAAACATACTTCCTTCTATGATTTGAGATTATTTCTCAAAAAATTAGCTCAAAGACTACGTTGGAAATCAATGTTTCCTCTCTTTCTTCATTTATAAAGCGATTACTCTTCTCTGAAAACTAGCTCAAAGGCTCTTTGGAAATCTCAGTTTCCATTCTTATTTAAATGTGAAAATTTTTAATCCTTCTGGAATATTTAGTCCCCGTATACTTTTGATGAAATGAACTTCAAATCTGAACTCTTTGCTTAACTTATCGTGAACTTTAAGTGTTAAAACAAAGTTGAAACATTTGTAAAAGAACTTTGAAATCTTGGATAAACTTTTTTTGACTTTACTCTTGACTGTACTTTACTTTTAATTGACCCTTCGTTATCCTTGATTTGAATTATGACTTCAAGGATTATGATTTGTGATAGAAAATGCCTCATGATGTTTAGAAAAAGATCAACCTACCCTTCTAAAATCCAGATTGGCCAATTCTTTAACCGAACAGACCAACTTACAAAGGGTATAACTTACTCATACAAACCATATGTTGAAATTCACCTAACTCATCCTGAGATAGGAGTTATGACCGGTTGAATTTGACCAGAAACTCATTTTTTCTAACTCAAGTAAATATCCATTTAATTATTTTCGAAAATGCCTATTGCTGGTTCTAAGCTTCTTCCAAACGATTTCAAAATTGTGAGATGTTACAACTAGATAATTAATAATGTGATAAGAGCGAGATAGAGAGAGAGAGGACTAAACTCATACTCATATATTTCCTAGATGTAATCGATAGAGCAGGGGCACTAAAGAAGCCTTCATCAAATGGAATCTGCAGAGAGGTACAATTAATCATGTCGATCTTCTAAATTGAAGGAAGGTTGTCAACACTCTAATGAACAATTTTTGGCAGTTTCTAAGTTCAAGAATTTCAAGGTACTCAAAATATAATATTGACGACAGTGTTTGATGATTCTTAAAATCATTCAAACACAAGGAAATCAACAATGGTAACTTCAAAAAACCAAATGGTAGATAGAGAAAATTGTTGCCGCTCAAATCTAGAGCAATTAAGTAAGATAAACTCCCAGTATCTCTCTATGTATAATCTTGTGGAACGTTCATCGAAAGGATTCTAAATTTGGTTTTCTTAACATTTCAATAAACAATTGATTTATACTGCTATCACATGCAAGAAGATGCCTTCGACTCTGCATATCTCCAACATCAGCTAGCAGTGTTTGTAAAGATTAATAATAACTAATGTCCAAGTATTCAAGGGATTTTATCTGGCATGTGCTGCTCAGAAGACCCATAATATTTTTGCAACAATACAAAGATAGACCATTTAGTCTATCCAATTTTCCTGCTGATGGATAGATCTTCTTCAAACTTGAGATATTCTGAAGCACCAAAGTCTCGAGATTTCGTGAACTGTGAAGTTTAGAATACTTTTGAAGAGTTTGTAATCCAACTTCTTGAAACTTCTACAATACTAAAAGTAAACAAAATAACTTCTAGTAAGATTTTCTTTCACTTAGTTGCAATAAAGCAAAACACGTGAAATTGCAGAATCGAGTAATGAACCAACAAATTCAAACCAAATTCTTTGATATTACTCTCATTTATATTCATAAAAAAATACAAGTTTCTCAGCTGAAAATTTTGATAGTATAAATTTAAACGGATGTTGTTTCCAAGAGAATCATCCGAGCTCCCTGGACAACAGCTAAAAATCTCAACTCATATGAAACTTGCCGTCTATTGCAACCACCCTGATATGCATTGGTGCTCAAGTTCACACCCTTTAATGTTTTCATTCTACCACCACTACTTGCACATTTTTGGAACCCTGAACTTTAGTAAAAAGAAAAAGTACCATAACACCATGTTAACTACAGAAATTAAGAGAGAAAAATTTGTTATACAAATTGAAGGACAATGAGTACGTTACCTGCTTTGAACATAATAGGAAATATGTATCATCAAACATGATTTAGATAATTGTTAAATGAGACACTGTTTGTTTTTGATAATTTTGCATTTGAGAGTTTTTAGACTTAAGTAAATGCTCATTTCAAGTACACAATGGCTGGTAAAAACAATTGATAATTTACTAACCAAAATAAAGATCAAGATAAAGAATGAATTCTTGTGACGACAATAGAAATCATTAAAAAATATTTACCATATTAAATTTAAACAAGTATAACCAAGATAAAGATAAAAGAGTTTACTGACTTTATTTCTATTACAATCTGTCTCATGAGTTGTTAATTGATGTTGAGTTGACATGATGACATGGTTGTTGATGTATTTTTGGTTTTTAATGGATATACATTCCTGTTTTAGTTTTTCAGCTTTGAGTTTCCTAGTCTTTAGGCATGTAGAGTTGTTGGAAGACTTAGTGCCTACTTATTAGGAAGATTCTGTTTTTGTAGTTACTGCATTACATATTGTTAGGAGTTCCTTCTATTTAAACATTTCTTCTTTCAACTTAATGTAACATCTCTCTTTTTCTTCTTCTGTCGTATGTTTTTTCTTTAGCTGTTAACACCAAATAATTGTTATTAGAGCCCTCTTATTAAGGGACTTGTGAGTGTAGTATGAGGGGACCATCAATAAAGTCCCTACCTGTTTCCTTGAAAAGCCATCAGAAACAAGAATTCAAAAAACTCTTCGGGTTCTTCTGCTATTTCTCCACCAATGTTTTATGGAGAGAACTAATCTCTGGAACTAGTAGAGGAGGATTACATAATATTTGTTTTACCAAGTAATTGAGCAATGACTCAGGTCAAGCTTAACAAGTAAAGCAAGACAAGAAAATCCAACGCAAAATCTTGCTTATATGCTGCACTATCACCTACAACTTTTCCCGGAATCATGTCGTCGGAATCAGCAAAAGCAATCTGGGATTTTTTAAAAGAAGATACCAAAGAGATGAGAAAATCAAAATTATGAAAGCTATGAATATCATTAGAGAATTTGAGGTACAAAGAAAGAAAGATTATGAAAATGTCAAAGAATACTTAGACAGGCTTGTTAGCATCCTAATAAAGGTAAGAATGTTGGGAAATAAGTTTCCTGATAGCAGAGAAGTTTGAACCAACCATTGCTTCCATAGAAAATAATAAGGATCTGGCAAGGTTAACTTTGGCAGGATTACCAAATGCATTGCAGGTACACGAGCAAAGAAGGTTAATAAGACAGGAAGGATCGGTAGAAGGTGCACTTCAGGACAATCGGCAAAACTATCCTTGAAAAAAAACAAGAAAATCAAAGGGAAGAAGAATTATGCAGAAAATAGTCTGGTTTCCGTTGGTACTGGAAGTAGCTACAATTCAGGCAGCAACAGAGGAGAAAAATTCCCCCATGTCAATATTGTCAAAGCAAGAATCATCCTCACTTCAAATGCTAGAGAAAGCCGTATATGAGATGCCAAAATATCAAAAACTTGGGCATGATGAGATCATCTACAAAGAGAATGGACGACAACAACAAGAACAAGGAGAAGCCCAAATTTGATGCATCAAGTTTTGCATCTAGTATTTCAAGTGACAGTTGTCTTATTGATAGTGGTTGTACAAACGACATGACTAGTGATGAAAATCTTTTCGAAAGGCTTAATAAAACAACAACATCAAGAGTCAGGATTGGAAATGGAGAATACTTCCCTACAAAAGGAAAGTGGACTGTAGCTATTGAGATTATATAGGCACAAAATTTGTTTCTGAAGTTCTATTTAATTCTGAAGATTAAAATCGGATCAGTTCAAAAACTTTTGTAAAGTTGCTGGAATAGAGCATCAACTCACTACTTCATATACTCCTCAGAAAAATGGAGTAAGCGTAAGGAAGACTACGACCGTCAAGGAGATATCAAGGTGTATGTTGCATGAGAAAGAGCTTCCCAAGGAGTTATGGGCAGAGGCAGCTAATGCTACTTTATTTTTGTTGAATTTGCTGCCTACAAAGGCAGTGACTGGTCAAACACCTTTTGAAGCATGGAATGCTTACAAACCTTTACAAAAAAAATCTTAATATTTTTGGTTGCTTATGCTTTTCTCACATACCTTAGCTGAAAATGAATAAACTTGACAAGAAGGTAGAACCTAGAATTTCATTGGCTATAGCTTTGCAGTAAAAAGCTTACAGAATTTTCTGATCTGAAAATGGAAAATTTTTGGTATACAGAGATGTGAATTTTTTATAACAAAAGCAACCGGATTAGGATGGAGAAAAACAAGAAAGAAAAGCTAATGAATTGCATAATTTTGAGGAACGAGTTGATCATCCTCCCGTTCGATGAACTAAATCACTTTCAAGTATCTATCAAAGATGAAATGTAGTCGTATTTGAACTAGCTGGATATGCAAAAGCTGATAGGATGTTTGATTTATCTTATAGCAACAAGACCACATATATTGTATGATCTAAGTGTTCTATCCCGATTCTTGAATTCTTCAAGTGAATTGCATATACAAGCTGCAAAAATAGTACTCAGATATATCACAGGCACAATGGACTATGATATGAAAAGTACTTTAGGGTACGGTTTTATTTTTGTTGCTGGATACCTTTCTTGTTGTTCCAAAAAACAAGAGATTGTTGCTCAATCAATTGCAGCAGCAGAATTCATTGCTGCTACAGCACCAGGCAATCAAGCTTTATGGATAAAGAAAATCTTATGCGATCTTGGGTTGGAAATGAAGGAAAGCACTAAAATATGTGTGGGCAACAAAGTTGCCTCTGCTATTTCTCACAATCCAATTTTTCATAGAAAGACCATACATTTCAATGTGACTCTATACTTTCTAAGAGAAGTGCAAGGGATGGTTTAGCGAATCTGGTATATTGCAGAACGAAAGAGCAGCTGACTGATATTTTTACAAAAACTCTTCCGGCAAGCAAATTTGAGTTCTTCGGAAAGGGACATGGAATTTGCAGCTCTTGATGCAAGGAGAAGTGTTGAAATCTACCTCTTGAGTTATTAATTGATGTTGAATTGGCATGATGACATGGCTGATGATGTGTTTTCTATTTTCTAAATATAAATATTTCAGTTTTAGTTTTTTAGTTTTGAGTTTCCTAGTCTTTAGGCATGTTGAGTTGTTGGTAGACTTAGTGCCTAGTTTTTTTCCAGTTACTGAATTATATACTACAAAATGTTAGGAGTTCCTTCTATTTAAACATTTCTTCTTTCAACTTAATATTATGTCTCTCTTTTCTTCTTTTAGTGTATGTTTTTTCTTTAGCTGATAACACCAACAATTTCCTTGTACAACAACACGGATTTCTTGAGGTCTGATTAGTCTACTCTGTTTTTTACAAAGTTATGAGTTGAATCCATGTGAATCATTTCTCTTCCCATATCCCGCACCCAGGGGCGGATACATGGGCAAACTAGGGGGTTCACTCGAACCCCCTACGTCGAAAAATTAAACTGTATATGTAAGGTCAATTTCTGGTTTTATGAGTATATTAATCAAAATGAACCCCTAAATATTAAAGAGAAGGATCACGTAATGAATAAGGGGTTCAAGTTCCGCCTGGAATGGCAGAGTTTGATTCTCACTCTGTGCATATTTTTTTCACCTTTTTTTTACTTTAAAAAGGCTGAGACATTTTGGGCCCAGATTCCAAAACAAATGAAAAGGCTTCATTGGTTCAATGTGAAGCTTTATCCTTTTTATTTTTTACTATTCTCTTTTCTCAATTTGTCTTTGTTTAAATTTATCAGTCACATTCTTTGTATTTTTTTCCTTTATTCTTCAACTAGGTAGTCTACCTGCGGACATAAGAAATCTTTCTAAACTTGTGAACAACTTTACCAATGATCGACTATTATAAGAAAAATGTAAATTTTTGTAGGTTTTTAGAAAATTTATAGACAAATTACATGATTTGACGTTATCTCATATCTCAAAAATTATTAATATACAATTAATGATTAGAAATATCTTGATATTTAATTATTTTTATCTTTTACATAATTTATCATATTATATGTTTTATGATATTATTTTCTTGTTAAAATTGAGTCATGTTTTATGTAGACATAAAAAATCTTTTTTTATACATGAAATATAGAATCTAATAGTTTTATGGTTATCATAACTCCTTGTGTAACAACATTTTGTAAATGTTTTTGATAATCAATATAGTTATAAATAAGTTATGTCCGTTAAAAAGTATACACCGCAACAACAGAAATAATATTTTTAGAGACAATCTACTTTTTTGAGGTCAAATGTTTCTCACTTTTCGTTATTATTACTTTGTTATTCTAAAAAAAATTATAGAAGGAGAAAAATATATTTGAAACAAAAACAAAATAATATTTTTAACCCTTATAGAAATTCATTCTTCATTAAACTACAGAAGGCCATTCTGAATTCTTCATCAATGTAACTTTATGACTTTTTAGGAATATTTATGTATGATTGTTTCATTATGAAAGTATACAGAGATGAAAATGTTTTATTCTGGACTCTTGTTAAAGAAACATTCTCAAACTTATCTTTTTTAACTTAAAATATTACTTTTATTTGTAGGTTTTGTTTCATATTTTTCAAATTAAGATTGGCTAAAATAGTCACATCTTACGTCCAAAATATTTAGAAGATTGAATGAGAAATGAAAATAAACATTAAAAGGACGAAGATTTTTGTCATAGTGGCTTTATATACATATAAAAAAAAAATCAATTCAATTGTAAGGAGACAACAAAAGAGCAAGAAAAAACATACAATAAAGGGAGTAAACTATGATATATCCAATGATGATAACAAATCATTTTCACCAAAAAAATTCCTACATTTTGAAATAAGATACATCCACACTAATTGACTAAAACTTCAATAAACTTTCAATCATTAAAGTACTCATAATATCCACATAAAAACAAAAAATATGCACATGCATAGTTATTAACTCTCAGATTGATTTTCTTAATAACACAAAATCACATCCTTGTTTGTGAAGGAATAACGTTGTTGATGAAGAAATTTGAGAATTGTAAGGGATTTTTTAAGGTACCTTCAATAATTTCAGACGCGAAAACTTTCTTGAATATTCTATTAACATTTGTTATTTAATCTAACTAACAAATACTTATAATGATAACTATACATAAATATAAAAATCAAAGTTTAAAACATATATTCAAAAAACAACAACTAATAATATAAGCATAAACTAATGATTGTAAAAAATTTACTAGAATATGCAACAATAGAATGAAACAGAATGAAAAAAGTTGAGCCCACGAAATGCAAAGTATAGTCCTCTATTTATAGACAACAAAAAGTAGTGTAAAAATGTGGTTATTGTTTCTTATCAGAAAAGTCACAACCTTTTTGAAAAGTTACAAGCCTCAAGAAAGGTCACAACATTTCATAAAAGTTGCAACTCTTCATAAGTCACGACTCATCATGGAAAAAATTTACAAATTTTCATAAAAGTCATAACTTTTCATGAAAAAGGAAGGCTAGTTTTTGAAATAAAATAAATTTAAAGAGAATGTTGGTATGTAGTGGCACCACGTAGGCGACCTAGGGTTCTCTTTTATATATATAGTAGGTAAATTGCCCACGCTTCGTGTGGTGGTTAACTACGTCAATTATATACCTTTTAACATGAACTAATATAAATGTTTTCGA
Source organism: Solanum chilense (assembly GCA_032847665.1). Lineage (NCBI taxonomy): Eukaryota > Viridiplantae > Streptophyta > Magnoliopsida > Solanales > Solanaceae > Solanum > Solanum chilense. The sequence continues at coordinate 63,597,376 of CM064971.1, read as the reverse complement.
GAAGGTACAACCTACGATAATTTTTAAGAATATTTTATCATAAAATACTGAATTGTTTTTTGTAATCTTAAAACGAAAAATATTTGATTCTAAGTTTTTATGAATTTTGTTAATAATTCTACATTTTAAATTAGTTGTTCATCACCAAAGTCTTTAGAAAAGATATGTAATTGCTTCATTGTCTATATATGTATATTTTCAAAAATTTGTAAAAAAAATTTATCCATCAATTGCGAGAATTTTTCTACTATTCAATGCCTCTACATGTAGAATTTAAATATTATACATCTTATATAATTATTTGTGTACTTGATAAGTTAATTAAAATAGAAAAATGCATCCCTTGAAGTTCAATTAAATAACGTATGTCGTTCAAATAATTTATATTAAATGATGTCTTTTCATGCCCCTTATTCAAAATCATATGCACTCGATGACGCTACTTTGATAGCCAAAAGGAATATTTTGTTGTTTATGTTTCGATCAATATAGTTAAAACTTAATTATGTGGATGAATTTCAATCTACAATTTATAAGAAAATAATTGTTTCTTTTACATTTGATTAATATAGATTTTTTCTACTTTGAGGGGTAATTCATTGACTCCAAACCCAACATTTAAACCCCAAACGTTTGATTAATGTGGAGCATAATACTTACCGTCCCACTACATTCCTTTATTTTTTAGATCTCACTAGTTGATTAAATGTCTCGATAAGATAGAAAATTGAATAAATAAAACACCAAGGTAGTGTGGAACAACCATATCTTTTGAACACTCAAAGTCCCTTCTTAGACATCCCATGGATCTTTTAGCCACTAAAAGTTTATAAAAATCAAACTCATTTATTTTTGTACTTTAGGAATTTTCATATAAATGACACGAATAGTCTAATAATTACATAAAACTCTTGATTAAAATATTTTTACTTCAAAATAATGATCAAAAGAATAAACATAAACAAAAATATTTAAAACATGTACTCAAAAACAAAAAGTAATAATTTAAGCATAAATTTATTATTGTAAAAAGCATAACATGATCTGTAATAATAAATGAAACATAAAGGAAAAAATCGAGCCCACTTATTGGACATTGTCCCCTTAAGGAATTTTTTTCATTCTAGTACCCAAAGTTTAAAGGAATATATCTTCTCAGGACAGAACAATTCTATTCACAGTGTGTTGATTGAAAAACAATGGTGTCAGTGAGCCACTCAACAGGAGCAAAGGACATGTATTTTCATTATTTTAAAATTAGAGGAAATCCCTCTATTAAAAGACTACAAAGGGTAGCTTGAATGAATGTTTATTGTGTCTTATCGGAAAGGTCACAACTCTTTGGAGAAGTCACAATCTTTCATAAAAGTAATAATTTTTTACTAAAGTTGCAACCCTTCATATAAGTCGCAACTCGTCGTAAAATTTGCAACTCTTCATAAAAGTCAGAACTCTTCATAAAATTTACAATTCTTCGTATAAGTCAGAAATTTTCATAAAAAGTTACAACTTTTCATAAAAGTCACAACTGTTCACATAAGGATAGACTAATTTTGAGAATAATTAAGGAAAAAGTGAATCCTGGTTTGTAGTGGCGTCAAATAAGCGGGCCTAAGGTTCTCTTTCATATAAATATATGATATGATGATGATACATATATATATATATACATACATACATACATACATACATACATGATTTTATAGTTTTTCACATAGTGCTCTTTCTATGTACAAAGTTGAAAAGATGATGAATTTTACTTAAATTTTAAATTAGTTTAAAAACTATTTATATAAAATAAAGTAAATTAAATTTAACGGAATGAACAAATATGAAATTTTTGTTAATTTTTTAACAAAATCTATTTAATTAAATTTTCTTTCTTTAATTTCATTGTACTTTTTCAATTTTATTCTAAGGAGATGAAATTTAAACTAATCTTATTTAATTTATTGATTATTTGTTTTTTTTAAAATGACTAACCTAGTAAATGATTTAAATGAACTAGAAAAATGTTGATGTCATTTATTTATTTCTTGAATATGTCAATTTTAATTCCTTTTATAAGATCTTGGTGATTTTTATAGTAACATATGATTGAGAGGCAACTATTTAGTATTTTCTTAATAAATAACAAAGTAAAATAAAACACAGGTAAATTTAAAGAAAAAAAAGGTACAAGACTTTGAAAAAGAAACTCGATGGAGCAAGGTAAAAAGTACAAAGAACCTAAATGCAGTATCACAAGACAAGTTAAATTTAGCGAGTAAAGATTAATATTAAGAATATTGTGGCCCCGCGACTGCCCGAACAAGATCATGCATCACCAAATAACGACAATTGCTTTTGAGCAAGTTCCTTTAGACTAAAATTGAAATTGCACTTTCGGAATAAAAACCACACACAATTAATGTTTTGGTAACTTCATCCTCAAAAAATCCATGGAAGGCGCAAACGATTTCAAGGAAAATACTCTGAGCATCACAATCAAGTCCATTAAAGCTTATCTTGAGAATCTTTTGAATATCACAATGAGGAACTTCTCTTAGTTTATCTGAATTCGTATCTCCATTCTTCTATGGATCTCCCTTGCAAATGTGACCTCATAATAGATCATGACAGCCCACCTGAATATTTGATTTTATTTTATACAAGCTCAACATATTCTTGTGGTGGAGAAAGACTGTTTAAGTATGACAAGAAAAGTTGTTGATCGTGATTTAAAAGTTTGGTCCTTTATCTCTCATTTCCTCTAAGCCGGCATATCAAATGTTCATCTTGGGCTGTAATAACTATTAAACTATCAAAACCAAACCAGCTTCTATCTCTTGTTAAGGATTCTAATTGTCTCATATGATCCACATCATCCAGAATAATTAAACCTTCTTTCATTCAAGTCTTGCTTTGATTAGATTAATGCATTATGAAACATTGCCAACTTTGACGCTTAGTGTTGAGGATTTGATTTAGTATTTTGTGTTGTATCTTGACAAGACCAAATGCTTTCGCTTCTAATCTATCTTCTGAAGGGAGGCAAGGATTCCGAAGTGTTGAAATATTCGGTTGTAGATGGCTTTTTCCACAGTTGTTTATCATATTCCATTGACACGACATATATTAACCATGCGAACTTCATCTACACATTCACTTTGGCCTAAGTTGGAATACAGTTACACCTCAATGCTTTAAGAATATTTTGGGTAAAAAAAGAGGTATATCAATTGAAAGTGGTTGGAATTGAAGGTTTATTTTCTTTACCAACAAAAGGTGCAGGCACAAGTTGGGAAAAATGAATCACACAACTCACAAGGTGGTCACACTAACATAGGTTCAAACAAAATGGTTAACTTGCAAAAAAGTCGCCCATGATCCTTTTTCACATTTAAAAGTACCAAATCATTGGAATTGGCACTCAGACACAATTTCAAAACAACAACTCTACATGTAATACCCTATAATTAAACCCTATTATAAAATTAGAGCAATTTAGTCATTAGTTTTAGTTAAAAACAAAAGGAAGGGGAATGGGCTTTAGCCCCATCTCACGTGCAAAATTATTTTTACAAAAGGGGTTTCATGTCTGCTAAACCTTTATAGTTAAGTATGAAGGAGCACGAAGATAGTCATCACACGAAAGAAAAATAAAGAACTGAACATGTGCACTTATAAATATGGATCTCAAAGTATTTTATTTCAGTTCATTGACATGCCTATTTGTATTATCAGGGATTGGGTTAACGTGACATTGATAATTCGAATATGAATTTCAACTGATTTCAATATGAGAATACCCATGAACAAAGGAAGATTATTAATCTAACCCTAAGATACTCTTAGTCTCACTAGTGAGTTATATTGTGATTCTTTAATAGTGAATTAGTTATATAAAGTTTCAAACAGTTGTTGGTGGAAATTGAATGACTGACAGACTAGTTATTAAATATGAGTTGACGAATGAGGGTGAAATGTAACCTTGGGGATTGGGTGTTGTAAATTAGTTATGAAATGATCTATCAAGGAGATTTAACACAAGATTTATATGACATGAATGTAGGTGATAGAATGAAAGTTGTACAAATTACTTGAAGTGATAAGTTTGGTATTCCAACACGAATACTGTGAGTAGAAAACTTACAACAATATATGTATTATAACTTGCATGATTTGCACATGGTTTATAAAGTAAATGTGTTACCGAATATTTTGTACTTGCATGTGGTGTTGAATCAATATTTAACACCCCTCTTGATTCAAAATTACAAACTCCATGTTTCAGCCGGAACTGATAATGCTTGACTTGTGGGAGTGCCTTGGTGAGAACATCAGCAGTTTGATCCCTTGTATCGCAAATCTTCAACTCTATATCACCTCTTATTTTGTGGTCATGAATGAAATGATTACAGATGTCTATGTGCTTTGTTCTATTGTGAAAAGTCGGGTCCTTTGTCATTTCAATTGTTGCTTTGATATCGCGGAATATTTCTATCTCACCCTCTTGCCGATAGAAACATCAACTAACATTCTTCGTAACCATACGGCTTGACAGGCTGCTGAAGAGCAACATATTCTGCTTCTGATGATGATAATGCAACCACATCCTTCTTCTTTGAACTCTAGAAGATCTCTACAGACCCTAAATTGAACACATTTCCAGAAATACTCTTTCTGATATCTATACTTCCTGCCCTGGCTGCCCAATCACTATCACTCAAGCTGAAATCTGCATCTTTGGAGTACCAAATTCCGAAGTAAAATGTCCCAACAACATAACGCAAAACTCTTTAAAAAGCACCAAGATGTTGCTTGGTAGGACTATGCATATACCAAGACAATAATACTAACAGAAAACATAATAACATGATGAGTATGTGTTAGGTAGTTCAAACTTCCAATCAAGATTCTGTAGTTACTAAGATTAGCGAGATCTGTACCATCTTCAAGTTGAGATTTTTCTTGCATTCATGGGCGTGGCAGCCGCTTTACAATTATGCATACCGTACTTGAACAAGAGGTCTTTTGCATACTTCGTTTGTGAAAGAAAAATACCATCTTCTACCTGTTTCACTTGAAGACCAAGAAAGTATGGCAAAACACCTAAATTTGACATTTCAAACTCCTTCATCATGAAAGATTTAAATTCAGAAAATAAAGTTCACATGACCGGCCCCATAAAGATAATGTCATCCAAGTAGAGACAAACTACCAAAAAATCACGTGTACCTTGTTTCTTTATATACAATGTAGGCTCATTCTCGCTCCTTTCAAACCTATTCCTCAGGAAGTACGAGTCAATTTTGTTGCACCATGTCCGTGGCACTTGTTTTAGCCCATAAAGATCCTTCTTGAGCTTGTATACTTTGCCCTCATTGCCACTAAAACCAAAACCCTTAGGTTGGGAAACTTAAACTTCCTCTTCCAATTCCCCATTTAAAAATGCAAATTTAACATCAAAGTGATAAATAGGCGAGCTCATTTTAGAAGATTAATATAAGAGTATTCTCACCGTTTCAAAGCGAGCGACAGGTGAAAACGTCCCATCATAATCAATACCTTGATGTTGTGCATATCCTTTAGTTGCAAGCCTTGATTCGTAATGTTGTATCCCATCTGGGTGACGCTTGATTTTGAACACCCATTGAGTCCAATGGGTTCCTTTCCTTCCAGTAGATTCACCAATTCCCATGTTTGATATATTCTTCTCAATTGCTTGCATCTCTTTTAACATTGCATTTTTCCATGATTGACTTTCTACAGCTTCTTTGAAACAACTGGGTTCAGTAACATACAAAGAAAAATAATACTTTTCATAAATCTACCTAAACAATCTGAATTTCGCTGGTGGAGTCTCGCCGGAAGAATCACTTGAAGAAGAACTGCTGCAAGTTCCTTAGTGGGTTAAGCTGTGATCACTTGCTGGAGTAGAGGTTCTTAATTGATGAGTATCACAACTGCTACTTGTTGGAGAAGAGCTTGATGCGTTCCCTGAAACAGAAACTGTTGATCATCTTGTATTCCTAAGATACTTAGAAAAAAACTTTGAAGAACTTGATAAGAACATTTTCACAAGTAAAAAAATAAAACTAGTAGAGAAACTAAATCAGAAACAAATTATAAAAGTATACAAATATTTTTCTTAAGGAAGAATTGTTGTCAATATGTGTTTAAAGAATCTTACTAATTCCAAAAAACTTTGCAAAAACATTAACTTACCAAAGTTTAATAAACCAGTAAAGAACAAAAATCAATTTAAAGATCTAAAATCTGCAACACCATACCAGAATTTGGAAAAACAAAAAGAAGATCATGCAAACTGAATGCATAGTGTCCCCTTAATAAAATTATTACCCTCTAGTATCCGATGTTTGATTTGGAATATGTCCTCTCAGGATAGAATAATCTCAATCATCAGTGTATTGATTTCCAAAATGCTCGTGTCAGTGATCCACTCAATGACAGTAAAATACACTTTGAATAATTGGTTTAGTAGTAGTAGAAGATGTCAAGAAATTCTATATTCTATATCTTTTTAAAATGAGAGAAAACCCTCAATTTATAGAAAACAAAGGATAGTGCGAAAATGTTCTTATTGTGCCTTACTGGAAAGGTCACCAACCTTCGGAAAAGTCACAATCTTTCAGAAAGGTCGTCACCTTTCATAAAGTCACAACTTTTCATAAAGGCATAATAAATATATCGGACCCTAAACATGACTTAAGATGTTAACTTTGACCTCCAACTTTCATAATGCTCAAACAGACACTTTAACTATCCAACTTTTAAATAAATAAACATGTGAGTCCTACATGGCACAATACACGTAGGATGACACGTAGGACAAAAAATTGTATGTAGGATGACATGTAGGACATGTGTGTCTATTTGTTCAACTTCATACAAGCTTAAGTGTCTACTTTTGCACACGCAAAGTTGAAGGGCATAAATGTGATCTGGAACCAAGTTAAAGGGCATATTTATGTATTAAACCTTTAATAAAAGTCAGAACTTTTCATAAAAGTCACAACTTTTTATAAAAGTCCTAACTTTTCATGAAAGTCGTAACTTTTCATAAAAATCAAGATCTTTCATAAAAGTCGCAACTCTTCATAAAACTGGCAACTCCACCTTTTAAAACCCAACAATCCCCCGTATCAAAAGGGAATAACTCCAAGACAAAGAAACGAACAAGTATTTGTACTTTACAAGCAAGAATTTATTGCATCTTGATCAGTAGGTTTTGCCTTGGACTTTTGTAGTGAACATATGTGGGATATACTCGGTCAATCGGTAGATGCAATATCTTTGAACCGTCGAACTTTGGTGTGTACCCAGACAACCACATGTCACACAATTAACCCTTTATATTTTATGATCTTACTGTTGTGTTCATTTCAACAATTTACACCTCCTAGTTTCATGAGTGTATAGAGTGATGAACTTTTGACAATCATCCTCTTTGAAGCGTCTTACACTTCACACTCACATAAGTGATTTCTAACTGTGTTATCGTGTAAATACACTATTTGGTTTACTTTGCCAAACTTAGTTAATCATTAAAACCATTAAGCTTTATTAATTCATTAGCAAGCTTTAATGTTGTATCCTTGTCCCTGAGCATTGTCTTCATAATGAGAATGGATTGAGTTTGTTGACAATGCCAAACCTTCAGTCACAACTTTTTTTTCTCCTTGAACATAGCACTTGGGATCTCTAGTCTACTAGATAGAGTTACCGCCATGATGACTAGTCCTAAGCCGTAAATCCATTCCCTTAGATGATTTTTAAACTCTCTCTTTTGTTAGACCTCTTTATTAGTGGATCTGACACATTATCTTTTTACTTTACATATTCAATTATGATAATTCCACTAGAGAATAGTTTTCTAACGGTATCATGTCTATGTCCTATACGACGAGACTCTCTATTATACATCATGCTTCATGCCCTACCTATTGCATCTTGACTATCAAAGTGTATGCATACGAATGTCAATTGTTTGGGTTAAAAAAGAATATATATCAAGAAATTCCGGAGTCTTTCAACTTATTAATCGACCTTATTTGAGCACCTAGCTCAAAGATCATTATATATCTAGAGATACATGTCTCGTTTGAAATATATCCAAGAGACTGCTCTTATTCAAGAATAAATATATATGCACCCGTGGATTTTAATTCATTTGTATGGTGATAAAATTTTCTTTAGTGTAACTTTTGAATACTGCTGGATAATTTTATAATGCAAGGCATACTTTTAAGTATTTTTTAAATACTCCAAAACTCTATTTATTGCCATCTAATGATTTTGATTGGGATCACTTGTCAACCGACCCAGTTTATTAATAATAATTTTATATTTGATCTTGCACACTTCATGATATACATCATAATTCTCAATACTTTAGCACAATCCAATTGTGAGTCGCTTTCGCTTTAACTCTTTTGAAATTCAAAGCTCATATTTATTGGATACTTGACAATATTGACATCCAAATATTTGAATTAGTCAAGTACCTTTTCAATGCAATTAGACCGTGCAAATGCTAAACATTATGGATTTTTCAGGATTCTTATAACTAAGATCGCATCAGCAACTCCAAGATTTTTCATTCCAAACTTGTTTTGTAGCATATATTTAGTAGAATTTATGTCATTAGTGTCTCTGTTGATGATCAACATATCACTAATATACAAACAAACAATGAACTTTTGATTTTAATGTGATCACATTTATCACTTTCATCATTCTTAAATTCATTTACCAACATAGTGTGGTCAAATTTCTTATGTCATTGTTTGGATGCTTATTATAGTCCATAATGTGACTTAACAAGTTCACACACTTTCTTTCATTTACAAGAAACCACAAAAGCCTCGAGATATTCCATGTAAATTTCTTCCTCCAACTCTGTTTAAGAGAGTTGTTTTCACATCCAGTTGCAGAATTTGGAGGTCATATACCAAATCTAACACAATTAACATCCAAATGAATGTCATTCTAGTTATTGGCGAGTATGTGTCGAAAATATCTAGAAATTGTTTTTCGCTAAAACAGTATGTGTCAAAAAGATCAAGAACTTGTTTTTGGCTAAAATATTTTAAAAAAAGTCTTACTTTATTTGTAAACAGTTCCATCGACTTTCATTTTCCTATTGAAGATTCAGTTTGATCCCAAAGGTTTATTTCCTGAAGGAAGATCAATCAACGTCAAATAGGATTGCTCAAGATTGAACCAATCTCACTATTGACACCATCTGTCTAAAAGGATTAGTCTACAGAAAACACAAGAGATGTACAAAATTGTATTCAAAGGAAGTAGATATCCTTTGACATTTACTACGCCTCTGAATCTCTTTGGTAAGTACATTCTCCTCTTGTTCTTCCCAAGGTCGTTACACCTTTCACTAGACTATTCAAGTCTAAGTTTACAGTCCACAATTTTAGGTCCTATTTTTAATTTTAGGAATATAAACATGAATTTGTATAGACACCCCCACACTTTGAAATTTTCCAGTTGGATTTCCTTTCTTTCCATTTCTCATATGGAATAGATTGTGTCTTGAAAAAACAAAATTGTTTTCTTTCTAAAAAGACAATACTTTTTGTTGTTCCCTTTTGCAGTAAAGGTTTTTCCTCCACACAAGTTTTTTGGTAAACGTGAACTTATAAATAATGCATCCATCATTTCTTTCAACATTTAGTTTTTATTAGACTGAGGTGAATAGGGAAACAGTTTTATGGATGATTCCACTTTTCAAACACATTTCTGCAAAATGAGATTTATACTATCCATCTTTTTCACTTCTTATCTTTTTTCCAACTGATTTTCAACATCAATATTATATTGTCTAGACGTTTCTATTGCGTCATCCTTACCGTTCAGCAAATAGACATAATCGTTTCTCATGCAATTGTCCATAAAAGTTACAAGATACTTTTTTCCACCACGAGTTGGTATTGACTCATATCACAAATGTCATTGTAAATCAATTTTAAGAAACACAATTATTTTTAACAAGTATTGATATATTTTGGTAGGTTCATACTAGTCACATCATATACTAGTAATAGAGAAACTCAACCACCTCAATATCAAATATACTCCAATTTTTTTTTTGGATCTAATATAATACAAAAGTATCATTGAATTTCATATATTTGCTCAAAAATTATATTAGACACCAATTCTAATTTTATATTTATTATAAGCAAAAACCCCCACAAATTTTAAATGTGATCTCAAATATATTTTTCATGTATTTGAAAATAGTTTTTCCACATATTTTCCCAGACTATCAAAATGTCATTGGCAGTATGAAACCTATTTTGAAACTATTATTCTACTAAAGAATATTAGAGTTTCAATTCTCTTTGACAAAGTTTACATAGTGTAAAATTTCATTTCATAGAGGCACAAACTCACAAACTATAAGTCACTGGTCTTTTTCCTCTATCACAAATACCATTTAGTATTTAGAATGTTTCCATATTACAACGAAATTTATAGAAAATCAAAGTACTGCGCAAACTTAGTCTAATTTATTCAGAGTAGGAAACTACAAAAGTTTTTAATCCACAACAATATGACATAATCAAATATACAAGGAGTACAAAACTATAATTTTTTTCTTTTTTAGTCTCCAATCAGAATTAAACATAATCACATAGAAATGTTTTCTTATCAAATAGTCTTCCAACTATAACATTTTGACATACTATTTTATCACACAAAAATATGCATCTCTTATTTTTGCAAACTAAAGAATTTTAAAGGTAACAATATTTGCCAAGTAGAATTCATTCCAATACACATGGTTTGTAAATTTTTACCAAAGATACACATGATAAAAAATCAAAGATGATAACTCTTAGAAACTATTTTCCTCCTTAAACAAAATAATAAGAAGGTTACCTGGTAATCATTAATTGGAATACCACAAATTTTTTATGTTACATTCTTACTTCGACCTTGATAAATAAAGTAACGAATTATGGAGAAATAATGCATTTTATCTTCTACTTCCATAATCAGATTCTCTCAATCAGTAGAATACAAAAAACACTAACAGTATAATAGTTTCTTTAAGATTGTTGTTCATCTTGTATTCCTAAGATACTTAGAACAAACTTTGAAGAACTTTATAAGACACAACAAAGTTTAAGAACATTTTCACAACTAGAAAAATAAAACTAGTAGAGAAACTAGATCAGAAACAAATTATAAAAATATACAAAATATTTTTCTTAAACAAAAATTGTTGTCAATCTGTGCTTAAAGAATCTTACTAATTCAAACAAACTTTGTAGAAACACGAAGTTACCACAGGTTAATGAACCAGTGAAGAATAAAAATTATGTCACAGATCTAAAATCTGTAACACCATACCAAAATTTGGAAAAACAAAAAGAAGATCATGCCAACTAAATGAATAGTGTCCCCTTAAGGAAATTATTCTCCTCTAGTATCCGAGGTTTGATTTGGAATATGTCATGCCATGATAGAATAATCTCAATCATCAGTGTACTGATTTCCAAAATGCTGGTGTTAGCGAGCCACTCAATTACAGTAAAGTACACTTAGAATACTAGATTTAGTAGTAGTAGAAGAAGTTAAGAAATTCTATAGTCTATATCTTTTAAAATAAGAGAAAATCCCTCAATTTATCAAAAATAAAGGGTAGTGCAAAAAGGTTCTTATTGTGCCTTACTGGAAAGGTCACAAACCTTTGTAGAAGTAACAACCTTCCAGATAGGTCGTCACCGTTCATAAAGTCACAATTTTACATAAAAGTTGCAACTTTTCATAAAAGTCATAACTATTCATAAAAATCGCAACCTTTCATAAAAGTCGTAACTCCTCATTTTCCACTCACACCTTTTAAAAACCTGCAGAAACTACTGTAGTTTCTTGATGGAAAGCTTCATTAGTAGGCAATAATTTAATATTTGAACTAACATTCTCAGAATCGATGTCCAGCTACTATCTTCATTAAGCATAACATTTCTATTGACCCCAATTTTTCCACTCACTGGATTATATAACTTATAAGCTTTGGATTGTGTGCTAATCCAACAAATATACATTTCATTGATTTTTCATCAAGCTTATATCTAGCTTGGGAATTCACCAAAGAATAAGATATACATCCAAAGACAAGTAAGTGGCTTTCCTCGGGCTTGTTACCTTTTTATTCTTCATATGGTATTTGTTTAAGAAAAACCTTGGTGGTTGTAATGGTTAGCATGTAGATAGCAGTAGCAAGAACTTCAGCCCAGAAATATTTTGGTACACCTCTAGCTTGCATCATACTTTTACCCTTTTGAATGACCGTCCAATTCTTGCTTTCGACAACACCATTCTACTCCAGAGTATATGGTGATGTGAGCTCTCTATTAACACCATTTACCCTGCATTACGTGTTGAATTCATTTAATATAAATTCACCACCTCTATTTCTTTGAGGAGTCGTAATTCTAAAACCACTTTGTCTCTCAACAAAAGACTTATATTTATTGAAATTCTTAAATGTTTCTTTTTTTAATTTCAAGAAATATCCAACTCATTCGAATATAATTTAACGAAAAAAACATTGGCTTTCACCTAAGGACACAACACTCATAGGACCACATAGATCAACATGCACAAATTCAAAACAAAATGATGTTATCCAAGACTTACCTACAGGAATGGAATTTCTATTTTGTTTCCCATACACACATCGTTCACCAAATTCAAGAGCATCAATTCAAGGCAAACAAAGAACCAAATATCTACGACATAATAATTATGACCCCTTTACATTCAAGTGACCATACCACAAATGCCATAAATTAACTTCCATATTTCCTTTGGTAATTAGCACAAAACTTTTAACATCAGAAACTTCAAGAGGAAACATTCTACTTTGAGTCAGTCGAATGTCAACAACTTTGTGCCCTGGATTTTTATCTTGAATTCTACAGGAGTTGTCAAAAAAAAAAATATCCACAATTCATTAGTTGCCCAACACCCAACAAGTTATGGGCCAAACAAGAAACATATTGCACATCATGTAGAAGTTTGACATTACCATGAGAATTTTTAGAGCGATTGTGCCTTTCCCGTCGACTTTCATCGCCTTGTTATTTCCAAGACGAACTTCTGACTTCTTTTATTCATCAAGTTCTTTGAAGAGTGACCTTCTACCTAACATGTCGTTGGAACAACCACTATCAATTACCCATACGTTATCTAAACATCTATTGAGAATTGAGCCATGAACAAATTACCTTTATCTTCTTGTTGCTCAGTGAAATTGGCATGTTGTAGTTCATCCTTCTATTTAGTTCATCAATCAACTTCCTTCTGCCCCATTTTTTTGCAATAGTCGCACTGGATATTGCTCTTGAATTACGGTGCTGAGCACCAAACTGAGCATGTCCTCTGCTACGACCTTGTCCACGGAAACTACCTCTACGTCTTCTGCCATTTGAAACATCTGTTTTGCATTTGAAAAAAGTCTCCTCCTTTATTTGAAATGCCTTCTCTTCACCCTTTTATTGAGAAGCATTCATTCTATCCTCATGAGCTTGCAATGAACTCATCAATTCATCAAAATTATAATTAGATAAATCACGGGACTCCTTAATAGCAACTACGACATGATTAAATCTTTTATTAAGACTTCTCAAAACTTTAGAAACTATAGTTTCATCTGTAATTTTGTCACCATATGCCTTGATATGATTACCAATTGAACTCACCCTAGATAAGTAACCATGCACGAATTCACTACTTTTCATCGATGAATTTTCGAAATCCAGTCAGAGTAATTGGAGTTTAACGTTCATTATCTTTATCGAGCCGTGGAATAATATTTTCAGAATATCCAATGCATGTTTTAAGGTTTATGCAATAACAATTCTTGAAAAAATTGAGTCATGCATCACTTATTGGATGTAAAACAGAGCCTTGGAGTCCTTTTTGTTCTCGCACAATCTTTGTGCTTCATCTTCCTTAACATAGCCCTTCTCCACCAAATCCCACAATTCTTGAGACTTGAAGAAATTGTTCATCTTTGTCTCCAAAATTCATATTTATTCCCATCAAATATGGGAATTAGTTGTTGAGATGTGGTAGATGCTCTATTGGTAGCCATTTTTTGTTTCAATTGTCATTTTCTCCTTGATTCAAATCTAATTAGAGGTTCCTATTTAGTTGGCGGAGTAACATATAAGTTAGAAGTCCTAGTTGAGTCAAAACATATATCTTGTTAGTTTCTATATTTAGCTTAGTGGATAAGGTTATGGTTAAGTTAGTGGGTCATGTTTCTCTTAGGTGGTTAAGTATTAGTCGTTGATATGTGGTAGATGCTATATTGGTAGCCATTTTTTGTTCTCAATTTTCACTTTCTCCTTGATTCAAACGTCATTAGAGATTCCTATTTAGTTGGCAGAGTAACACATTTTTTATGTAACACCTTGAAAATCCAAGACTCATTGCAAAGCCTAAAATAGGTGTCATTAAGTCTAAACACTGTTTATAAGTCTATTTTTAATGAATATAGGTCATTTAGGATATTTAAGAATCAAAACATCCAAAATGTTTGGGATGTTGGTTCAAAGGGATGATAGTATGCCTTAGCCTACCTGACTATGTTTTAGGAGTTGGAATTTTACGAACGTTGGGGGGAAGGTAACTAATGGGTGTTTGAGTTGTTTCATGGTTTAAACGTCTGGGTACGACTCCCCAAGGACCAATCAAGGGCCCTTGAGGACGACCCCTAAAGTTTGATGCAGCACTGCCTGGCAGTGTGCATCGACGAGACAGATGACGGCCCGTGTGTGGATCGATGGGGCATCGATGCCATCGTTGTCCCATACTTAGGCTTTTGCAGAAGGTCCCTTCACCTGCACAGTCTCTGGAATCATTGAAGGATTGCAGAGGTGAAGGTTATGGTCCGTGTGTGGATCGACGCGGAGTCGATGCCACCATCGTCCCACACTTAGAAAAATGGAGAAAAGCCTCGCCTGGACCAGTCTCTTACCAAACTAATATATGTGCAGCACGGACCATTAATGGACCAAAGATTCATCGATCGAGGTCTTATTAATGGGTTTTCTAAACTCCTGCACATTTTAAATTGGGTTGATTTAATTAACTAAGTGATTTAGAGATTAGTTGGGGATTAAAGGGAGACCAATTATTTGATTAAATCCTACTATAAATACCAACAACCCTCATTAATCAAAACACATCTCTCAAATAAACATTCTTCTTTCTCTCTTCATTCTCTCTCTAATTGGAAGACTCCATAGAATCTTAGCTTGGAAGGTGAATTAGGGGCTGGGAAAGGGTGGATTATTCATAAAATTGTTTAGAAACATTAAGGTATGGGTTCTATTCACCTTTGAGTTCTTTTCCTCAAAGGATTCCTTCAAAATAGATTTCAAAAAGTTGAGTTTTCGTATGTTTCAATCAATTACGAAATTGGAGTTATGGATTGAGTTGTTAATGAAATCATAGGGTTATATTTAGTATATTAACATGTAATTCAACTTTATATGGTAATTGTTGATGGTTTGGTTTAAATTGAAGAGTATGATCCTCTATCGCTAACCCTAGGTAGTTATCTTGACTTATATTGTATTGTGATCATTCAATTGAGTTGGTTATTGATTCGATTACTATACTTTGGAGTTATTATGATTAAATTAAGATGAGTTATAGGCCTATAATACTATTTCCTTAGGTGTGATTTAGGGTTATGAATTATAATGTGAAATTAGCCTATGTACTTTGTCTCAAGTTGTGGCCTAAAGATGAATTGTCTTATAGAGGTGCAATTGGCCTTATTTTCTTATTGGTTATCATTGTGTGATGATGTTACTCCCCAAGTTGGGTGGAGTTATGGGTTTATGGTAAGACCTTGATTATACACTATCACGAACACTTGATAAGTCATAGAATCTCTATCTTAACTTCCAATTGTGATTAATTGTTGTTAAGTCATGATATTACATTGGGGTATACCTTATACTAGCATTATAGGGTGATATAATGTTGAATTGAAATGTCTTAACTATATTGTGATATTGATTAAGGTGTACGTGCTATAAGAATGGTGAAAACTATCAATGTACCTTAATATGTTATGAAATGCTAAAATGTGAACCTCACTTATATGAATTGTGATGAAAGGACTTATACTCATACAATTCTTATTGAGATATTGCTGATTATGATTATACAAGGGGTAGACTCTATTGCCTAAGTTAAGCTACGATTGATAATTAAAGGCGTACAGATATTTTAAAAAGGGACTCTAGCTTAGCACCGAGTGAACTAGATAAAGAAGTGTCCTTTCACACATAGGGAAGGTAGGAACACTACATTACTCTTGAGATTGGACACTATAATGCCTGACGCACAAAGAGGGTCCCAACTAAATCTCCTAGTTCTTGAACTATGTTGCCCCCATAGGAATACTAGCTAGTGGGTCGACATAGTTGCGATGTTTCATGTTTTGGTACAACCTTGACAAGTAGTCCGCCTTTTTGCGGTGTAGGGTTTTATGACACCGGATTCCACACTAGATCAAGTGGTCTATGTCGGTTAGGGCAAGATGTTCCAAAAGGGTAAAATAAATTAAAGGATTTGAAACCTAACTTGGATAACCTAAGGAGTCTAGCTTAGTCTAGGTAGAGGTATGGGACTCTACCTAGACATTGCACTATTTAGCTTGACGGGAGTCTTAGGAGGAGGTTATTTATGTTTTTCTTATGATAATATATGATGTTATGATGACCATGGAACATTGTTGATACTATATATTGATTAGTTCATTTATGAATATGCCTTAGATTATAATGATAATATACGATGAAATGCAAGCCTTAATGCCATGACACGTAAAGTTGGACATTGGTCATGTTTTCTTTATGAGGATACTTGATTGAGTGAGGTTATGGGGATTTTCTTGCTCATTGCACTTGTTGATTTGATAACGACTTGTGAGTAGTGGTCTTGCTTATTATGATGTGTTCAACTATTATTCATTCTTGTGATATTATTCCTTGATGTTTGGTAGGTCCTCAACTTTTGAGGGCAATGACATCCTCTAGCTTTGGATTTTGTTATGAGCTTATAGACTCTCTCATTCCTTTCCTTTTTATTTGAATATTGTACTTTCGTATGACCTATACATGGTCTTGTTGAATTGATGTAATGTCTATGCCCATATTGTGATATCCGTTTAGATGGTATGAGATGAGACAATCATTGAGACTATTTCTATATTCTTATATATGTATGTACAATAAAAGTAGAAGGCTATGTAACCTTCCTATATGAAGGGTCTATGTATACTCGATATTAATATATATTATGTGTATGTAGAGGTCTATGTATACCTCCAAGTAGTGATAATGAAACTTTTAAATTTTTCGTCATTTTTCAACCTATTAATGTAATGACATGAAAATAAGAGGCTAGTCTTAGTCCTTAAAAAAGACGACAACGCTGGTTACGTCTAGGGGGTAAACCCGGATGTAAAAAACTTGGTATCAGAGCATGAGTTGAATATAGTTGAGTTATGTCTCTCTCTCTTTACCACGTCTATATAGGTTTGTATTCATAATTGTGAAGCGCACCACACTTATGAGTAGAAACCTATATGATGCTTAGGAATCACTCTCTCTCTTGGAAATCTAATATCGTGCCAATAGAGTATACTTATGGTGTGCTTTTATATCTAATCCTATTGTTGTGCTTACTGGTTGCATGAACAGTCGAAGGAATGCGGCTCGAAGACTTGAGGAAGAAGTTGCTAATACGGGAGCCCCTCCCCATAATGACCAAGTCACTCCACTTAAGGGAAATTCTAATGTTGATCAAGCCCCAGTTAACCCTCAACCTATGATGGAAGCGGTGATGATGGATATTCTTTCTCAAATGGATCAAGCCATGGCTACTCAAGCACAAGCCGCGACGGTTCATTCCCAAGCTATGACAGCTTAAGCTAATCGGGATGTTGCTCCCTGTCCTCATAAACAAGTCACTACTATGGCTTCCCTTCTAAGGGACTTCCCTAGGATGAAACCTCCTACTTTTTATTGATCTTAGGTTGATGAAGACCCTCAAGAATTCCCCGATGAGTTCTACAAGGTACTATATGCTATGGGGGTGTCTTCAAGTGAGAAGGCTGAGTTGGCCTCATATCAACTCAAGGATGTGAGTCAAACTTGGTATGTGCAATGGAGGGATAATAGGTCGTTGAGGGGTGGTCCTGTGACTTAGGAGATTTTTAAGGTGGCTTTTCTAGATCAGTTCTTCCCTAGAGAGAAGAGGGAGGAGAAATTGACGGAGTTCATCAATCTTTGTCAAGGGTGGAAGAGTGTCCATGAGTACTCTTTGGAATTCATTAAGTTGTCCAAATATGCTCCTTCTTTGGTCTCTGATCCTAGAGACTAAATTAGTCATTTTGTGATGGGGGTGTTGGAGGACTTATAGGAGGATTTCCAATCGGCCATGCTACATGAAAACATGAACATTTCCCTTCTTATGGTTTATGCAAAAAGGTAGAGGAGGCAAGAGCTAAGCGAAAAAGTAGAGATACTAAGAGGGAAAGGTCCTTTGATGGAGGTTGTTCAAAGAATAGGCTTGAGATACAAGACAAGCCTAAATTTAAGAAGCGGGTCTAGAATCAATTCCTATACAAATTTCCAAGAGATAGTGGTGATAGGGTGTCTAAACCTAAATTCAAGAAGGGGAAAGGTACTAATTCTTGAAATGAGAAGCCAATTTGAGGAAAGTGTGGTAAAAAGCATAATGGTGATTGCCTTAAAGGGACGGATAATTGTTTTAGTTGCGGCAAGAGTGGTCACTAAATGAGAGATTGTCCAAACTTGAAGAGTCAAGACAAGGGTAGTGGCCAAGCTTAAGCAAGTGGTTGTAGTGATGCTCCAAAGAAGAACCGCTTCTATGATCTTCTCTCTAGGGGTGAGCAAGAGACCTCTCCCGATGTGATGACCGGTATGTTGAAAGTTTTCTCTTGTGATGTATATGCCTTACTTGATCCTGGCTCTACTTTATCATTTGGTACACCTTAGTAGCTATAAAGTTGGATACTTTACCCGATATTTTGCATGAGCCATTTCTAGTGTCTACTTCGATGGGAGAGTCAATTGTTGCTAAAAAAGTCTAATGAAATTATCCTATTACATTGCCCAATAGAGTTTCTAATGTATATCTAGTTGAAATAGATATTCTTGATTTTGATATTATTTTTGGTATGGATTGGTTCCATTATAGTTTTGCTACTATTGATTGCAGGACAATAGTTGTGAGGTTTAATTTCCCAAATGAACCCGTTGTTGAGTGGAAGGGTGGGAATGATCTCAATGTGTTGTCTTTATAATATAGTAAGAATCCAAGATTTGGTTTTCGAAATTCCTCCTATTGAGTCGGTCCCTGTAGTGAGTGAATTTCTAAATATTTTTCCAAAAACCTTCTCGGTATTCCTCCCGAACGGGAAATGGATTTTGGTATAGATTTTCTACCATAAACAAATCCCATTTCAATCCTTCCATATTGGATGGATCCAACCGAATTGAAGGATTTGAAGTCTCAACTCAGGGATTTACTTGACAAAGTCTTTAAAAGGCCTAGTATATCTCAATGGGGTGCTCCGGTTATTTGTTAAAAAGAAAGATGGGTCTTTGAGAATGTGTATAAACTACCGTCAACTCAACAATGTTACTAACAAGAATAAGCATCCTCTTGCTCGGATTGATGATTTGTTTGATCAACTTCAAGGGTCGAGTTACTTTTCAAAGATAGATTTGAGGTCGGGGTATCACCAACTAAGAGTGAGAGATGAGGATGTTTGAAAGACGGCCTTTCGTAGTTTGTATGGGCACTATGAGTTCTTGGTAATGTATTTTGGTATCATTAATTCTCCGGCGGCGTTTATGGACCTAATGAATAGGGTATTTCAAAATTACCTATATTCATTCATCGTAGTGTTTATTGATGATATATTGGTATATTCGAAGAATGAGGATGATCATATGGGTCAATTGGGGGTAGTGTTTCAAACCCTTAAAGAACATCAATTGTATGCAAAATATAGAAAGTGTGAGTCCATTGACTCCAACAGACATTAGGAATTTCTTCCTTTTACCGGGTTACCATCGGAGATTCATGGATAGTTTCGCGTCCATTGCGTCTCCTTTGATAACTTTGACCCAAAAGAGTAAAATTTTTGAGTGGTCGGAGGTATGTGAGAAGAGTTTCCAATTGTTGAAAGATAGGATTACTTTCTCTCCGGTGTTGACCTTACCTAAGGGTACAAAGTGTTTTGTGATGAATTGTGATGTATACCGAGTGGGTTTGGGGTGTGTGCTTTGCAACACGAGACGGTGATAGATTATGCCTCTAGGCAACTAAAGGTACATGAGAGAAACTACCCCACTCATGATCTTGAATTAGCGGCCGTGGTGTTTCCTTTGAAAATTTAGAGGCATTACCTTTATGGGTTCATGTTGATGTTTTACCGATCAAAAGAGTCTCTAATATGTGTTTACCCAAAAGGAGTTGAATCTTTGATAAAGAAGGTGGCTTGATTTGTTGAAATATTATGATATGAGTGTCATTTATCACCCCGACAAGGCTTATGTAGTTGCGGATGCCCTAAGTCGGATGACTATGGGTAGTATATCCCATCTTGACGAAAACAAAAAGGACCTAGCAAGGGAAGTGCATAGGTTGGATAGGTTGGGAGTGAGGTTGGAGAGTTCTCCGGATGGGGGTGCTGTTGACACCCAATTTTGACCCGCGTCAGTATAAATTAATTATCGAGCTTCCTAAATTTTCCAAATAATTTAAATTAATCAATTTTATAAATTTTACGAATATAATAATGTAATGCATGAAACTTGTGTTACTTCGGTTACTTCTTTCGTAAGTCTTAGATAATATATATTATACATCGTTATACATAATTAGTATATTTCATGACTATTCAAAAAAAAAATTGGAAAATTTGGTTGAAAATTGGGAGAAAGAACTTTATCACTAAGGATTGGAAAATTTTTGGGAAATTTTTGCTGTTCTGTTTGTTTCCGGGAGAACCAAAGGGAAATTATTGGGATATTTTTTTTTTGAAGAAAGGCTCTTGGAAAAATCAACTGAAGCCCTCTTAGTGTAAAACATATATTTCAACCTCAAGATTTTATTTTCGGTCATAGCATAGCATTCCAGCTTAGTTTCCTAGTTTGTTAGGTGGTCCCCATTTAAGTTGGGCTTTCTGGGATTGCTGTTTGGTATCGACACTCGAGGGTGAGGATCGTCGTTCCCTTTGCTCCCTTGACTCAGTCCGCCGCTCCAGAGGAAGGTAACACTTTTATCCCCATCGTGTCTTTGTTTTCCTATTATATGACTGTTTGTAGTCGAGCTTTGAGGCTTCGATTTGTGACTGTTGTGATGCTTTCAATTTAAGTTCGTCTGCAACCCTTGGTTTCTTTCATTTTTTTTGGTCGTCATAGCTCGTTATGTTCGGTTTTGGTTGATTCTGTCGAAAATTGGTCTAAAAATGTGATTTAAAATTAGCATGACTCAATGGTTGTATCTTGTATTAATGAACACGAATTCGAGTTCTCGAACAACAAGGATGTCAGTTTGGTCTCTTCTTTTGAGCTTTATCCTCAGAATGTGTCTCTATTTTGATTCTTTGTCTTCGTTCGAGTATTATTTGTTGGGATGTCCGGAATGAAATATTTAGTAGTTTATTCGATTCCTATGCTTTCATATCCTCCGCATTTTGAACCTAATGGTTAGTATTTGAGAGTTTTCCTTGTGTGTATTGAAAATTTTAATTTGATTAATGTTTATTCCATCCGATGAGTCGTGATCTATTTCTTTGACTTTCTTTATGTGTTCAGACCACATCTTTCTTTTGCTAGTCCGTTTTGTTAAAAATCTACACTCGTTCCCCTTTTCGAGTTACTCGCTTAGGCCGAGACGAATCAATATAGGCTGTGTAATATTCCATTTAGCCAGTATCGCAATCAGTTCTCTCCCTCATGGTGGTTTTATACCTGTAAGTTTAGGAAGGGTATCGTTTTGTTTGTCAAATATTTTGCTCAGGCGCCTAATTCAACGCAAATGGTATGTGCTCACTGCTTTGGCTAATATGCTAGAAAGTTCGAAGTTCACTCTGTTCTTTTATGAATTTATCTTGTTTGATTTTGGCTAGATCTGGATCATAGTGTCATAAATTGCTATTGCTAAGTGTTTGTCCCCCGCATGAAGTTATTGCCGATTATTTATTCTTGAGGAAAGCATGTGTGGGGGTTATGGAGAAGTAGAATGGAGGGAGTATTAATCCATGTGTTATGTTATTTATTTTCCGTCATAATAAATTTGTCTGTTCGCATGCCCAAGACTTATCTGCTTCGATATGAGTGTGTTTCCTTTCACATGTGGTTTGGTTCATTCGATATCGAGTAAATATCACAATCTTAGAATGCTTTTTTTTTTTTAGGCTGCCATTCATCCTGCTAATGTTATTTTTTATGTGTATGTGAAATTCCTTGCGAGTCCACTTTAGGACTCCATTCTTCTCCGTGCATCTCGGAAGAGCCATGAAGGCTCGGAAAACTTTTATCGAGTCAACCCGCCGAGGAGTACGTATGGAGCCAAATTCCGTGAAGATTGAAGAAGAATCAAAAATAGATTAGAAATTTCTTTATTTTATATTTTGTATTCTATTTGTAATGGGCATAAGCCCTTGTTTGTTTTTACTTCTATATTTATTTTGTATGCCTAGACTAGGACAGGTGAAAAAATGGGTTAAAAAACACAAAAGCAGGTGGGTCCAAATTTCGGTCAAGGCGATCAGTACCCGAAATTGGACCCAAACCTCTCTCTCTCTCTCTCCCTCTCTCTCCCACTTTATTATTTGTTTATGTGTTTTGCTTAAATGTTGTTAGTTAGGGATAGAAAAACTCCAAACCCCCATCGAACACCTTCCTATTTATCAGAATTTAAAAAATTAAAATTAAAAGCTTAAAATGATAAATATTTAAAAATTCGTAAAGTTTGTCTAGATAAAACTTTAATAAGTTCGACTTTAAAATTCGCAAATCTTTAATAAATAGTCAAATAGTTAATCGCCAGAAAGCCGTATTTAGCGGAGCGTCTTAGGTGCCTTCAACACCTTCCTAAGACGCCAATAAGAATCCCGAACCCTCAAAATATTTTCGAAACAATTTTTCTGTTTAAGTTGTTTGAAAAATAAGTTTTCTTAATTTTTCTTAAAAAATTAAGTGGCGACTCCTAAAATGTCGAAAATGTCTTTAAAAATAAAGCAAACTCTTTCGAATTATTTTTTCGATAAAATAGAATGTCGACTCCGCTGGGGAAAGGAGGATTCTAACCCTAAGATTAACTCTATTTGGCTACTTGCGATTAATTGTTTAATTGTTTAATTACTTTAGTTTTCGAAAAAATTGCATTTCATGGCATATTTCCGCCAAACGGCAAATAGTTTGCATTAGGAAACGTAAGTTATGCGGCTTACCGCGACTTTCTTCAGATATACCCAAGAAATCATATGGGAGTATCAAACAAATAGTCGGAATGCGGTCATTCGGCGTTGTTTGGTAGCTCCACCCTGAAGTTTGTCCGACTCGGGTAACCGTCAATTTGAAAACAACTCTAGAAAGCCTAAGATAGAGTGAAACCAAAGCAAAATTAGGCATCAGGCTAGGACGACTTGATACCCAAGGACTATTAAGTCCATTTTAGTAGAAAAACCGCCAAAATCGCGTCTAAGGTCTTCGACCTCACGACGCATCATATTGTTTGACATTCGAATAAATGTATGTGTAAAAACCAACTTGGGGGGTAGGGGAAAATGTAACGGGTTTCTATTTTACAGATTGATCGTTTCCCGAAGTTCAATATGGTCGTCTCAGCGCCGCCTCAGCTTACGATGTGGTACAACAATTTGGACGGGGATCATAGGCGAACACTTAACAAGTAGGTAGGGGCCTTAATTGAGCTGATCAACATGGATGGTTGGCCAGAACTAATCGAGGTGCTTACAGGGTATTGGGACAGTCGAAATATGGTCTTTCGTTTCGGAACGGACGCTGGAAGAGATAAGGGATTGTATAGACACCGTGGGAACTGGAATAGAGAGGAGAGCCCGAAAAAAAGAGGATATTTTCATCCTCAACAAACCTTCCGTAGAGAATATCGCAGATTGGTTTGGACTAAGAAAAGACTTCACTTATTGGTGTCAGGATTCCCACGTTACGTTCAAAGATCTCTATATTAGATTCGGACACGCGAGTTTCTACAGCGCGTACAATCGGGAGTTTAAGATTTCCTACAGGAGTGGAACGAGGTCTGTCCCCTAGCGTTTGCCGTGGCATTGTTGGGAACAATGGTCTTCCCGCACGGTCTGAGTTTGATCATCAACACCAGAGTCATAACGCTCATCCACACGTAGTTCAAAGGATACGAAAATCAAGGAACAACAAAATACTACCCCGTAACTCCAGTCATATTATCTGACATGTATCGGGCCTTGGGTAAGTGCAAAGAAGGACACTAATATTTCCAAGGGTGTAAACTGCTCCTCCAGTGGTGGATTCTCAGCCATTTGGTGAAGGGTGCTGGGACTCGGTAATCGCACACCCTCAATAACAAGAACACTCTCAAGGACTTAAACGATTTACTATTTTGGACAAATATGAACAATCGGAAAACAAGAGGGAGATGGGCCCAAATTTTCTCCGAATTGAGAGAAGAGGACCTCCAATGGATGCTCGACCATTTTATATCCAAGGAAGTTTTCGTGGAGAGTCGCAGATGTGTCGTGCTCCCTCTGCCAGGCATTCGGGGAATTCGCCCTTACGCGCCATTTCGAGTCTTGCGACAATTCGGAAGAAAACAAACCGTGCCCAGAGAAGCGTACTATGGCGCTTATGTGTATGACATTGGGGATGACAGAGTGCATGACGCTTCGGAAATGCTCAGAGAATGGAAAAACACAAATCGCATGGGTAAAGACACTATCGCCCCTGACCGATTCAATGTTGGGTATGACGAAGGTTACAAAGAGTGGCTGAAGAAAGACATACAAAATATCTCCTTTCAGACTCCGCGTAGCTTTTGCAGTGTGACGGACAGAGAGGCCAAAGTAGTGGCCGAAGTGCAAGAGATAAAGGAAGAGGCCAATGAGGTCTATGCTAAGTTTGTAGAGAATCAGCACGCTCTTGAGAGGGCAACTCGAGAGGTCGAAAGACTAAGGCAGGGGTATGATGAGTTTGACAACTGGATCCAGCAGAATATCGAAAGGATGCGATATGAGAGTCTGGAGGACAAAGGACGTCTAGGTGAAGGTTTCCTACTGATGCTGAGGTATATGTTTCATCAACACAAAATCCAAAAAGACGACGGTGGAGCAGGATCATCGGGAGCAGCATAGTGGACATCACCCCTGCGTGGGTTTTCTTTACTTGTATTTACACTACTTTAGCCCCTGCGTGGGCCTGATTTTGTTGCACTTTCTAATGGCCCCTGCGTGGGTCTGTCTTTATGTCTTTTTCCCTTTTTAGAACATTTTATTCATTATTAAATATTATTTTGGGGGAAATTGTTTAATTGGTTTAAATTCACACGTACATCATTCGAATGCGCTAGGCCTACCCTTGGCACAAAAGGGTCCCCATGCATGATTAGGACGCGATATGTATGTGTGTTTAAATGCTTATGTGTTGTGTTGCTTTGAATGAAGATATCGTAAACCCACTCCTAGCCAGAAGTTCCAAAAAATATATACGGGAGTCTTTATTACAAATGTCCGACCAAAATTTCCAAGTCTCAAGTTCCTCACACAAAAATCCATCTCCCATACCACACATCCTGAATACCGCTCTATCGTCTCAGGAAAGGTGAATCACCGCTATGGACAAAGGCAAGAACGTCCAGACGGAGCTCACTGAAGAGGAGTTGCGAAGAAAGATCGAACGAGTCACTCGAGAAATTCAAAAGGTTAGGATTCAAAGTTGACATGACCAGGACCGTCTACAAAGCTGCAGCCGTGACATTGGATGAAGATTTGGCATCGCAGGTAAAAAGAAAGAAAGAGGTTGAGATGGAAACCGAAAGCTTAAGAAAAAGGTTGAACAGGCTTCGTTTGAAGGTGCACGAAAGAAAGGCAAGAGTGGCAAAGATAGATATTGAGACCACCGTACTGTTGGCCAGAACTGCGTCGCTCGATGAGGAATTGACAACCCGTAGCAATTTAAAGGACGGAAAATGCCTCGCCCGTGACCAGGGAGCAAATAACAGTGGCCCCGACAATGAATTAATTGAGGAGGACGATGAGAAGGAAATCGTCTATAAGCCTCCATTTCCGACTTTTTAAAAGAAAAGGAATGACGCATCCACAAGACGAGAAATCACCAAAATGTTATCGTCGTCGTTTAGGAATTTCAATGTTGTTTTTTAAATTTCCTTGTAATCGCAATGAAAGAATGAATGAAAACATTTCATCCTAACTCGAACTACGTTGGGCCTGAATTCTCCTTGTGAGATACGTAGGCAGCCTTTCCTGGCTCGGCCCCTATCTCTAAAAGTTTTCATTCTCCTCCGTGTTACAAAGATATGAAGATAAGATTAACGGGCATCAAAAAGCAGCTGTAAGAAGACCATAGCTCAACGTGATTCAGCCTTCCCGAGATAGCGTTAAACAAACAAATTCCTGTTTGTTCAAATGTATTTTCGTCCTCATTCGTGGGTTAAAATATCCTCAAACAAAGCAACTTGTGTGTTTATGTGCTTTCTCTGTGATATTATGCATTTTGTATTCTGAATATGCACTAACAAATTTGCCTTTGAGTTGTTTCACTTCTCAGGTACCTTAAACTGATCTGTGTCGATAAAAGCTAGCAGATCATCCCTTCTTTTCCAGATCGAAAGGTCCTACAGATTCCTTCCCCGGACGAAACTCAGACAGAGAGAATACAGCTATGGGAGACAATAATGATGAAGTTAGTCTCACAGATGTTGTGGTGGCTCAGCCCACCGTGGCAGAACAAAATGAACTAATCGCACAACTGATGCAACAGATAGACGAGATGAGAGTCGAGATGCAGCGGAGGCAGGACACGCCTCCACCCGTATTTGGCCCTAATTTTGTTGACGCAAGACCTCCGATGTACTTCCCCTCATCCAACTTGGATCCAACTCAGAACCAGCCGTCAACGCCTGTGCATAAACCGTCTGGGATAGATTTAACAGCCCAAAACCCCCAGTATGCTTCCGTATCTTATCAAACACCCTCACCGCTTCCAAACAATTCTACTCAAATGCCACCACACCCCCAGAATACTCAAACAGCCCCACCACCCCAAAATCAAAATCAAAATCCGACCGCCTTCAATCTCCAAACACCACATCCCCACTTAACCCAAAACACCAATCCTCAAAACTACCCACAAAAGTACCAAACTGTACAAAACGTCCCGAGCCCTTCCATAGCTCCACCCCTCCCAAAAACAACCAAATTCCAAGTTCCCATTCTGGCCGAGCATGTGGTGCACGGTTCCGAGTTGGATCACTACGAGGAGCAGGAGAGAGAGAGAGTGGAAGGCAAGGGAAGAAGCAAAGATCGACATAAAGAGGAGATTAAAAGAGCAATGAAAGAGTTGTAATGCGTTCCAGACGTCACCGAATTGAGATATGCATAATTATGTATCCATATAGACTTGAACCTTCCTGAAGGGTTCAAAATCCCGAAGTTTGATTCCTTCGGAGGGGTAGGCAACCCCGTGGCGCATTTGAGAGCGTACTGCGACCAGCTCGTTGGGGTTGGCAAAGATGAGGCTTTATTGATGAGGTTGCTCAGCCGGAGTCTGTGCGGTGAGGCCCTGGAATTGTTTACGTCACACGAAACCAGGAACTGGCCCATCTGGAGCGCGCTTGATAAAGATTTTATCGATAGATTTACATATAATGTTGAGATAGTCCCTGATCGATATTCTTTAGAGAAAATGAAGCAGAAATCGATGGAAAGCTATCAGGAATTTGCCTACAGATGGAGAAAAGAGACAGCGAGGGTGAGGCCTCCGATGACTGAAAAGGATATTGTAGAAGTGTTCGTACGGGTGCAAGAGACTGAATACTATGACAGAATCATTTTGTTAATCAGAGCCAAATTCGCCGAGATAGTCAAAGTTGGTGAGACTATCGAAGAAGGCCTGAAGTCGGGGAAGATAGCCCGAGTATCCACATTGCCTGGATCTTTCGGACTGATGAGGAAGAAGAGAGAGGAGGTTGCCGCTGTTTCATACGGGGGAAGAAAAGTTCCCAGAAACTCATCGCGTCCTCAAGACCGCTCCAAGCCTCCACCAAAGTCTCAACAAGCCTATCGCCCACAATCCAATCCTTCCAAAAACTACAATGCTTCCCCCACTTATCCAGATGCCCAAATTTTGTCGTACCAAAATCCACCCCCAAATCTCAAAAAATTTCCCTCCATGTACCCAAATTACCCCCAATCTTATCAAATTCCACCCCCGTACCATAATATCGCTCCCAGCTGAGCTAACGTACAGTCAAGCTATCGAGCACCTTCCCCCACATATCAAGTCCAAGCTCCAGCATATCAAAGCCCCCTCCCAAATTACCAAGCTTCAGTGCCAAATTACCAGACAAATCCCTACCCTAGAACCCAAGCTCCTCGCCCAAGTGCTCGCAATTATCAACAGGTTCCTCCCCCTCAACAGAGCGAGTATGATCCTTCTCGTCCCATGTTGGAGAAGAGGCCCTCGAGAAACTTTACCGCGCTGGCTGAAAGCCGGACCAAGCTGTTCGAAATATTATCCGCGGCCGGATACATCCACCCTGTGGGGCCCAAGCCCGTGGATGTCAACTCCAAATTCTACAAACCGGAGCAGAGCTGCTTATCATTCCAACAATGTTGGACATGACACAGAAGAGTACTGTATCAATCTTAAGCACAAGATCCAGGATCTAATCGACCAGGAAGTGGTCTCCCTCCAGCCTGCGGCGCCGAACGTTAATACAAATCCGTTGCCGAATCATGGGGTTTGAAACATTAATATGATAGACACGGATGAATATGAGTGTGAAGTCAAGAGGATCACTCCTGTTGAGCAAGAAGACTTGGAAAAAGTTGTCGCTTCTTTAAGCGTCAGGGAGAAAGGAGAGTTCGTTATTCTGACACCTGCAAAGGTTGTTGCCTTGGTTCCCTCAAAAACTCTCGCCAAACCCAAGTTTGTCATATAAACGACCGTGGCCCAAGGCATGACTAGGTCTTGAAGATGCTACACTCCTGATGAGCTTGCTCTCGGAGGACAAGAGAAAGACCATGCCAAGAGACCAATAAGTGAAGCAGAAGCCGAGGAGTTCTGGAGGAGAATGCAACCTAAAGATTACTCCATTGTCAATCACTTGGAGAAGACTCCGGCTCAGATTTCTGTGTGGGCCCTACTGATGAGCTCCTAGTCCCACAGACAAGCTTTAATGAAAGCTCTGGATGACACGTACGTGCCCTCAGGTACAAGCAACGATAACGTAGCTTCCATGATTCATCAGGTCATTCGGGGACATTGCATCAGCTTCTGCAATGATGAATTGCCAGCCGAAGGGAGATCCCATAACAAAGCTCTACACGTCACTGTGATATGTCGCGGAAAAGTCGTCAATTATGTTTTGGTAGACGATGGATCTGGTTTGAACATATGCCCCTTGTCAACATTTAAACAACTGAGGTTTGACCTCAGAAAATTGGAGCAAAACCAGGTTAATGTAAGAGCGTTTGATGGTGTGCAAAGGGACACATTGGGGGCGGTGAACTTGACCCTCCAAATGGGCCCAGCGGAGTTCGACGTGAAGTTCCAAGTGTTGGATATTGACACCAGCTATAACCTTCTTTTGGGAAGGCCATTCATTCACATGGCTGGAGCTGTCCCCTCCACTCTCCACCAAATGATGAAGCTGGTATGGAAAAATGAGGAGCTAGTTATTCACGGTGAAAGAAGCCACTCAGGCAAGCAGGTGCCAGTCTTTGACGAGATGCCGCAAGGTTCAGATTTTTACACGGTGGAGTTGGTAAATGCCACCGATGAGGATTTTGCCCCGCAGACTCCCATGCCAGTCGTGTACAGAATGATCATGTCATGACCCAAATCGAGCCGCGAGTGGCACCCACACTTATCCTACTATGTGAGTGAACCAACCAATGCAAAACCCAACATCCCAATATAATAACAGAATAAAATGCGGAAGACTTAAACTCATTAATTAAAATCAATTAATTAACTTCTAAAAGCTCAACATCTATTATCTATCCCCAAAATCTGGAAGTCATAACCACAAGAACATCTATCCTCAAATTACTAATCTAAGAGTATCTAAGAAGCTAAAATAAATAAAAAGGTAGTCCATGCCGGAAGTTCAAGGCATCAAGACATGAAGAGGAAGATCCATTCCAAGCTAGAAGCATTAGCTCACCCTGAAATCCAGTGTAATGAAGACTGGCTAGAGTTGCGATTGAGTTGAAGACGACGGTATGTTTGCTGCACTCCACAAATAACAAAGAAAGAAACATACAAGTAGGGGTCAGTACAAAACACGAGTATTGAGTAGACATCATCGGCAATCTCAAAATAGAAAACAATATATATCAGATAATATCATAAAATAAACTACAATACTCAACATGCGGCATTTACAATTACCATATCTCTTGGTCACAACACCAAGCACATCAATGAGGACTCACGCCTCCCCATCATACTCATTTGGGAATTAGGATCATTAAATTGAGTATATTAACATATTTCAAGATTCATTATCTTTATTCCTCTCGTGTCGGTACGTGACACTCCGCTCCATATACTATCCTGGTGTCGGAACGTGACACTCCGATCCTCATATACTATCCTGGTACCAGAACGTGGCACCCGATCCATATTCTATCCTGGTGTCGGAACGTGACACTCCGATCCTCATCTATCCTGGTGTCGGAACATGACACCCGATCCATATTCTATCCTGGTGCGGGACGTGGCACTCCGATCCTCATTCTATCCTGGTACCGGAACGTGGCACCCGATCCATATACTATCCTGGTGTCGGAACGTGACACTCCGATCCTCATATACTATCCTGGTACCGGAACGTGGCACTCGATCCTCTATTACTATCCTGGTAGCGGAACGTGGCACCCGATCCCCTTTTTACACTACTTTCGTTCATCAAGCCTTCTTTTATACCAAGGCATCATCATAAACAAAGTAGATTAGGGTTTTTCAAGATTTAGGATTCAATAGCTTCATCATGCTTATTTTATCACAATTATATAATCACATTCATACAAGCATACAACTAAGCATATAGAAGGGTTTAAAAGACCACCCAACACATATCATTCGCTATTAAGAGTTTACTATAAGATAGCATAAACCATAACCTACCTCCACCGAAGATTCGTGATAAAGCAAGTAAATTCCCACAGCTTTGCTTTCCCTCTTCGTTTCTCCTCTTTCTCGTTCGTTTCTCCCTCTTTTGTTCTTTCTATTTTTCTTATTCAAACCCTCTTTATTTTACCCTAATTAGCATATAATTAAGTATAAAAGATGAGGAATTAACCCACTAATTAACTCAAGGTTATCTCTTTTAACCCCCATGTAATTAAACTATTAACATTAACCCACTAACTTTATAATTAAAAGGGGGAATAGTCCATAACGCCCCTTAAATTACTTACAGAAATCCGACCCAGCCTGGGATTACGCAACCTGCAACGGCCCATCGTGCCTGCGACGGTCAGTCCTGCTGCTTCCGTCACAGAGTTCAGAGACTAACTTTTTACTAAGGGTCTGTGACGGTCCGTCGTGCCTACGACGGTCCTTCCTGCACTTCTGTCACGAAGTTCAGAGAATTGCTCCCAGTACCAAATTTTCAAGAGTTGAAGTGTTTTGAAACGGAGGCTCACGAAGGTCCGTCGTGTCTGTGACGGTCCGTCACAGAGTTCAGACAGTCGATTTCAGCACTCAAATTTTAGAATTCTAAGTGTTTTGGAACGAGACCCTCTCGACGGTCTGTCGTGCCCATGACGGTCCGTCGTGGGATACGTCGACTCAGACAGTTTTTCCAGAAATAAAATCTGCTGCTCAAAACGACTAAATAGGTCGTTACAATAGATACCAATTTACCCATCGTTCATCCTCGAACGATCCCAAGAAGAAAACAAGGGCGAAAAGGAGTACCTGGATCTGTAAATAGGTGTGGGTATCTTTCTTGCATATCAGCCTCTTTCTCCCAAGTGGACTCTTTGACTGGTCGATTCTTCCATTGAACTTTGATGGATGCAATCTCCCTCGACCTCAACTTGCGAATTTCTCTATCTAGAATGGCAACAGGCTCCTCCTCATAAGTCAAATTCTCATCAAGCAGGACTGAATCCCAACGAATGATGTAGTTCCCATCCCCATGGTATCTTTTCAACATAGACACATGAAATACCGGATGCACTCCTGACAGTCCTGGAGGCAAGGCTAATTCATATGCCACCTCCCCTACTCGCTTAAGTACTTCAAATGGTCCAATATACCTTGGGCTTAGCTTACCTCTTTTACCAAACCGCATCACCCCTTTCATACGTGAAACCTTCAGCAATACTTGTTCACCCTCCATGAACTCCAAGTCTCTAACTTTTCGATCTGCATATTCCTTTTGCCTACTTTGCGCCGCTAAAAGCTTTTCTTGAATAGATTTCACTTTCTCTAATGAATCCCTCAACAGATCAGTACCTCAAGGTCTAACCTCAAATGCATCAAACCAACCAATGGGAGACCTACATCTCCTCCCATACAATGCTTCAAATGGGGCCATGTCAATATTGGAGTGGTAGCTATTATTGTATGAGAACTCCGCTAAGGGTAAGAAGTTATCCCAATGACCACCAAATTCTATCAAACATGCACGAAACATATCTTCCAACACTTGAATCGTTCGCTCAGACAGACCATCGGTCTGAGGGTGAAATGCAGTACTAAGGTCCAACCTAGTACCTAATTCAGCATGCAATGTTCTCAAAAACTTAGAAGTAAACTGCGTACCTCTATCTGATATGATGGAGAGTGGAACTCCATGCAATCGAGATATAGATTTTGGCTAACTTCTCTGCATTGTAAGTCACCTTGACCGGAATGAAGTGAGCAGACTTAGTTAATCTGTCCACAATTACCCACATAGAATCAAACTTACCCAATGTCTTTGGAAGACCAACCACGAAGTCCATTGCAATTCTCTCCCACTTCCATTCAGGAATGGGCATTCTCTGAAGTGTTCCTCTGGGCCTCTGGTGCTCATACTTTACTTGTTGACAATTTGGACATTTGGCAACAAAATCAACAATGTCTCGCTTCATTCTACTCCACCAAAAGTGTTGCTTTAGGTCACGGTACATCTTGGTTGCAACAGGGTGTATAGAATATCCAGAACTATGAGCCTCTGTAAGAATAGTGTGGATCAAATCATCAACACGGGGCACACATACCCTTCCCTTAATCCTTAAAACACCTTCCTCATCAATTATTGCCTCTTTAGCCTCTCCTCGCAACACCATATCCCGAATTCGGCTTAGTTTCTCATCCTCAAACTGTTTTCCCTTGATCTTGTCAAGAAAATAAGATCTCGCCTCCACACGGGCCAAAAATCCTCCCTCCTCATTTACTTCTAGCCTCATAAAGTCATTAGCCAAGCTTTGGATTTCTCTAGCCAATGGGCGTTTAGAAACTTGCAAGTGAGATAGACTTCCCATGCTTCCTGCCTTTCTACTTAAAGCATCTGCCACAACATTAGCTTTTCCCGGATTATATAGAATAGTGATATCGTAGTCCTTCAGTAGTTCCATCCATCTCCTCTGTCTCAAATTCAAATCTTTTTGAGTAAAGACATACTGTAGGCTACGATGATCCGTATAGACTTCACACTTAACCCTATATAAATAGTGCCTCCATTGCTTTAATGCAAATACTTCCGCAGCCAACTCCAAATCATGGGTCGGATAGTTACGTTCATGCACCTGTAATTGCCTCGAAGCATAAGCAATTACATTCTTCTCTTGCATTAGCACTGCACCCAAACTAGAATAGGATGCATCACAATAAACAATGAAGTTCTTACCCTCTACTGGCAAGGTAAGGATAGGTGCAGTAGTCAACAAGGTCTTGAGTTTCTGAAAGCTTACCTCACATTCATCCGACCATACAAATGGAACATCCTGCTTAGTCAAGTTCGTCAATTGGGAAGCAATAGAAGAGAATCCCTTGACAAATCGATGGTAATAGCTAGCTAACCCAACAAAGCTCCTTATTTCTGACACATTAGTAGGTCTTACCCAATTCTTCACTGTCTCAATCTTAGAAGGATCCACCATCACTCCATCCTTAGAAACCACGTGCCCCAAGAAGGACACTGAATCTAGCTAAAACTCACACTTGGAGAATTTGGCATAAAGCCTTTTCTCCCTTTATACTTCCAACACAATTCTCAAATGCTCCTCATGTTCCTTCTTACTCTTGGAGTATATCAATATATCATCAATAAATACGATCACAAAGAGATCCAGGTATGGCTTAAAAATCCCGTTCATCAAGCTCATGAACGCAGCAGGGGCATTCGTAAGACCAAAAGACATCACTACAAATTCGTAATGCCCATACCTAGTTCGAAAAGCAGTCTTTGGCACATCCGCTGCCCGTATTTTCAATTGATGATAACCGAATCTCAAGTCAATCTTGGAGAAGACACAAGCACCTTGTAACTGATCGAACAAGTCATCAATGCGAGGAATGGGATACTTGTTCTTAATAGTTACCTTATTCAGTTGTCTGTAGTCTATGCATATCCTAAAGCTTCCATCCTTCTTCTTCACAAATAACACCGGAGCACCCCAAGGAGATGCACTTGGTCTAATGAAGCCTTTGCTCAACAACTCTTGAAGTTGGGCCTTTAACTCTCTTAACTCTGCGGGAGCCATTCTATAAGGGGGTATAGAAATGGGGCGAGTAACCGGTTCCATATGCAAAAATCAATATCTCTATCCGGTGGCATACCAGGAAGATCTGCAGGGAACACATCCAGGAACTCACGAACTACCGAAACCGACTCAATTGAAGGTACTTGGGTAGTGTCATCCTTGAGATTTGCCAAGAAAGCTAAACACCCCTTACTAACCATTCTCTTAGCACGAAGAAAGGAGATGATACGAACCGGAGTGGAAGTGTAGTCGCCCTCCCACACTAACGGATCTGTCCCAGGCTTGGCTAACGTCACAGTTTTAGCATTACAATCCAAGATCGCAAAATTCGGAGAAAGCCAAGTCATACCCAGAATTACATCAAAATCAACCATTTCTAAGATAACCAAGTCTACATAAGTATTGCTCCCCACAAAAGTCACCAAACAAGACCTATATACTTTTTCAACTATCACAGACTCACCCACCGGAGTAGACACACGAATAGGTATGTCAAGCAATTCACAATGTAAATTAAGGCCAGTAGCAAATGAGGAAGATACATATGAAAACGTGGAGCCAGGATCAAATAATACAGAAGCCATGCAATCACAAACCATAACATTACCTGTGATAACAGCATCAGATGCCTCCGCTTCAGATCTCCCAGGGAAAGCGTAACAATGGGCCCTATCACCAGTCTGCCCGTTGCCCCTACCATGTGGTGTTGTAGTAGCTCCAGTTTGTCCATCACCCCGGCCGTTTTGGTGACCACCATTACCTCGGCCACCACGTCCTCCAGAATAACGGCCTCTACTATGACCACCTCTACCTCTAGCTATTGGGGGTCTATAACTCTGTTTTGGACAATTCCTCCTAATATGTCCAGTCTCCCCACATCCGTAACACTCTCTGGAGTCAAGCATAGGTCTCTCAGAGAAGTGTTGACCGGTCTGAGGTGGACCCCCAACTACAGTCTGTAGTGAAGACTGAATTGGTCGGACTGAGTAACCTCCTGAACCCTGTCCTCTAGAGTAAGAACCATTAAACTCACCTCCCTTTCGAAACCTTTTTGATGTCGATGTCGTGGTGAAGTCATCTGGCTTCACTCCTTCCACCTCTATCACGAAGTCTACCACTTCTTGGAAGGATTTTGCCGTAGCCGCTACCTGTAAGGCTGAAATCCGCAATTCTGACCTCAACCCCTTCACAAAACGGCGAATCCGNGGATCGGAGTGCCACGTTCCGGCACCAGGATAGAATATGGATCGGAGTGCCACGTTCCGGCACCAGGATAGAATATGGATCGGAGTGCCATGTTCCGGCACCAGGATAGAATATGGATCGGAGTGCCACGTTCCGGCACCGGGATAGAATATGGATCGGAGTGTCACGTACCGACACGAGGGGATTAAATTATGAATCTTGGCAGATGTTAATATGCTAAATCTATGAACCTGTTAATGAGTATGGATTTGAGGCGTGAGTCCTCCTGGATGAACTTGGTGATATTTATTGATGATTGTAGTATCTGTTGTTACTACATGTTGAGTATTATAGTTGATTTGTGAGATTAACTGATATATACTGTTTTCTATTCTGAGTTGGCCGATGATACCTACTCAGTACGTGTGGTTGTACTGACTCCTACTTGTTTGTTTCTTTCTTGTATTTGTGGAGTGCAGCAACCGTGCCATCGTCTTCAACTCGACCGCGATTCTAGCCAGTCTTCACTGTACCGGATCTCAGGGTGAGCTATGCTTCTAGCTTGGACTGGATCTTCTTCTTCTTGTCTTGATGCCTTGAAGTTCCGGCATGGACTAGCTTTCATTTGTTTAACTTCTTAGAATACTCTTAGTTCTGTAATGTGATCATAGATGTTCTTGTGATGATGACTTCCGGATTTTGGGGATATGTATCGTATTTATTTTTCGTATTGAGTTAAGTCTTCCGCGTTGTATTTGGTTTAATTTATTTGGGTTTAGATTGGTTGGTTCGCTCACACAGGAGGGTAGTGTGGGTGCCAGTCGCGTCCCCGATTTGGGTCGTGACACCCCTCAACCCATCTAATGTATTTTTAAGCTTATTGGCCAACTTGTGACAAATTAGCACAGTGTAGTCCAATGCATTATTAATGTAAGTTTCTCTACACTTCACTTTCCTACCTCGAACTTCACCAACTTCAATAGGGTCAAGACGAACCTTTTTCTTCTTATCTCTTGGTAACAGTTGTGTATAAACATCATAAAAATTCCCTTACCTTAGTGAAAGATACAGGTGATGGGCTTTGTGAAATGCACAGATTTATGAAACCTTATAAGATCTCACAAAATCTCAGGATATCTATCCATCACACCATCCATGAAAAATTGTGTCTCCTCAAGAATAGTATGCATCCCTACAACTTTGAGATGATTTAGAATCCTAGAGTCTAGGTATCACGAATAGAAGCTGGAACAGGCTCTGTGGCAGTAATAAGATAGTGGATGGCCTTACAAAAGAATCTCACTCCTCTTTTGTTTTGCGGATTGTGCTTCCTGGAGTTGATTGAGTCTAATCTCAGAGAAACATTTAATGGAGTAATTCAATCAATCATGCAATTACAACAACCCAATCATGAATGATAACTAGAACTCTAAGAACATGGATTCAAGAAACTTATGGAGTAATGTAAAATAGCAAAGAGTGGACGAAGAACAAATAATGATGATGCATAGGGGGGACAGGGAATGATGGAAGTTAGATGCAATTATGATAAAATATATTGAATTATTTAAAATAAAGTAGAAAATTAATAAAGAAATGTGGATGAACGGAAGGAAAAAGAATAAATGCAAGAATTTAGAGGGATTAATTTATAAAGTCAAAAAGACCATCGGATCTTCAACTCACGTCCATTTAGAAATCTCGATTAACTCCGCCCCAGGTCATCTCAACAAGGTTAGCATACTTTATTGATGTGCATATTTATTATCACTAAAAGTTATTTTTGTTGTAATTGTATTGCTATGAGTACAAGCTAGAGAATGTTGGATATACACAAACTTAAAGAAGTAAGAACGTCAAAAATGAAAAAATTTAATGAAAAAATATAATATAAAATTAGGTTAAGAAAACCTGGGTATACTTGATAAATTTTAGTTGTTGAACTATGACTGTTGGCCTGTGATTGCCAAGCCTTTTGAACTGATTTTATGCAGTTTGTATTCCAGACACTTTACTTAGGATGAAGGGAGTACTCACATTCTATTTTAGCTTTTATTTGTTTAATAGGTTGCTTGTTGAATATTTTGTTGTTTAATACTCACCCCTTACTTCTACACCTGTAGGTTCTGAGCTCCTATCCATGTGATTGCTCTGCTTCTATTTCCAAGGCTTCTGAAGGACTTTGAGAGGTAGTTACACGTCATCCCTATGAGCCCTCTTGTTTCTTATTTTATGTTTTACTCTATTCTATAGACAACTACATTGACACTTAAACTTATCTTTCATTTGTGCATTAATATTAGTGGCTCGTACACGTGACAACCAAGTGTTGATATATATTAGAATGACTAAGTTTTCCGTTCTTATGTTATTCTTGTTCTACTTTCCGCTTTTATTCATGTTGTTGGGTTTGAGGCTTACTTTTTGGGTGAAAATAGATGAGTGTCATCACGTCCAATATTGGGTCATGTCATTTAAGAAGTCAAGAAAAAAGAACACATGCATGAGAAAGATCAAATATACCACTTAATTTTGCAAAAATATCAAATGTACCTACATACATTTTATTTTTTTGGTAAAAAATTTAAAAATAAAATTAATTTAATTTATTTTTTTCACTTATATTAGACGAAGATGGTATATATAAGTCATTTGTATAACGATACGAGTATATGTGAGCCCCTTTTGTAATGACCGGTATTTTTACTATAAATTGCAAAATTGGTAGGTTTATAATTCCCTTTAATCCTAATTATTTTTTGGTCGTGTCAAGTTTATCTTTTTTTGATCGAGTTCAGTACTTATTAGATTAATTATTAAAATATGATTTAAAAAATAGTGATTTTACTATTAGAAAAAATTATTATGAGCTTTTGATTGAAAGAAAGTTATAAATATGTCCTTTTATGAAATGGAACTTATGATGCTATTTAAATAGACAATATATAAAAGGGGAAAAGGATAAATATACCCTTGAAGTGACGTAAAGGATATGCAGATACACTGCATCATACTTTTTGGTCATTGGTGCCCCTACCGTCCAAAAACTATATCATATATACCTTTCACGCTAACGGAAGACTAAATAGGAACATGTTGCACCATCTTATCCATGATATGATATTTAATAAGTATCTAATCAGTGGATAAGATATGATTATGACACGTGTATGTCCTTTAGTATAAATGGTATATATGATCTAGTTTTTGGAAGGTAGGGACGCCAATGTCCAAAAGTATGACAGAGGGTATCTTTATACCATTTACGATAGTTCAGGGGTATATTTGTCATTTTCCAATATATAAATAACAAAAATATGTACTAAAAACTTAATCTTTTGTGAGAGAAAAACAAACACAACACAATTCTTATCTATTTCTTCACATGTACAATCAACTTATTTTCTACTATATAAATAGACCACTTATATTTCTTTTTCTCTATTTTTACTCATCAATCAAAAGGTATGTAAAAATTTCTCTTTTACATATTTTTTTCTTTGTTCTATTTTAGCTATTTCTTACAGAAATTGACTGTCTACACAATAAATCAAATAGATTGACAATTTATTTTTTGTATTTTTTTTGAAAATTTGTTTTAACAAGCATAAATTAGCATAAAAAAGACAGATTCTGCGGAAGAGCCTAATGAAGAATCATCAAATTCGCATAGAGGATTAAAAAGGCATAGAATAAAAAGTATTTAACAAATCCAAAGACTTGAAGAGTAAGATAAGTTTTTTTAAAAGAATTTTATCTTTCATATGTATTAAAAATTAATTTTTTTTTGTTTAAAGAGATGATCTTATTTTTGTAAAATGCATGAGTGATAGATTAAAAAAACATTAGCAATAAAATAACTTATTTTTTGTATGTGTTTTTTGTGTATTGATTTATATTTAATTTTTATTGTTTCCTGGTGTTGCGTTTATCTCTTGCTCTCAATATGGCCATTCAAATTTAATAGAAGATATGTACTTTTGATTTCAAATTTAATTTTTTTTATTGGGTTGCTAATATGGTTTTGAAATAGCTTATCCGGATGATTAATCTAGTTTTTATATACAACTTTATCAATGATAGGTTTATTCTTGCGTATTCATTATCTAATTTCGATTTCTTTCTTATTTTTGCACAAAAAAAGAGTCTCTTTCTCATGATGTTCGATACTCCTTTTGAGGATCAATAGATATATATCTTCATCTAAAAATCTCTTTTAACGGCTCAACTAATCGAGATCGCTTAAAAAAATTCACTATAGTTTGACTATATTGATTTGCATTCAAAAGTCCCATTTTAGGAAGGTTAGTTCAGATTCACATTAGAAAGTCTCACTTTGAGGATAAACTACTCTCTGCGGAATGTGACAACTCTTATTCCATGACTCAAAATGAGGCCTCTAGTTAAGCATTAAGGAGTATCTGGTACTTGATCTAGGCTCGACTAATCAAA
Source organism: Solanum chilense (assembly GCA_032847665.1). Taxonomy (NCBI): domain Eukaryota; kingdom Viridiplantae; phylum Streptophyta; class Magnoliopsida; order Solanales; family Solanaceae; genus Solanum; species Solanum chilense. Next base: position 63,556,674 of record CM064971.1, on the reverse strand, counting down.
ATTCAAGTGGGGAATTAAGTCCGATTATAGGGTAAAACGTTTCTTAACAAGGAGGCTTTAGTTCTGATGCTCAAACTTGAGACGCTGATTTATGTTCCTACTGCCAATCCACCATGCTTTTTATGACATGTTTCTTTTCTTCTTCATTTTTTATACTTTTTAGGTTTATTTTTTAAATAAATGATCAATAAAATTTTTTTTTCCATAATTTTTAATGAAGATTCTTTGAGAACTGTCCGCTTCCAAATGAAAATCAACAAAATCGATTGGCTAGGGAAGCTGAGATTGAATCTAAGCTGGTCAGGATTTAGTTTCAAAACGAAAGGACGCAAATGAAGGTAATTCTAATTATTTAGTTCTTTTTCTATAAAATCAATTATACATAATTGGAGATATGTAGTTGTTATTGATGTTCTTTACTCATAACAACATATTACTACTTCTTAAATTAATTTTTTCAAAAATCTAGTAAAAGTGATTATAAAGGTAAGATCGTTGTATGACAAGGCCAGTGCATCTCTTGTTAAATTATTTCTTTGAATTGGGTTAAGTTTTTTGAATGTGTTGATAACTACAACAATTTCTTCGTCTTATTAATTAGGTTATTTTCTTCCACTTTCATTTTTATATTTTCCTCCTTGTACAATCAATTCAATTATTTAGGATTGAACTTTTTAATTTCAATATAATTTTCCTAAATCAGTCATTTGTTTTTGCCTCTTTGATTGATCAATATATTTGAAAGTATGTTCTTTGCCTCACTAATATATGAATTTCGCTAAAATAGATTCTTTTCATTCAAATTATTTTATCATCCGGCCTCCAAGTTGATTGATTTGTTGCTCAATAAAACAAATGATAGAATCATGTTAAATTATTCAAGGTACATAAACTCTCAAGCAAGTTCCATAACCTGCCAAGGATTATGAGAATTTAAAGTCAAAGAAAATTTATGTTGCAACTAAGAAATAATTATTTTAATTTGTTTTCTATATTATTTTATGAATGAAGGAAATCTTTCCATATTACATGGATGGACTGAACTAAGTCCAGGATTTTCAAAATGATTTGTATAAACAAATGAACCAATTAATAAATTATTTGTGTTGGGGGCCTAAAATAGACCAAAACTGAATTTTCCAGCTCTAACCAAATTTTTTTATTACAGTTTTTTATCATTTTTTTTAAATTACCATACTAAATAATTTTTTTACAACTAAATTTATCATGTCCAAGCTAAGAGTACGATTTTTGATGAGGAATTCCATAGTTATTGAGGATTCTCAAGAAGAAGAAGATAGCTTTTATCTAGGAGACCAGATGGTTAAGATTTAAGGCATAGTATGTGGATGGGTATAAGTTGTATTACTTGGGTAGTGTGAGGAATAAAAATAAGTCGGCATCTTGGTATATTCCTATCACAAATTAGAAGCACAAAAAGGAGCAGTCACTATAAAACAATATTTCGGATGTCTCAGCTAACAAAACATAACAACCAGGAACAAAAAATTATAAGGATTATTAAATTTAAAATGAGGATCTTTCTTGGTAGTTTTATGGGTTTATTGCAGTTGTATCAACTCCTTGCAGTGATCATGAAAATACTTAGTAAAATCAACAATTTTCGGTGAGTTCAAGGTTTGTAAGTTTTGGACCTAGGCCTTACCTTGATATACGAATGTGACAATGACTGTCAAGTTGAAGATTTCTTCATTGAGTAGACACTAATCATATGGAGGTGCAATCTTACTTCCACAAACTCTTGAACAAAGAAAGGGAGAAGGACATTGTACTGGGGAAGTTGGAGCACTCATAGAGCATTGCAATTTTTGGTGTTATATGTGTAATAATGTTGAGGCCTTTGATAGGAGTTTATGAAGGACACATATTAGGGTAAGAGGTTTGTTAGATTGTTGAGTTGTCTAATTTATAATTTTACACTAATAGTCGCATTATTCTTTTTGTTATTAGTTATGGAATTTTACGCTTCTATTGTTGTTTTGTCTTATTATGGCTATTGTTTAGGATGATTTGATAGGTTATCTACAAAATTGACAAGACTTTCTCCATTTTGCATTTCTTTCTCTATAATGTGTTTATCTATATTTTTCTTGAGACGGGGGTCTATCGGAAATGACTTTTGTACCTCCGTGGTAGTTGTAGGATATATGTATACTTTATCCTTTCATGCTCCGTTTTTGTGATTTACACTAGGTATGTTATGTTTACTATATACGTTTTAAAAAGTTCATTTATGAATTATTTTGAGATAAATATTTAGTTTTTTATCAACCGAACTTTAATCATGTTATACCTTGATTTCTGCCCAAATTGACCTGCATGAAATATGCTAGCAAAACACGTTCAAATTGGGTAATTAAATTTTTATGGACTAATTTTTCACCTATGTAAACACTCTTCAAAATATATATTTTATTTGAGGAAGAAAGTGTATGTTTTTAAAATCAGAGCGGCAATTTAAAATTTTAAACAAAGGTGGAAGCAGAAAATAATTTCACAATTTTTTTTAAAAAAAGGGCTTAATTTGGTTCTTCAATTATTATAAAATTCTCATTTTGATATAGTAATGTCTTGCTCAGTACCTAAACCTACAGTTAATTGTAAAATGGTACGTTGTACACTTACTTAATTATCTAATATGTTGTGTTAAATCTGTATGTTGCTCACTTATATATAACAAAAGACAGGCAGATTTGTGGTTTAACATAATTGTTCAATCCGGGATTTAAGGCATTTAGCACCTATCTCAACGTTATATTTAGAATTTTGTAATAAAGGGGTTAGATTTACGACCAATGCATTGGACTAATGGATAAGAGAACTGAGTTAGCTTAAAAAGCGTTTGGGTGCCCTACGTTTTTTTTTGTTTTAGTTAATTTTTGTCATATATGTATATATTCCACCCTTAAGATATCTATTGAGGTGGATGCATATTATAGGCACCAAGTTCATTTGAATCCCATAATTTTACACAAAGCATAGATACATGAAAAACATCACTAGATTTTCTTTTAAAATGTTGTATCTATATCCATAATTGTATAAATACAATGAATTAAGATTTATATGCCAACTAAAAAGGGTTGTAACATCTACACCTTACGTGATGTTAATCCAAATTTGTGGATGTCCTAATGTGGGTACTAAAAACTAGTTGAAAATCCCCCCACCCACCCCAACCAAAAAAGTGTTAAACACCTAAAAAGTCTTAACCCATTAAGTTTAGATCTTGAATTCATTTTATGCCCCATGCTTATGAGTTGCAAGTTGCACCCGCCCTTGACGAGAAATATCATGTTGAATGCAAAGAATTTAATTTATATATATTTATAAAAATTTAATTATGTACTCCTATCCTTTTATGTTCTCAAATCATGCTTATTATAAAAAAATATATACATGTTATTATAAGTAAATTAATTTAACAACTTTTTTTGCAGTATGAAAGAGTATCATAACTCATCTCAAGTGTTCCTGAAAGGCCTTCTGTGATGGTTTCAAATTTGGCACCATCAAAATCAACTATTGGATATCCTCCTCCCTTTAGTTAGGAAAATAATACTAATAATAATGTTCAAGCACATTCAATAAATACTAATAATATTTCAATAATGTCTCAGAAGAACATTACAAACTTCATGATAGGAAAAAAAAATGTACGAGATTGTTGTGGCTTCTATGAATGAAATGGTTGAACTTTGGAAAAGAAATTATCCAATTTTGGTAGATTCATCAAGTGAAGGGAGGTGTTTTGTTCATCATGAGATTTATAAAAGAACATTTCCAAATCCAAATAGACCTTATTAACAATCATCGTCTACTCGAATTGAATCATCAAAGGATTATGGAGTTGTGTCAATGACTGCAATTGAGTTGATCCATAATTTTCTTGATTTAGTATGTTTCTTGAACTCTTTCATGTTATAATTTTTCAGCTCACATGTTTTATTACATGCGTTGGCCCTAGAATGATGTATTTCTTTAGAACATATCAGTACTAGGATTTAAGCCTATATATAGATTGTGTGTATGCTAGGCACTTGATTTTGAATTGATTTTTGGAAAGTAGCTACTATTTGAGAATTCGTTGAAAACTTACTACTTTTGATATGTAATCATACCATGTTAGTATCATGAATTTCGAACTCGAGCATGTGAAAGATCGAATATATATTCATTTTCTTATTTGAATCTAACACATTGTCATGAATTCAATAAATTGTCTATTTTTAGTAGACTGATACGATTTTAATTTAAATTTTATCCCACACAATATTGATTAGGATGAGTTTAGATGGAGTGAGGTACATGGACAAATGAGTACTTATTTTGAGAAATAGTTATTATTATTATTGTCCTATAATTAATCATATACTTAAAAGATATTAATTTGTATCTGCAGGTCAAATAGATGTATTTGTTTCCTACTATAGTCACAAAAGCTAGGGACTGTTGAAGTTCTTGATTCTGGGAGTTGGGGAGGCTCTATACAATTTGTAAGATACTGATGCATCTTTTAGATCTTCTTCCATAAAGATTAAATAAATATTATAATTATATCATAAAAATGATCTAATTTTTTCTTGGTTCTTGAATACAAATGTATGAAAAGTTGCATATTTTATTTCCTCTAGTGGAAGCTGGAGATTTTTTCTTACGTTGTTGTAGACATTTTGATCCAACAACATCGATTATGATGGATGTTTCTTATGACCTATTCAATGAGATTCAAAGTGGTGTACATTCTTATCCTTGGAAGTTTCCTTGTGGTTGTGCAATTCAAGATATGGGTAATGGCCAAAGTAAAAGGTATGAATTATTTCATCTCTCTAATAATATAACTATTCATATAATAGGAAAAGCATGAGCCTTAAGCTCTCTACACAGGAGATCCAAATTACTAGGGTCTTTATATGTATTCTTGTCTTGCACTTAAGCAAAATTCTTCATAGAGTTATTGTTTACTTCAAACTCCATATTGATTTAGAATTCTACTTCAAGTATTCCTTCTTCATTTCAAACTCCTAGATTCTTTGGACTTCCTCTTCAAATTTCATTCATTTCTTCTTTTGTAATGTAGTCGAACTTCCACACTTCAATTCAGCAGTAATTTGAAGAGTTCTACTGTAAGTGAGACTCCTTCTTCAATTAAAACTCATTGCCTTATAGACTCCTTCAAATCAAACTCATTGATTCTTCAATCAATCAGATGTTTATTTCCACTGGATTTTCTTATAAAATAAACTTTATCCATTATTTATTAATCATCAAAACTGCATAAATCTCAACACTTAAATTATCCAGTTTAATGACATTTTTCAAGAAACAAATAATATTATTTATGATTGGATTCTTATTTTTCAAATGTATAAATAACAATGTTTCTAACTTGTATTTTTTCATCCTTAATCTTTGATTATTGAATCAAAAGACATTTTATATGCTCCAATTTCAATTTTGACTTTTAGTCAGTTAACAATAAAAACACTCACACATTTAATTTACATATACTTATAATTTAAAAATCTTTTTCACGTTATCTCTTTTAGTACTTCCACTAATATTTTAAAATTATTGTAAAGTATATACAACCTTGTATGCAAAAGGAAATGTTAGTGCTCCAAGAGACAAACATTGATAGTATGGGAGCATTTTTAGTATATGCACCCATAGAGTTACCAACGGACACTTGAATTCTCAAGGGAGGTGATTCAATAAAAGTTTCCATTTTCCCCTCAAGTATCATCGTAAGTCCCGATGGTCGCCTCTCCTCAGATAGGGATAGTACTGCAAATGCAGAAAATATTTCAATTTTGACAGTGACTTTTTGAAATATTGATTAGTGGTCATAATAATCTAACCTCCCAGAAGCAACAAATATAGGTAGTGGCTTCTGTTCATTACCTTTTGAGCAACATAATTTTAAAAATCAAAGCAACATTGGGTTGCTCTGGTTTATGAATTTCTAATTTCATGTTGTTTATTTGTTTGTTGTGATGATTTTGAAACTTAGACAATTGATGGTTTCAAAGATGAGGCATTCCCTTTTTCATTCTTTTGAAAATCTCAAGACTATGAGATATGTGTTGTCGCAATTGTCATTTATAATGATACACTTATTTGACACTTCTCATTTATTGGGTTTTTTCCATTTTTATTATGTTTGGTTTTCTGTGATCATTGTTTTTGTTCTTTGTTATATTACAATATCATGCCTTTCTGATTTTTCTAGTTTAATCTCATGGAGTAGTATAGAAAGAGTATCCATGTGTATATGGAATAGTATATAAACAGTATGCATGTGTGGATGAAAGTATATGTTGTGAACACATATAGCCCATACTCTAGCTAAGTTATTGGGCCTAGGTCTAAGTCACGAAAAGTCTCACGAATTAGACATCCGAAAAATAGATTTACTTGGGGTGTAGGTTGAGCACCCATTCTTGTCTTGTGCACACACTCCTTACTTGGTTTCTTACTTCCTTTCTTTCTTGACTACAACTCAAATGACCACATTTATTTATAGGTGGTAATTGATGGAAGGATCTAGTGAAGGATCGGATATGTACGATTCTACTCTAGAGTGTTCCTCCAACTACATAATTCTGCAAAATATCTGCACTTTCTCTTAGGAACAATCATTCTAGATACATCCTTTCATTTGTTTACAACTTTGAATATTCTAGGTACTTGTGATTAGTTCTTAACATTTTCTAGAGCTAAGCTTCTCATCCTCCGATCTTATCTCTATTCTTTAGTTACATGTTTTTTCAGTAGTTTCCATTGTAATTAAATAGTTTAAGTGTTGGTGTTATAATTTTGTTATGATTCATTAAATAGTAGTTAAGTATTCTAGTTTGTTACTTTATACGTAAAAATTTAATGACGTGGCCACTTTCTCCCACGCTTTTAATGCTATACATTTTTTTTAGTTTTTCTCAAAACGTATTTAACTTGTAGCCTACGTTGACATTCATCAAACAAACCTCTGTCTCCTCCTTCAAATCTCTTCTACCAACTTGTCTTGTCTCTATGATCTGTACGTTGTTGTTCGTCCATGTTTGAGTATAGCAGGCGCACTACTATTTGTTTTTTTTTGGCACATTAGTCTCTTTTGTGCCCTTAGAATGAAAAAGGCACCAAGAAAATTTGCTACTTTGTTTCCTTCCCTGTAGCGGCGAGCGATTTGGATTCCAGCACTCTTCTTGTAGTTAATGATTTTGTCCACAAACTGGAAAAGCGTAAGGTAGAAAGAATCGTCCTTTGTCACCATGTTGGTTGTGCATTGAGTCCACACCATTTCACTTCAAACTCTGTTGAATAGCTTCATTTAGCGATATTGCTACTGTTACATTAAATCACCTTGAGTATCTCTAACTATTTCACATATACTATCTTTTCTCATATTTTTTTTAGAAACTCCCATTAGTGTTCACTGTTCACTTTGATTGTTCCATAAGTAGCCTCGTTCCACCATACTTACTTCCATCTCTTACAGTTCTAAGCCTTTCTACTATATATGTCCATTTTGTAATAGGCCGGACTGATTCGACTTTTCTATCTCCGAACAACCCTGATATTCTAAATATACTCGTTAGCGTCATTTATTAATTCAACTCATTTTGATCAATCTAATTCAACCCATATAAAATCTTGGATTGAGAAACATAAGTGTTGAGCGGCTTGGCCTACCCATTGACAATTGTTTAGCCCATTTTGACTCAATTCGTTTCAGCTCAATTAGTAACATTTGAGCGGATTAATAACCAACTCATTTTTTTAATTCAACACTCTTTATTTTGCCCCCACCAAATTCGACTCTACACACTCTTTTGACACCCCTAAACACCTGCCCTTATTATCATAGATTAATTTAAATCCATCTTATTTAAGACGATATGAATGTTATAGGATCATTTGGGACTAGTTAAATGGAAGAAATAATCATAAAATAGAAGGTATGACATAATGTTTAACCTAGGTAACTAATAAGATGATATGAATGCTATAGGATCATTTCTATTAGCGGAATATTTGATGTAACAAATCGAACCCCAATTATTATGTATATTTATTTGTATATTTATTGATGTTGGCAAATGTAGAAGTTAGCCTTGCTAGAAAGGAAGAATCGTGAAGTCGGTTCAGACTTGTCTTACCTAAAAAAAATTCTTAGGAAAGAGATGCTCATAAGTTAATTTAATTAAATATTTTTGAAAGATAATGTGCTTCGTGTAAATATGGTGACAAAAATCAGTATGTATAAGTTATCTTTTCCTAACCAACGAGATTTTCACTGTTACAGATCAAACCAATCAAAGCAGGAAACAGAATTAACATACCCTGCCTATATCTCCATTAATCAGAATCTGCTGCAACTATAATTTGGATAAGTGGGTGCTTCCAAATCTAAGGATAAAATACGCTAAGATTTGCATACAAGCTACGGAGTATTTGATGGTAACTCTATTTTTTTCTACATGTTATTAATTTGTGAAGAAATGTTCTTTTAAACTTTCAAAGCATGTTATTATGAAAGTTATTAATGAAGTATGAAAGTTGGTTTCATACTTTTAAAGTAAAGAAAACTATTTCTTTTAATCCACCTCCATGGTGTGTGTGTGTGTGTGCGCGCTCTCGGGTGGACTTTAGAGTAACTAGTGAAATTGTTTCCATTCGGTCGGGAGGTCACGCGTTCATGTCGTGGAAACAACCTCTTGCACAAATACTAGGTAGGGCTGCGAACAATCTTGAAGAGATTCATCAGTCCTTGGGATTTCTCAAATATCTCTGTGAAATATAAAATTAACTAATTGTAAAATGCTTAAGAGGTTTCCATCTCTCTGCATCAGTTCCCTTAAATATCTTACTCTACTGGTGTGCTCTAGTTTAGAATTTTTTCCTGAAATACTCGGAAGTATGGAACTGGAGACGGAGATTCACATGCTATTGTGATGATGAGGGATATAAATTTAATGCATTTTTTATTTCCATGTTTGTTGTGCCAGAATGTCTTTTCAACGCACCATGACATCTCCGCTTCAAATTCCCTGTCACTACGAGCGTTTACCATTAAGCATGGTGGGAATGGATAAAAGTGTATCAGTAAATTTGCCTTAAAATTTGTATGCACCTGATAGGTTATTTCAATTTGTTGTATGTTGCTCTGGCAGGTTAATTTGACATATGAAAATTTTGTAAAACAGTTTGGTAGTGAAATCTAGTGATCAAGCTCTCAAACTTTTGCGATACTATTGCAAAGGACATTTGCATATTTGTACCACGTTAAACGTGGAGGTTCCATTTAGGATAGTGGAATAGATCTTCAAGTAAAACAACTTTCTCGAACTTCCCGACCTGATAGATATCATGTTCAAGGTGATAATGTTAGATTGAGATAGACGATTACTAGTAGAACTTAGTGCCTGAAGCATTAAGTGGTGTGGTTTAATTATGTCTTGCATTAATTACCAAACTAATTTTTCCTTCATGAAGTAAAAATTTGGTATGTTTTTCAGGCATGTGCATTTGCTGAGGAATTATGAGGCATTTACCACAGCTAACTAAACTTTAATATCACAGATACTTACTATACTAATAGCGATCTTATCTGGAAGAACCTAATCTCGTATACTATGAACCACAATTAGCAAGGCAGTGAGTTGTACAATTAGCTTATCTATAACAATGTTTGATTTGGAAACACTGACTTTAGCCTTGTCAATTATCACGTTAGACAAAATCAAGAAGTTTGTTTCTATCATATTGTAGATGCCAAAGTAAGAATAGGAAATCATATCCATATTACCATCATGGTATGTGAAAATTCCACCACAAGCTGCTTCACCAGGCACTGAAGCGTTGAATTAACCCATGTCATATTCTAAAAAAAAAGTTTGAACGACTCTGTGCAAGAAAACTCTATCTAAGGAACTCTGCAATATATCCGAGTAACTTTGAGAGAAGGGTGTTTCCTCACAAAAGGGGTCGCAGTGACCAGTCATGAGAGACTCTTATGGTTTATTCCACCTGTTATTATGAATTGAATTTGATCTGCAACTTAAGCACTCAACTCGTTCCAATTAGTTCTACAGTTCAAGCAAGGAAATTGAGTCTTAAGGATCAGAATAGTGTCATCTCCATAGAATAGATGAGAGATATTAGGTCCCTTTTTGTTGGTCAGAAGAGGGATGAAGTTTTGTCTTAGACGACCAGTGACACTGCAACAAAAAAAACATTTATTGGCAATAAATTTTCTTTATAGTGAAAATATTTATTAATGTTGTGAAAATATTGTTAGTTTAGTAAAGTGTGAATGGAAAAAGAAAAGAGAGAATGTGGAAAAGTGAGGGAACCAATTTGGAGGGAAAATGATAAGTCATTTGCAAAGTGCAAATGAAAAGTCATTTCTCTTATATCGGCAAAAGAATGGAAAATTGTTGTCCTTATACAAGGAAACACTTTCTTTACTTCTTAAAGAGCTAAGAAGAAGGTGCCCCCATCGCGCCGTCGTCGTAGCTTGCTCGGCCTCGGCGTGGGCCTGGGCTTGGGCTTACTGATAATATTTTTGAACAAAATTTATTTTATCGATTTTATTAATCAAATAAATCATGTTAATCTTATATCTTGTAAATTAATTCTGGACAATTAACAAAATTAATTAGTGTGTAACGATAACAATCCAAAAAGTCGTTACTTTCCAAAAAGTCATTAATTCCCCAATATACACATTTTCCGAAAACTTGTTATTTTTTCCAAAAGACGCAATTTTCTCGATAAAATGGGTCTGAACAGATTTCTCCGAATACACATGTTTCTTGCTGAAAATGGCTATAAAAGAAAGTCATTTTTCTTTTTTTCAAATACTGAAAATTTTTCCTTCTCTGCATATATGTTCTCTCAAAACCAAAGTGTCGATCGACTGAGTCTGTGTGACCTGTTGCTCTTCTTAAGTTCGCTGAAGTTAAAGAACTTTCAGGTACCACTATTTCTTTAACAGGTTTAATCAATTTTATCTTGGGAGAAATTAATCTGTAACCTCGGGTACAGTGTAACGACCTGTTTAGTCGTTTTGAGCAGCAGATTTTATTTCTGGAAAAACTGTCTTGGTCGACGGATCCCACGACGGACCGTCATGGGCACGACGGACCGTCGAGGGGGTCTCGTTCCAAAACACTTAGAATTCTGAAATTTGGGTACTGAAATCGACTCTCTGAACTTCGTGACGGAATGGCAGGACGGACCGTCGCAGGCACGACGGACCGTCACAAATCTTTCCACAGAATTAACTCTCTGAACTTTGTGACGGACCTCCAGGACGGACCGTCACAGGTTGCGTAACCCTGACTGGGTCGTATTTCTATTTAAAAGTTTTAAGGGGGCGTTTTGGACTATTCATGCTTATAATTATAAAGTTAGTGGATTAATGTTAATAATTCAATTTCTTGGGGGTTAAAGGAGATAACCTTGGAATAATTAGTGGGTTATT
>CM064971.1:63468965-63543965 GCA_032847665.1 Solanum chilense | reverse complement strand
TTACATATGTTTGTAATCTTTCATTGAGGCTCAGAGTTTAATGAAGTGGAGTCAAATCCTACAGACGTTTAGGTCGTGATTTTTACCCTCTATGATTTGGGGGGTTTCGTGGTAATATATTGTGTCATTATTTTATTCTTTTTACAAAACGTAATTGATGTAATATGCAAAGTAACATATAGAATATACTTGTTCCTTAGACAAATCTGGAGGTCAGAATTCCAACAGAGTGAGATTACTGGGACATGGAAGAATGAGAATGGAGAAATGGAAAGACCTAGACGAGAGTATAAAGAAAAAAAGTAGTCAAAGACAAGTGATTTCACATTTATATGCTAACTTAATCCAACAATAATTGCATATCTAATATAATCTCGAAAGCTAGATTTGAGAAGAAAACTCGATATGTTTGGGTTTGTGCTATATGTATCGAGAGAGGTGGATGGTGAATACTAAAAACTAGAAGGTGTCCATTGTAGAGAGTTTTTCCAGAGTCCATTGGATATAACCCTATGGAGACAATTATGCTAGTTGTGGTTTTGATGCTTTTTATTGAACTTATCTTTCCAGATTTGTTTGGAAAGAAGTATTTGTTGTCTATAGCATCGATACTTGGAAAGCCAATAGCTATAGATAAAGCTACCCAAATAAGCCAAGACCAAGCACAAGTACAGTTAAGACTATACATGATCTAATGGAAAAAATTCAAAATCGTATAAGATTGTAAGCACCGAGATCATGATGAAGGTAATTGTCGTTTGATCTCGAAAAGAAATTAAAATAACAATCAAATTGATGATACAATTAATGTTGTTTCGAAAGGTACTACCAATAGTGAAAAGTATCAAGGTGATGCGAGAGAAATATTAAATTAAAAAAGAAAGGTTGATCAACAATTGGTTGTTGCCAATTCTGAGAAAAATCGTACACACACTCAATTGATATTGTTACAAATAATATTGCTGTCCAAACAACAACTGAATATAGAGGGAAAATGTCAAGAGTTGGGGTTGATGCGCGCCGCGACTTGGTTCAGGCAAAAAATTAACGGAGTCAGGACACAAACTAATGGATACATCTGACGATGTTGAAGATGCTGAAAATTCTTGGTAGCATGTTTTGCAACTTGAAACCAAGAATGTAACTAAAAATTAGACGCAGACTGCACACAAAAATTCAACTAGTAATTGAAGCATTTCCCCGACTAGTCAAACTAATTCTCCATGTAATTGAAAAGGGTGTGAATGAAAATTTTCATGACAGTGAAAAAAGACAAGATATTAGTAATGTCTCAAGAGACTTATTATGTTCGAATAACTTTTGATGTTTTATCGAACTACTAGGAATTCGTCATTTGCTGACAGTAAATATAGTCTGAATGTAGTCAGAAAATTGAATTTTTCGATAACTTTCTGACTATTTTTGGGTAGTCGGAATATTGAACGTCGTTAAATATTTACCGGCTACAGTAGTAAGTCTTTGCCGATTACCGTAGTCGGAAAATATAAAAATAGTCCTGACCATTAAACAATCTAAATGGACGACTACAGTAGTAAAAAAAAATTAAAAATAATAGTTTATTAATTAAAAAAATCCCAACTACAGTTAAAGTAGTATTTAAGTAATTAATTATTTAGTTAATATATCATCCCACAACACTATAATTATTTAAGTATTTTTCTGAGTATTGTAGTCAGAATAACTAATTTATTAAATAAATAACTAGTACTCTCCGATTGCTGTAGTAGGCAATATTAATTTTTTTGAAGAAGTCAGGTCATTTTGCTGATTACTGTGGTAAAATAATTTCATTTTTATATAGAAAAAATTGTTTGCTTGATACCCCACCTGTTAAATTATACTACCATCCATTCGTAAAAGTTAAACAATAAAATCAAACATCAAATACATTCCTAATCATTCAAAATACTATGCAATATAACTTAGTTTATAAGTTGAAGCGTCACCTAGAGCAAGTCTAATAAGTATTAAACTGTTATTTAAAACAGAAGTAAATAGTTAAAAACAAGTCTAAATCTCATAGAAAATGTTCAAAAATACTAAATAAATTTCTTCCGAAGAGTGAGAAGTTGAAGCACCAAACAACAATGGCAATGAATGAATTGAGGAAGGGTTGTACTCCAAGTCCATAAATTTTACCTTTCTTCACACCTTCTGCCAAATTGTTTTTCTTCCTTCTGCCATATATATCATCATATAACAGTTGTGTTGTGGAACCAGCCTCAAAAATAAGTTGTATTTAACTCCGTTCATGGAAGCCACTTTCAAATGAATCAAATCACTAGAAAACTACTATTTATGCCTCATAACATATTAACCAAAACTTATATTTGAGAACCAACAAAACCATTCAACCATAGGGCATAGCCTTTTACAAATTAATAATGACCTCTTTAATAACTTGGGACCAAAATATCAAATAAGCAACTGAATAACAAATTTTGTTATCATTATATCCTATTGATAGATTCTATGACAAGTTCAAATAGTGAATTTGACATAGATCCACCCTCTTTAGTTGCTAAGGCAGTAGTTACCAAAATATAGCTTCAATAAATGAATTCTGGCATTGAGGATCAGAAGCAACAGCAAAATCAAATGAAATGTGCTAGGGGAGTGCATCATAATGGAGATAAATTAGAGCATGTGTTTAAGGTGGCGGTAATTGATTACTATTCATTCCAAAGTGATTAAGGCTCATATCGAATTCTTATCAAAAGAGAATTGGAATTTGATTAACATATGAAGGCTCTATACTTGGATTTATAACCTTATCTATTACTTGTAAAAAAAATTATACTTGGGCTGTCTTTTCCTTAGACTTCACAAATATCAAGTTATAAATAAAATCCTTCCATGGTAGTCACTGATGTCCATACAGAGTAAGAAATGAAGAGCTACCCAGTGCATGCAACATAAGAATGTTGTCTTCGATAAATATCTCAGTCCATATTATTCATGTAAAAATACTTTTTGACCTTCAAAAACTATTAAGAACATCTTCTCTAAAACAAGAATAAGACATATAAACTTCTGAGTCAGATGAGTTCTCGAGATCTGGATAGACTTTTGTGTGATGATAGTTGTAATTATGATCTATCATAGTTGTGATAGTTGGTTTTCCTTGAATAGATCATACTGACAGTCTTCTACGTTGAAGCGAAGATTTGTTTGTATTTGTCCCCCTTTCTTAATGCAACAATCAAGTCTAACACCTTTTGAATATTTGAGTCTTTCGTGCCCTCATGAAGGTAATATGTCTACTGTATTTCCAGACATATTTCCTTTACGGGATCACCAATGACACCTAAGTTTGTAAGCCTCAAATATTGGAAAGGTGGTGACTTGTTTGTTGTATTAAGAATGGGATAGAAATACAAAAAAGTATATTCTGCAAAGTAGAAAACTATCGAAAATATTTATTCAAGGGAAACCAAATATCACAACTATGATGGATCACAATTACACTTATCATCACACAAAATTCTATCCATGAGAACATATCATTGATTAATTGGTTCTTTTTTCTTATGAAAGATAACTTCAAAGTTTTTCAAGGTTAAAAAGCATTTTTCATGAATATAGTTATTTAAGAGAACATTCTTGTGTTGCACCAGTCAGCGCCTTATGAACTTAAGGTCACAAACATGTAATATTCCTTTCTTCCTCTTTATGGTCATCACTAACTGTCAAGGATGAACAGTCACTATTACATCACAGTTTGTGAATTATGAGGAAAAGAAAACCCAAGTGTATAATTTTTTCATATATAAATCAAAGTTCAATTCTCCTCCAAAGATTTATCAAATAAATGTAGAGTTGCATTAATTTGATACAATTTGGATCTTATTATTGGACTTATGTCTGTGGAATTAGTTTTTAGAAGTAAATAAGAATTTTAGTTGACTGATAATATGATATTAAGCAAGTGTTGTGGTACAAGACCTAAGAGATGCAGGTGCATTTGAGAGACGAATAAACTCTAAAATTATAGTGAAACACTTCTCAAAATATATGTAATATGCAGCGATATTACCAAATGTGTGCCACAATAAAATTCAAGGGGCCATGTGCCACTATTAACTAGAAGTGGCATGGTATAAGTAAGATGACGTCCATAGTTTATTTGCTACATAGTATTCACAATATTTTCTACTTGCTAATTATATTGCTATAGTTTCGATATTGATTTTTAAAAATTATGTTTTAATTCATAATGAAACAACTCAATCCCAGATGAGATAACTTAAACCATTAAGATTATAATAGGGTACATGAATTTAAAACTCTTTTTCCTCCTAATTTTCTCAACAATAGTTAAATTCGACAGTCGATAACATCATTTTCCATCTTAATTAATTTTCTGTTTATCCAATTACATTTAGACTCTCTCAAGTAACAAGTGTTCAATAGTGTCATCAAAACCTTCAAAGCACCACATTGAAGATTTGAAATTATACAAAATCATTCCCGAGGAATCGATAGAAAATGATATGATAATAAACGAAACATGAAAGCAAACATCGAAACATGAAAAAATAACACTTGGGATGTTCTAGAAGGGCCTTTTAACATATATTTGGGGGAATATTCAAGAAGGGGCTTTTCACGTAGATTCAGGTTATGGAGTTCAAGTACGAATTGTTCAGAAAATTATATTTTGCAGTCCTTATTGATTGGTGCTCCGGCACCAAAAGACAAAGGCGACAAACTTCCTACTCCTCTGAAAATGTCAAAAATGTCAAAGTGTTTGAGAAAGACTGAGTTAAGTTTTTTATTGTAAAGTTTCAATCAAATGCTTTTATCATTTTCTTACTTTCTATTTCCTTATTTTATTTCCTCTCCTATTTATTCTATTCCATAATTGAATGAAGGCAAGTCATCATTTCATTTAAAATTGCAGCACCATCAATAATTAAAAATGTGTCTTTCATGTGCTTTTAAAGTTCATTAACGATCTTCATTGATTATGGTGTGGTTTTGAATCAAATGGTGAATTGTCTTCATTTAATTTTGAAATAGAAGAAGGAGGAGAGAGAAAAAATTTGGAAAAGTGAAAAAAAGAAAATGATACACGCATTTGATTGAGGTTTTACAAATGAAAAACTTGCCTAAGTCTCTCTCAGTTAGTGTTGACACTTCCAGAGGAGTAGGAGCTACATTGTCGGCATCTTCTGATGTCTGAGTATCGACCAATAAGGATCGCAAAATGTAATTTTTTGAACAACTTGTACTTGATCTCTGTAACCATATTCTTCGTGAAAAACACATCTCTAAATCTTTCAAAGGTTTATTCTTCTCATTTAGAGGCTTACCCTTATTTTTAGTTTACTTTCATATCATTTTATTTTTTGTCTTGATTCATCGTGGCATGATTCTGTATAATTTCAATTCTTTAATATGGGGAAATTAGGTAAAATTGAGGGTTTTGATGACTATTTAATGCTATTCACGCTAAGGTTGCATAACTGATTAACTAAAACAACATCAGTATTCTACTTCAGAAAACTGGACTAATGGAACTTTTTAACTCTAGCATCTCCGATCCCTGGGAAATCATAACTATAATTTCTTCATATTGAGCAATTGTTCAATATGATGTCGTTTTCACTGTAACAATACAACTTACCTAGTTTAGCTACATTTAGCAAACTGAATTTGCACTAACATGGGTAGGAATGTAACATTCTCATGTATATGTGAGAAAGATCATACTTTAGCTATATTTATTATATGCCTTCGAACAATATTGATCATGTTTCAAACTTGTATTACTGTAGAATCAAACATTGATTCATACTGAACTAACATTTTACAGATAGTCTATGTGCCTGTTGAAGATTTTTGTTATAATAAGTGCATAACACCATCCCAAGAATAAAACTTATAATATCTAAACAACTTATCATCAAATGTGCTTTATATTTTGCCTCTACTTTGGCATAAACTTACATTTTTATCAACATAAATATTCAGCAGGGACCCAAGTCCCAACCTAAATTTCATGTAGATTATGTCTTGCGAATGGATTGTCATTGTCTAGTCGTATAAGATCAACAAATTTTCTATACAAATAACAAAAAAGAGTACAGTATGTGAGTATCAACTTAATTAACTTTAGATTAGTCTCTGTAATGACTCTTTACTTTGATAAATGAAAATGCTTTATTTACCAAAAAAAATGAATTACATTTTTGTCAAACACATTTAATGAGGTAGTCGCATAATTATAGAGATATTTTGATGTCCTAACTTGACGTTGAAGTTGATGAAGACACCGGAATTGTAAGATCGTGATGTACTTGAGATATTGTTCCACTGCATTTGACACAATGTGTGTTAGAAAGAAGGCAAGTAGTAATTGCATGCCAATCTTTTAGGCGCCTCTCCAACAACGTTAATTCTTTTGGAGTGATTTCTAAGCAACACAATGGAAAGTGTGGGAAAAAAAAACTAATACAATGTAGTACTAATAAGACCAAAAATGGAAAGATGAATTGAGAAGCCATGATTTTTTTTTGTAGGCAAAGCAAACAACAACGACATTCATTCCAAGGGCTTCCCTGTCAAACCTTATTGACGGGAAGTTCCTCACATTTCGTATTAGTAATAGTAGCGTTGAGTCATGAATTGTACTAAGTTTCATCATTATCTAATTCGAGAGATAAAAGCTACCTAGTATAAAACATTCAGTTGGTTTAATTAATATTGTAAAGTATTAAATTTAATATGTAGTTACCTATAAGATTTTTTATTCTTTAGAAATAACTCAGAGTTTTTAGTGCAAAGTAACAACATATTAAAACATATAATAATACATGAAAGAATTATAAGAGACAAAGACAGCAAAAATATTTGTTAAGAAACTATGCGAAAATTATTATGTTCCTTTCAATCTCATTTAATAGGAAATTTTGATTGAAGTTTTCTTCTAACGACTAGAAGGTCCCTTTTTAATGAGTCAATTTTGTAGTTTTTTCTTATGAGTGAGATGTTGGTATCATCATTGTGACATATATTGACACTAAATCAACAGAAGGCCTAAATATAATTGAACTCCCTTCTACGTATTCTTCTATTGTCATACTAGTATACTTAATTAACCCATTAAGAAATCGAGCTCTTTAATAATTTAAGATAAAAAGAACACAAATCAAAATCATCAACAAGAAAAAATATAATGAAATAAAAATGACAAAATAAACTCATATATGAACCCAACTAACAGACTCTCTCTGTACAAGATTTAGAATTGCCTTAACACGATATGCAGACAATGTAATAAATTAATATTTTAGGTGTATCATTTTCTCAGTAGTACCCCCTTATTTGATTTTAATGATGTGTTAGCAGATTGATTTGCATATTAACATATAAGATTAAAAAATAAAAGAAAATATTGATTTTAGAATTATAAGTCAGTCCACTTTAACATGGAAACCAGAATCGAGTTTCACAAAGAAATGGAAAAAACAACTATCTTTTTTGACCCCTTTGGTCACTGCATTCGCAAACTCAATGAAAGATTAAAATTTTGATAATCATCCATAGTATATAAATTTCAATCAAAAGCTTTAAATACCTATGAAAAATAGATATTTGTGCAAACCTGGAAGGTTAATAGAAAATTAAATGCAAATCAAAACAATTAACCAACATATACCTGATAATTGCAGGAACAATTGGAGAAGAAGCTTGGAAAATTAATGTAAAAATAAATCTTTGAGAGAGTTCGTTTAGACTAATGGTGTTACGTTAAAGTTTTTGCTACCTGCACATTAGTGTACTATAAATGTGGTTATCAAGTTTGTTTGAACTTCATAGCATGAGAAAAAAGAATGAGAGGAATAGAATACCTTCTCATAGCCCCCTTGTAGTTGGATTCTAAAAACATCACTGACCAGTTCCCGATTGATTTGTAATTGAGAAAAATAAAATCTACAATTGTAATGGAATACTTTTCTAAATACATGTAGGCACGAAGTGATAGTATCAAATGAGGTGCCAACATAAGGGGTCAAATCCTTGAAAAGTTGCCTCTTCTGGAAAAGGCAAACGAAGGCAATAAGTTATTTGACTTTGTTTTCCTTTTTTGCAGAAGAGGGAACTTTTTTGAGGAATTAGCTCCCTTATTATTCTAGAGTTTATTCATTCCAGATGCACGTGATTGCTAAGGTATCACTCCACGCTGCAATTCCAATATTTCTTATATCTATTCAAACACACATTTCTACAGTGATAATTCATTACCCTTGCTTCACACTACACCATTAAAAGCTAGGAATATAAGGAAACATTTCTACCTTTTACGACAAGCTATTAAGGAAACATCTTGATGACATATCAATTAGGGTTACTAAGGAATTCAAATTGTTAACATTAAAAATGTCCTGTAGAATCCTAGATTTTTTTTTTGTTTCATCTTGTAGAGTCTTAGGATGATATTTATGAGAAATTCAACAAATGTTGATGAAAAAAAATTATTAGTCAGCATAAACAACACAGTAGTAGAAAGACACAAAAAAACAAAGTGTAACTAAGAAAAGCCATAAAATAGAGGAAAAGACAATGTATCAGCTCATATATGAAATCTCATAAAGAGGTGCACACAACATTGTGTTAACCTCATAATCGAAGGTTTTAATAATGAGAAATGCATATACTGACTAGTAACTTGATGCAGGAAAGGAACGAGATACATCACCAAAGCGCACTCTCAATCCAGATGACTATAGGAATCAAGTGAATCATGAGCAAATCTAGTAAAGAAAGGAAAGTGTATATTTTATCAATCACATCAAATTTCACATCTTGCAAGAACTAAAGGAAGACACAGAAGGAAAATATTTCACAGCTTGCACAAATTAAAGGAGGAAAAACAAGGAAATCTCTCATGTAAAACAAGAAGGACAAGATAATTAAATCAAGGTAAAATCAATGAAGAAATATCAGGCCAGCTGTCAAGATCACATTTTGAATAAAAGACTTAATCTGGATATTATCAAGGATTTCAAACAAATTTAAACACTGATTATCAAAAACGATCTTTAAATGAAAAAGTGAATGAAAATACTAAACAACACAACTTGATTAATTAGTTAAACGCCACCTAATTCAAAAATTGTTAAGCTAAAATAAACCTCCATTCTTGAGCATTGAGATCAAAACAAGAGAAAAGATCTAAAACTAACAAAGAGTGCTAAACAACGAAGTTAAATCTAAACACCTTTATTTAGTGAACTACAATCGGTATACATAATCGCTAAAAAAAAAACCCAACACTTCACATGAAAAGAGGAAGGAATATGAGTGTTACCTGGTTCTGGGCAGCGAATGGAACTCAATCCTGGACTTGACGAATTCCAACCCCACTCAGATTCAAAATAGTCACGAACCAACGAAATTTCAATGACGAAAATAAGAACTCCCAAAAACTTAGCGAGGCGTTCTATTTCTCTCCTCCAAAAACTCCTGCCCTGAACAGTAAGGGTGAGGGGGTTTATATAGGACAAACTATGAGTCGAAATAAAGGGAAAAACGATGTGGGACTCTGGAAATTTTTAAATTTTGAATTGGGTCTTGGTTCTCTTAATGTGAAATGGGTTTAAAGAATTTGGCCCAAAATTTTGGGTTAAAGGTTATCTGATGGTCCAAATATGAACTAAATAAAGTCCCTGAAGAGAGTTTCAAAGGTAAATGAGATGTATTATAAAGTCAACTAATTACTCAAGCTTCTTAACTTTAACAACATCAAAATAATTATTTCAAAAGGAAAGATCTTAATTAAATTGTCAGTTTAAAGAAAATAAGTTGCATACTTAATTGAAGCTCTATTTTTTGGTAAAACAATTTACTAACTATTTATTCAAATTGAAAAATTAAATATATCTATATAATTTAAGTGTAAAGATATATAATCCATATGAAAAAGTGGAAAAAAGTGTTTGGAAGGTAATCTTATAGTATTTTTTATTTTCAAAAACAATTATTTCCTATTGTTCAATATTTAAGAAGCTTAAAAATTAATCAAATCGTGGAGGGTCAAAATTGGGTGTTAACAGGCATCATCACTATAACATATATTAACGCTACTTCAATAGAAAGCCTAAATAAATCGAACTCTCTAATAGTCTCTTTCTACTATTCTTAATTTACCAATTAAGAAATCGAGCTCTTCAATAATTTTATGACAAAAAGAACAAAGATGATGAAATGAAAATGACAAAATGAACTCATATATCCACCTAACAAAAAGACTACCGGTACAAGATTTTGAATTGTCTTAACATGATTGACAATAAAGTAATAAAATTATTGTTTTAGGCATATCATCTTCTTAGTGTTACCCCCTTATTTGATTTTAGTTGTAGTTGGTTGATTTACATATATTCACACATAAAACTAAAAAATAAAAAAATAAAGAGATTGATTTTAGACATTTAAATCAGTCCACTTCAACATCAAAAAAAATCAACTATCTTCTTTTTACCCCTATGGTCACTGCAATTCACAAGCCCAATCAAACATCAAACATTAAAAATCATCTACATCTCTATATATAATTCTTAATCAAAAGTTTTAAATACCGCAAAGGTTAAAAAAAATTGAATGCAAATGAAAACAATTAACCAACATATATATGTTTGAAAATTGCAGCAACAATTGGAGAAAAAGCTCCGAAAGTTATAGTGATAATTAAACTTACACACCTCGTCTAAATTATTGCTCCTTTTCAAATACTTCCTTGCCCCCTCTGATTTTAATGTGTTTGAATGAGAAATATTTTGATGATTTACAAATAGAGGAATAGATGAAAGGAACCGGTTGCGCTAACATGTACTTTTCAGACCGAATCTGAGTGGGATAAAGATAACATCAACCACCGAATCAGAAATTATAAAGTTGTGGAGGTACTGCTTTTTTTTACAAGAAACTCAAACAGAAAAATTTCCTTTTATCAAGGAGTACGCAGGCAAGATTGTTTTCTTAATCAAATAGGAAAACTAGAAAAACATGGAACCTGAAGTAAAGAAGGAGACAAAAGTGTGAAAGAAGTAGAAAAGCAGAAACTTGCCACGTGAACTTAAAAATTCGAAGTAGAAAATGAGTCGAAACCAAGTAGAATAAGGAGTTAGTGATTAATAAAGTTTTCTTATTCAGTTAAGGTAAACTATGTCAAAGTTTTTCCTTTCAAAGCAAAATGCAAGGAGGAGTCCTAACGTGAGAAGGAGTTCGAATCAAGTTCGGTATAAAGAAGTTTTTTTAAAGCGGCGAAGACTAGGTTGTGTTGAACAATACTTAGGAGAGTTTCAAAGTCTATGAATACTGCAATAGTTCATGTAAGAATTTTGCGCACTTACATAGAGAGAACATCAAAATAAGATCAAGAGTTTGAGATTTATTGGGGAGTGTTGCGAGTTTGTGAGGAAAAAGTTGTAAGATTGTAATTAAGAGTTTTGATTACAATCAAGTGTGTGTGTAGGATTCGTCTAACAAGTTTGAGAAACTTGACTGATGGTAGAAGACTTAAACTTGGGGGGTTTTGTCTTGGGTAGCTAAGAATTACAGTTTGTAATTCCTTATCTTACATAGGTTTGTGATCTTTTTTTTGAGAATAATTGTTTAATGAAGTGGAGTTAAATCCTATAGAGGTGTAGGTCGTAGTTTTTACCCATTATGAGTTAGGGTTTTATGCGATAAAATACTATGTCATTATTTTATCTGCTTTACAAAATGTAACTGCTGTAATCTTCAAAGGAACATATAGAATATACTTGTTCCTTAGGAAAACATGGGTTCAGAATTCCAACGGAGTGAAGATTGCTGGGACATGGAAGAATGTGAATGGAGAAATGAAAACACCTACAGGAGAGTAGAAAGAAAAAGTAGTCAAGGATAGGTAATTTAGTAGAGGACCTGTGATTTGTCGAGAACAAAAAATAGTGTACACATGTAAGACCTAGAAGAGACTACAAAGAAAAAAGTAGTCGAGGAAAGGTGATTTAGTCCAGGACAGGTTATTTGCTGAAAAACAAGAAATAGTGTACACATGTTGTGCGTTTTTAGAAAAGTATTTTTTACTTGCAGCAAAACTTTTTTAAAATAAAATTTTTATTTCTTTTATATGATCTATACGTAAGTAGCAAAATTCTAAAAATATTTCTTTACATATATAAAACAAAATAAGAAAATTATAAAAATAAAATCAAAATAAATTATGAGCAGAGAGTTAGATGAGGTGGAGTAGATTTTTATTTTATTTTATTAAACCTTCATGATTTAATTCATTTGATTGATCACTAGATTACACCCTTAAATGCTATAAAACTCTTCTTCTTTATCAACATTTAATGGATAATTATATAATGTTATTACTTGTGCCATTTCACAAAAAAAATTATGACTCGTGTTATTTGTGAATCAACTGTAAGAATTATTATTTAATTATTATTAACTAGGTAAATTACCTGTGCTTCACACTAGATTGAACATTTTATTAAACTTACATATGATTATTCGGTAATATGACCTACAGTAAATGATTAAGTTTCTTGGAAAATGAGGAATGAAAATGGTTAATTAGAAGTTTAATTAATGTATTTCAATTCGATTCCTCTATAGAAAAAAAAAACTACAATAGTGGCAGAAATAAAAGTTTTATTTACTAAAAAATCAAATGTAATAAATTCAACCATTTCAACAACTTTATGAGTTGTGGAATTAGAGGTGCAAGAGTAGTAACGTGAAATTGCAATCAGAAACAATTTT
This sequence comes from Solanum chilense, assembly GCA_032847665.1. NCBI lineage: Eukaryota > Viridiplantae > Streptophyta > Magnoliopsida > Solanales > Solanaceae > Solanum > Solanum chilense. The sequence continues at coordinate 63,531,176 of CM064971.1, read as the reverse complement.
CTTTGTTTATACGAAGAAACCTGTAGAAAGGGACAAAAGAGAAGAAACACTACGACCAAAATAGCAAAAAGCGTTGTCATACTTGCATGAATCACTACGACTTATAGTAAAGATTAAGCTCCTTGAAATAGGAGGATGAAAACTTTTAGGAATGAAACAAACTTCATAAGAAACTTAATCAATGTAATTGAATTCAACTATCCAATGGAAAAACCCTTCAAATAATAGTGGCAGCAAATCCCTCTATTTATAGATAACAGAGGGTAGTGTGAATAAATATGTATTGTGCCTTATCGGAAAGGTCACAACTCTTTGGAAAAGTTGTAACCATTGGGAAAGGTCACAACCTCTCATAAAAGTCACAATTTTCATAAAAGTCGGAATTCTTTATAAAAGTCATAACATTTCAGAAAAGTTACAACTTTTGATATAAAAGTTGCAACTCTTCATAAAAGTCACAACTTTTCATAAAAGTCACAACTCTTCATAGAAGTCGTAACTATTCATAAAAGTAAAAAAATTTCATAAAAGTCACAACTTTTCATAAAAGTCACAATTTTTCATAAAAGTCACATATCTTCATTAAAATTGCAACTCTTCATAAAAGTCACAATTTTTCTTGAAAGGAAAGGCTAGTTTTGGAAATAAATAAATTTAAAAGGGAATTCTGGTTTGTGGTGGTGCCAAGTAGGTGGACCTAATGTTTTCTTTTATATATATATATGATTATTTCTTACTTTTAGGCCAAATTTACTTGCAACACAAGTAATATCATAAATATTATTTAATAAGGATCTCATCTGTACATTGGTTATTTGATGTACGTACCACATTAAGTTATAATCTCTATAAATTGGTCCTCCCTCCATGCACCAATTAGGGTTATCACATATTCTCTACAATAATTCAATCGTTGACAGTTGTGATAACATAAAGTTAGGGAAAGGAGGTAGAAACCAATTTACAATTAACGCTTCCGCTTTTCTCTGTGATGATGTCTTCCTCATCAGGTATGTACTCCTAACGATCTCTATGTAAGATAATCGTGTTCAAGATGCTTATTTTATTTATTCAAGTATTTAATCTAATATCAACTAAATAAACTACTAATATATCATTACATTTGAAGAATAATGCAAAGATTATAATATTATAAAATAATGACATGTTGAAATTACCATACCTTTCCTTTGATTTCTCACATTTATATGTGAAGATGATTCAACAATAATTGCAAATCTAAGATAATCTCATAAGCTAGATTTGAAAAGAATCATATATAGGTAAATTTACTCTTATCTTATAAGCTAGAGATACTATTCCTATTAAATCTTAAAGTCAAATAAAACATTTCAAAATAAAATTAAAAAGAAACATAGTTATTAGAAAAAGGAAGCATAATGTCAATAATAGTCCAATTGATGAATAACGGAATATCATTGTGCAAAATGTGATATTTAAAATTTTTAAAAAATCATATTTATTAGTAACTAATATAAATGGAAATTTTATGGACGGAAATTGCCATTTATCCAATTGAAATAAGCCTTTAGCCACTTTGGGAAGTTGACAATGAGAAGACTAAAAGGTTTTGTCGACTATGAGAGGAGTAAAAATACAAATAAATTAATCATGAAGATTCATAAGAATAGAAAAAATAATTATAAGAAGTTAACATGATGCAAAATCATCAAAAACGCACTAACAAAAAACTAATTAAAAACATTTATTGATTTAATATTTACTAATGTATGTTGTGACGCTTTCTCCTTCTAATATGTGGTCAAGGGAGATATAATGATATGTTATGTGTTATCACATCGTAGACGTAGATATGACTATTGTTGGTGTAGTAGATGGACTCAGGGCCGACTCAACAAAATTGGGGGCCTAACAGTTAAACCTTAATTAGGTTCCCTATTATTCTTTTATTTTATTTTCAAAAAAATAATAATGATGTACTATATATATATTTAAGGTCAAACACATAAACAGATCCTTAAACTTGTTGGATTTTTTCCCTCGGTTACCACAACTATGTTATTTCCCTATTGAATCATTGAATCATCCATAATTTGTTCCTTTTAAACACTGTTGGCTGATAGTGGAATCAGATTTTGTGAGGGGTGTTGGTAGAAGATACACGTTGTTCCCGAACTCATTAGTTCAACTTATTGTGAAACTGTTCGAGAATAATTTTGTGTTACTTCAAATTATTTGAACACATTATAAAGCAAATGAGACTAACACAAAGTTACTCTTCATTCCTTCAATCAAAATCATGACAATCAAACACAATCGCAGACATTTACAATTAAAAAAAGCAGATAAAAATCAGCCAATAGAGTCTAAAATGAACAAATTATGGGTGGTTTAATGATTCAAAAGGAAAATGGCGTAGTTGAGGTACCTGAAGGAACAAACCCAACAAGTTTAGGGCTTTGTTTATGAGTTCGGTCCTTTATTAAAATATATTTTTCTTGTCTTTTTAGATGTGAAGTCATTAATTACTGTTTCCTAATAATTTTTTTAGTAATTCCTTTTAAATTGATGATATAGATAATCTCACATTGTTGATCTTAGATAAATTTTATCAATTTTAGTTTCGAAAAACTTCTTTCATCCGAGGCAATAGTAACCAGAATTGTTAACATTATTCTATAAGCAATATAAGCATTAGAAAAAATCAAGTATTTTTATTTGATTGAGTTTTTTCTTTAAATTATTATGCTTTACTTTTACTTTTTCTCTTGCTAATAACTAAACGGAGATTATATATATACTTACTAATTAAGAATATCAATAATAACAAGAGTTAAAGAAAAATTAGAAAATTAAATTAGAAAAATAAAATCTGACTCACGAATGTGATAAGTTGATATAATAATATTGAAATAGTCTTGCGTTCCTTCAATATAATGATTGTTTGTTGCACTTCTTAAGATTTTGAAGAAGACACTCAAAAGCAAATTTTGTTCTTTTTTAACTTGTAAGCAACAATAAATCAATTTTTTAGGAGAGAGTTCAACATTGAAAATAAAAATAGTATAATAGAGGATAAAAAAAGATGATTATCAGGTAAATAATAATATAAGGTCAAAATTTTCGGAGATGAATAAGAAAACACAATTTCCCACTTGAGAAAATTATTTTCATAAAATATTTCATTTCCTTAGAGAAGTGGAAAAAACTAACGGCTATTTTTATTATTTTTTTTGTCATACTTCTAACATGTTTTTTTCTTAAAAAAATATACATATGATTTTAAGTAATATGTGTAAGTACTTTTTTTAAAATTAAGGGGCCCCAAAAATATGAGGCCCCAAGCGACGACTTTAGTGGCCCAGTGGTTAAGTCGGCCCTAGATGGACTTTTTGTTAAGATTGGTGCCTTTTTTTTAATAAGTTGTACCGTCCTTCACAGGGTAACTTATAAAAATTGTTGTTTCTCCTATTCTTTCCTCTTTTATCCATCAAATGATAAGATTTGTTAGTGAGTCATGAAAGAAACAAGAGTTTAGTATATCGAAGGGTTCAAGGTATTTGAAATTGTATTATGAAAATAATTTTAAAAAGATGAAGGAATAAAACCTCTCGTATAATCCCCTGGTTTGTAGTTGAAATTTTTTATTGAATTTTTGCCTATGAGTTTAGATATGCTTGTGGGATGTGAACTAGTTCATTACAAACTTACTAGATATTTATCGACTTTTCTAAAGATCGAGTTTTTGTTTGGGTGACAAGGAAAGATGTGTGGATGATTCTATGTCATTATGTCAACCTAGATTGTTGTAGTTTAAGGATTTATTGAATTTTTTCCTATGAGTTTAGATGTGACTGTGGGATGTGAACTAGTTCGGTACAAACTTAATTGATATTTATCGACTTTTCTAAAGATTTAGTTTTTGTTTGGGTGACAAGGAAAGATGTGTGGAAGATTCTATGTCGTTATGTCAAGATAGATTGTTCTAATTATTATAGATAACTTAATTATGATTGACGGTGTGGACCTATAGTTTGCATGATTAATGAGGATTTCAGAGGAATTGAAACTACTATACAGAAGATGTGTTACAGAGGCTTTTGATAGTGAGTAGATATTATGAACTTATAGTATAACCAAATTATTGGAGTGACCAAGAATTTCTTAAGTTTTAGTATGAAGTATATGATGATTTTGAATGTTACTTCAAATTTGGTATCTGAAAAATTACGTGGAGTTGATATTGAGTGTGATTTAATTATTTTATCTCGATGGTAAAGAACTTTAGATTTAGGAAGTAGTGCTATCACTATTAGGTGTGACTCATATATGTTATGTAATGCTTAAATGGAAAGAGAGAGCCATATTTTTTTATTTTTTTAAGGCTACAATGTGTTTTCTAAGGAGACTTTGATACTAGTGACAGTTTGAGAGTAAGGTAAATGGTTGGTGTAGTTATGATGTTTGTTGGTATTAAGAGTGTTAGCTTCAATGGAGTACTGGGAGGAGTATGTGGGGCTTGATTAATCAAGTGCTTGTAATGTTGTGGTGGGGATCCAATTGGTTGATTGTGGGTGGCTAAAAATTGAGAGATGGAGTTAGATGAATGAAATTTTATTTATATGGGCCCTACGGAAGGAGTATCTTTTGTTATTCGACCTTACTTCTGTATATTCTTATGTGACCAACTACTTCATTCTTGACATAGTTTAGAGCATGATTCACTTTCTACGTTCGTGTATATTTTTGCTTCTATGGGTGAATTTCTAGTGGTGGATCGGGTGTACCAATCCTGTGATTTTTCTCGTAGGGTGGCATCCTTGGTTAGACTTGTTCATTTCAGTTATGGAAGATTTGGTGTTGTTTGGGATAGTTAAAGTATACTAGTGATTCTACATGCACGACCTTACTTATGAGAACTTATATAAGAGCTATGAAAAGTTATCATTGTCTAAGAGTGTTTTTAGAGGTTCTACATTTTAAGTGTATCGCTTGTTGGGTGTTTATTTGATCATTTCCTTCTATGGGTTAGATAAGTTTGATTCTCCCTTAACGAGTACTCAATATCTAACGATCAAATTTTTGTAACTTAAACTCGTGAAAAGATTTTATTGTAAAAGGGAATCTTAATAAAATCTATCATGATTTGTGCGTTATGAGTGTGTGGTGGATAGTTCAATTTCACTTCTAGTGGTAGGTGGTATTGATTCACAATTTGATTGTGGTTATGTGAAAAAGAAAAAAAAAATCATCATGGTTATTATGTTATAGTCAGAGTGATTGAATTCAGGGGTTATTCTATGGGTTGATAAAAGTTTTATTCGAAAGTTCAGTTCTTAGTATCTAATCTTGATGAAATGGTTTTAAGGAGGAGCTCACTTGGAATGACGAACACCGACTGGTAGGCCAAAACTGAGCTTTGATATCGTTGTTTATCTTCCTTCTTTTTCCTTATGTTTGAGGACGAACATGGATTTTAGTGGTGGATAATATAATGACCCAGAAGGTCATTTTTGGAAATTTTTACAAAATTACCGTTTTATACATCTAGGTAGTTTCCCAGAGTCACTTTTGATCAATTTGTGAAGTTGGATTTGAAAATTTTGAGCTATTTGTTAATTACGATTGTTTAATTAACGGGTGGTTTAAAATAATTAATTTTAGTTAGTATCTAATGGCTAAGTACACACTTTATTTAAAAATCAAATAATATTTGGAACAAATATATTAAAATAACTAAATACTGTTAAACAATTATGTACAAAATTACTTAAGAAGCGAGGATCATAGTGAGAAAAATATTTGTGTTGCACTAACAAGACGAAAATGACCTCCCAGTAAGCAAATCTTCACGATTTATGCCTTCTTATCTTATTTCCGCATGTATACAATGTTACTGATTTGCGGAGATAAATAAGAAGGCATAAATCGTGATGATTTGCTTACCGGGAGGTCGTTTTCCTCTTGTCAGTGTCGCACAAATATTTTTCTCACTATACTCCTCTCGCTTCTTAACTAATTTTGTATATAATTGTTTAACCCTATTTATTTGTTTTAATATATTTGTGCCAAATAGTATTGGGTTTTTAAATAAAGTATGCACTTAGCCGTTAGCTACTAACTAAAATTATAATTTTAAAACATCCGTTAATTAAACAATCCTAATTAACAAATAGCCCAAAAATTACCGACCCAACTTCACAAATTGATCAAAAGGGACAGTGGGAATTACCGAGATTGGTAAAAACGGTAATTTTGTAAAAATTTCCAAAATGACCTTCCGGGTCCGGGTCATCTCTTTCTCCCTTTTGAGTTTAAACTTCTAAGCAAAAGATTGAGATAAGCTTAAATTTGTATAGACAATTTTTGCTTTACGTGATGCACACAAAAAAAATTGACATCTCAATGAAAAATTATAATCTTGTGTCTAGAAGTTCTTGATCAAGAAACTGTCGATTTATTAGCATTCTCTCCAACACCGGGGAGTTGGCTAACAAAGATATACTCCATCTCAGACATTCTTCATATAAAATTTTCTTGCTTTACTTACTCGAGGTGATCAAATGTCGTGTCCTATAAACATTAGAGTTCAAGTGATTCTTCAGTATCACTATATACCACCTTCATCGAAAATCTAAAAAAATATAACACAAAGTCAACTTTCAGATCATTGAGAAACTAAAAAATTACAAAAAGTAACCCCTATAAGAAAAAAAATGAGAGTTAAAGCACTACAAACATTCATATCAAAATATTTCAAGTTTGGGAAGCTTATTATCAAGGAAAGAACACACGAACGCTCATCTGATTTCACTAACAAAATGTTAGGTAGGTAAAATCATTTGATGTTATCAAGATTGAAGAGAAGCGTTGTTGGTTCTTCATATTCTTCTTCAACTTTGAAGAAGAATATGAAACACCAACAACGTTTCATTTTAATCCTAACAATGTCGAATGATTTTATCTTTCCTATATTTTGTTGGTGGAATCATATAAGCTTTCATATGCTCTTTGCTTGATACGAGTTTCCTATATTTGGAATATCTCAAAATGTAGGTTTGTAGTATTTTGACTCTTTTTTTCCTTAATTATTGGTTATTTATCGCTCTTTTGGGATCATCAAAATTTGAGAGTCGACTTCTTATTATGTTTTTTAGATTTTGTATGAAGATGATAGTGATACTGAAGAATCATTTGAATTCGAAAGTTTGTCGGATATTACATTTTATTCCTACCTTTTGTTTCAGATTTCTCTTTGTTTTATAGAGCTCAACCTACAAAGAAAAAATAATGAACATTTTCATCTAGTACAAGTTTGGAATTACTCACATCTTTTTATTTTTAGTAATAAAATAAATAAACATAAGAAGTTGTTTTATTTTTTTTATTTAGAACATCAAATCAACAATTTTACTAGTATTAAAATTCAAAAATCCTAAAAAAAGATATGTAATATATTGCTAATCGAAAAGAAAAAATAATGTTTTTTTTAAAAACAATAGAAAAGTAAATTTTGAATTACTTTTATTAGAGGAATTTAGAAAATGATTTTATACTTTTATGAAAAGCAAAATGGTTCTATAAAGGTATATCACAATTTGTAAAACATTCGCCAAGGATCAGAAACTAGCCAGATCATTGTCTCTTAGAACGTTCCTGAATAGACAAAAAGAGAAACATAAAACTGATGTTAGAATTCACAAAAAAACACTTATAGAAAGAGCAATAGTATAAATAAAATTGAGAAGAACAAAAGGGGCAAACTTGAGGACAAAATTGAGCAACTAATTTGTTGTTGATTTACCTATAATCATGGTTGAAATGGAGTGGAGTCCAAGAAGGCAGGAATGATGAATTGGCACTATTAGAATTTTTTTATTATACTAACAATGAAGCCTAGAAAATGAATTTCGAGGAAGAATGGGGGAATTTCATTCCTTTTGTTTTCAAGACTACTATGTTTGTTGAGTTTGTTACTTCACACTTAGTACTCTTTCTCTGTACATTCTATACTTCTGCCTATGACGGGATATATATAGTCGAATCTTGCATATATTTTACTCTCTTATTTTTTATTAGATAAATAGATATTTAATTCTTTTTTTGACCTTTGACTAGATGTATTATTGTATTGTTATTGTAATACGATAAATGATTTGCGTACATTCTACACTTTTATCTTTGACTAGATATATGCACGTTAGACCCTTCTTTGACCTTTAACTAGATATATTAATATAATTAATGGTAATTTTCCATTAAAGTATCAAAAGGCTAAGATATGTTATTGTAATATAATTAATGGTTATTTTCCTTTCAATACCAAAAATCTCTTATCATTTTATTAATGGACATTTTCCATTAAATACCAAAAAGCTCTTTTCATTTTATTAATTGTATTTTTTTCATTCAATACCAAAAAGGTATTTTCATTTCCATAAGTATTTTGTGTGAAAAAATATCTTTCCAAGAGAGTAAAAATTATGATCTTTCTCTGTCCATGACTATTCTGAAACTCTTCACTATGATCGAGGTCAAACTCCAAATAAGTTTCTAATTGTCCACCTTAAGAATTGTTTCCTATAGTTTTCCCTCTATTCTCTTAATATTCAATAGCGCTACCTTATAAATGAATTCCTAAACATAAATAAGACAACACCTGTAATAATCTGAATGTAGTATCAATCAAGATCTTATCTTTGAACTTCTCCAAAAAAAAAAATAGCCATCACAAAACAAAATGCCCCTACATAACCAAATTACAATAATCAGACTTCACTATAACAATCTTGTTTGTTTCAAAACTTTTTTGAATTTTATAATAATTGGTTGTTTTACACCTATAACAATATTAGACCAGTTAAATAATATAATTTGACTATTATAGGAATAATTATTCAAAAATCAAACACACACACACACACAAACACCCACATATGAGATTTACTAGCTATCAGATTAAATTCATTGCTGTAAATTTTTTTACATGCCTAAATTTGACGTGAACTAATTGAGCAGTAGCTTGGTGACAATTGAATATAAAAGTATACAAGGGATGTAAGATTGAATCTAGAGTTACTTTTTTTTAGTTTTATTATTCAATATTTGACATTCTTCATGATATTTCTTATTATGTCACTATAAATGTCTAGACGCATCTATTATTAGTTAAGATTAAATATACTATTTGCTTGTTGTTATGCATGTCAATCAGAAAAGGAAACTATAGCAGACATTGGCAGTTGGCTTATTAAAAACTTCATAAAACAGAAACATATCAATCAGAAAATTAATTGATTGTTTTATATAAAAAAAACATGCTTATAAACACAACGAATTCAAGGATAAAATCATACATATTAGAAAATAACATAATAAACATACTTTTATTTCTAAATTACATATGATTGATTCATAAATTAAAGTTGGTGTACCTTTAGTATAAATTTTAATGAAAAATGACAGATTATTGAAATATGCATGAGAAATACTAAATACAAAACTATTGATGTTATGTTCGTCCTTTATTTGTTCCCTTATATAAAAAAGTAAATACATGTCATAATATTAACTTTTAAAAATGTTGGGTTTATGAATCAAAATTAAAGGTGTTCAATATAGAATTGACACACTTAATTTGTGATTTTGTTATTCACCTTGTACCATAAAAACAATCTAGTAGTTTTGCTATTTTAAAGCTATAAAGTAGCTTAAGACATGTCATTCAGAAAGAAATTTGTAGCTAAAGACATGTCATTCTGAAACAATATATATACTTTTTAAAAAAAGACATCAAGTGACACCTAAATTTAATTGAACTTTCAAAAAGATATCTTAACTATATGGTCGTTCTACTCAGGGAGTGGAGCTACAGCCCGTGAAGGGTGGTCAGCTGACCATCCTTCGCTGGAAAATGAAATCGTATGCATAGGCAATATACTCTGTGTTATTATTGTACAAGTTTAAAGAAAAAAATGGGAAATGAATATATAATTTTATTTCAAACCCACTTACTTGTAATAAATATATTGCACACCCAGTAGCTAAAAAAATGTACTTTTCAAATTTTGGACACCCTTGACAAATTATTTAGCTCCACCACTGGTTCTACTACCCTGCTAAACTACAATCTTGAATTGATATTATAACATCATCTTTTGTCAATTTGACATAAAGAGAGTGTGCACTCTCTTAAAGAGAGTGAGAAACCTAATATAACTAATATAAAATAATTTTGCAGGTTAAATAATTTTTTTCTTCACCATTATTCTTTTATATAGTTTAAAATTCTGAAATGTTGTGGCTATAATAAATTTTTGTTTCAAAATCTAAAGAGTGAATTCACGTTCAAAATTTGAAAATGACAATAAAAATTGAGATAGAAGGAATAATATTTATCGTTACGGACATGCATGATGCCTAACTTATGCGGCAATGTAATATTTGCATACACCGAGGCCATGTGTAGATATAGGATAGTCACCGCTAAAAATAAACTAATTTATTCCTGAAAATTGGAAAAGGGTCAAAAATATTTATGAACTATGCGAAATATATTACTTTTGTCTTCCGTTATATTTTAGGATTAAAAATACTCCGTCATTATTCCAAGAGATCACAAGTAGCTCTCAAGAGTTAACACCCAAAACTTTTAATGACGTGGCTAGCCATATGGACTTGTCCCTCAACTTTAGCTGCCAAATAATGGAGGGACATTAAAAGAATAGTCATTGTTCTTTTTATATTACTATCTTCATTCATTTTTTAATTGTCATAGTTTTATTTTACTACACCAGTTTACTTTTAATTGTCATGATTTATTTTTTAGAGTCAAACTATAGAAATTTTTACTGTATTTTAAGTGTATTTTTTCATCATATTGGTATGTAAAAAAATTGCAATTTATCGTACTTTTCTTATAGTTTTTTAATATTTAAATTATGTATAAAATATCAAATTAATGTAATCTAATTTAGCTTTGAAATTAGTCGAATATACTTTCGAGAAGTGCAAATGATAAATAAAAATAGACGGAGGGATTAATAAATTTGACTAAGATTTATGATGTACCTTTTCATCATATTATGTAAGAAATTAGAATATATAGTATTTTCGTATAGCTTTGACATTTTTTATTTGAAATAACAAATTAATGTACTTTAATTTAACTTTAAAAATTAGTAAATTGACTTTAGAGAAGATAACATGATAATTAAAAGTGCGCCGCGGAAGTATATTTTTAGGAGAGAAATGAGTAAAAATAAAATGGTCAATATTATACTTTTTGTAGGTAAAATTTTTAAAATAATTTAAACATATATCCTTTTTATTTTTTTCAATTTCGATTTTAAAAAAACTTCATGTCATAAAATTTAAATGAAAAATCAATTAAATAGGTTTCACAGCTGTGTGGGTAAAATATTTATAATTGGGTGACCTTGAGGTTATGAAAAAGAGTTAAGTGACTTTCTAAGGAAAAACTCTTAGTTGAGGGATCATGTGAGAAACTATTTTCTTAATGTTAATGAGTATAGGTATATTTTTCATTTTATCTTTACTAAATTTAGGGATAATTTTGGAGACCTCCTCAAGATATGATTCAATTACAGTGGACCTCCAAGGCGAAGCTACACTAGGGGCAAGGGTGTCAAGCTACACCCCTTCACCGAAAAATTACATTGTATATATTTCTTTGGCATGACGTGTTACAAATAAAGAGAAAACAATGACAAAAGGATAAATGGAGAAGAAAAATTATTCACACTCATATTACTGAATGAAGCGACATAAGTAGAAAATATAATAATGCTCGAATTATACATCAGAAATTACTTCCCGTTTGGGTATGCGATATGGTATCATGAGATGGAATTATGAAATGGTATCATGAGATGAAATTGAAGTTTTGTTTGTGTTGGTGTGACATTTTAATATTAATAAAAATATATATATATTATATGTGACATTGTATATTAGGCTATGTCTATTGATGAACATTACATTTGTGCCTCTTTACTCTCATCAATTGTGGAAGAAAGTAATCATTAGTTTTTATTAACTTATGTAACCATCAACTCTGCATTTCATCCATTATTCTATATTAATGTCTTGTAACTTATGTAACATTTGAGCCATTCATTTGGCAAATTTACTATCCACTATCTCCTATTCATTGCAAGGAAGAATTCATCACCTATAAATTTTGTAGTCTTCATTTGTGTTGAGATACAACAAGAAACAAGAGAAGTACAAGAAAACATAGAGTGAAAAAGATTAGTATTATATTGAGGTTTGTGTAGTGAAAGAGAGAGTTGAGACACAAAAATGTTCTAAGTCTTCAACTATATTCACTATACAAAAGAAAGTATTATATGTTGAAGGAAGGTTTTCTTTTGTGGAGATTTGGACTCTTCAACTAATCTAAAGTTGTTTGAGTTATACAGTGTTGTTGGGCTGTTGTATCCTGGAGGGGAAAAGTCAAGAGTTATATTGCTGGACCGGTGTAGAATATGTCACAGTGGGCTTGAATCTTCTTAAAGAGAGCGAGATGTTCGTGTCTCAGCTTGAAGATTTATTTATACATTTTTGTTCATTTTATTTCAACTGCAATTTATTGTATTTGTGGTATATTATACCAACAATTTTAAGGAGATTCATGTTTTGTTACAGTTTGAAAAAATGTGGATATCAAGATAGGGATCACAACATCTGTCACGCCCCGAGTTACCCCCAAGACGTGGACACAGAACTTAGGACCACAAGTGATCCCAAGCTAACCCTGCTGATATGATCATGAGCATACTAAAGATAATAAACTTAATGCGGAAGATAAATCATAATGTAAACTTAAAAAATGGGGAATACCCATATACTATAGCTAAGATAAATGAAATACTAATGAGTTTAATACAAAGAAGTTATTAACTCAACACTAAGCTGAAACTATCTATGTCTTAAATAAGCCTCTAAATGACTACAAATAATAGGACAAGACCCAGCTTAGTCTAGCAAAAACTGATACTAAAGGACTAAATACTGAAAAGTGTAACGACCTGTTTAGTCGTTTTGATCAGCAGATTTTATTTCTGGAAAAACTGGCTGAGACGACGGATCCCACGACGGACCGTCATGGGCACGACGGACCGTCGAGGGTGTCTCATTCCAAAACACTTAGAATTCTGAAATTTGAGTGCTGAAATCGACTCTCTGAACTCTGTGACGGACCTGCAGGACGGACCGTCACAGATATGACGAACCGTCGTGAGCCTTCGTTTCAAAACACTTCAACTCTTGAAAATTGGGTACTGGGAGCAATTCTCTGAACTTTGCGACGGACCTGCAGGACGGGCCGTCACAGCCATGACGGACCGTCACAAGTTGCTTAATCCCAGGCTGGGTCGGATTTCTGTTTAAGTTTTAAAGGGGCGTTTTGGACTATTCCTGCTATAATTATAAATTTCGTGGGTTAATATTAATAACTCAAATTCTTGGGGGTTAAAAGAGATAACCTTGAGACAATTAGTGGGTTAATTCCTCATCTTTTATACTTAATTATATGCTAATTAGGGTAAAACAAAGAGGGTTTGAATAAGAAAAATAGAAAGAACAAGAGAGGGAGAAGAACGATCGAAAGAGAGGAGAAACGAAGAGGAAAACAAAGCTTTGAAAAGTAGATTTCTTGATCAAGAATCTTCGGTGGAGGTAGGTTATGGTTTTTATGCTATTCGTAGTAAACTCTTAATAGCGAATGATATGTATTGGGTAGTCTTGTAAACCATTCTATATGCTTAATTGTATGCTTGCATGAATGTGATTATATAATTGTGATAAAATAAGCATGATGAAGCTATTGAATCCTAAATCTTGAAAAACCCTGATCTACTTTGTTATTGATGATGCCTTGGTATAAAAGAAGGCTTGATGAACTAAAGTAATGAGATTGATGATGCCTTGGTATAAAGGAAGGCTTGATGAACTAAAGTAATGAGAGTAGTGGAGCGGGTGTCACGAACCGACACGTAGAATTAGGGGATCGGAGTGTCACGTTCCGACACATAGTATTAGGGGATCGGGTGTCACGAACCGACACGTAGAATTAGGGGATCGGGTGTCACGAACCGACACGTAGAATTAGGGGATCGGGTGTCACGAACCGACACGTAGAATTAGGGGATCGGAGTGTCATGTTCCGACACATAGTATTAGGGGATCGGGTTTCACGAACCGACACGTATAATTAGGGGATCGGGTGTCACGAACCGACACGTAGAATTAGGGGATCGGGTGTCACGAACCGACACGTAGAATTAGGGGATCGGAGTGCCACGTTCCGGCACTAAGATAGAATAAGGATCGGAGTGTCACGTTTCGACACCAGGATAGTATATGGAGCGGAGTGTCGCGTACCGACACGAGAGGAATAAAGATAATGAATCTTGAAATATGTTAATATACTCAATTTAATGAACCTAATTCCCAAATGAGTATGGTATTGAGGCTTGAGTCCTCATGGGTGAACTTGGCGGTACTTATTAATGATTATAGTACTATTTGTTGCTACATGTTGAGTATTGTAGTTGATTTATGATATTATCTGATATATACTATTTTCTATTTTGAGTTGGTCGATGATACCTACTCAGTACTTGTGTTTTGTACTGACCCCTACTTGTATGTTTCTTTCTTGTTATTTGTGGAGTGCAGCAAACGTGCCGTCGTCTTCAACTCAACCGCAACTCTAGCCAGTCTTCATTACATCGGATTTCAGGGTGAGCTAATGCTTCTAGCTTGGACTGGATCTTCCTCTTCATGTCTTGATGCCTTGAACTTCCGGCATGGACTAGCTTTTTACTTATTTTAGCTTCTTAGATACTCTTAGATTAGTAATTTGTGGATAGATGTTCTTGTGATGATGACTTCCAGATTTTGGGGAAATAATAGATGTTGAGTTTTTAGAAGTTATTTAATTGATTTTCATTAATGAGTTTAAGTCTTCCGCATTACTTTCTGTTGATATTATATTGAAATGTTGGGTTCTGTATTGTTGGTTCGCTCACATAGGAGGGTAAGTATGGGTGCCACTCGCGACTCTATTTGGGTCGTGACAAAAAGTAACTCATATCAATTGTCCTCGGTGAACGAGGACTCACCACTGAATCAACTGAACTAAAAATCGGAAATCAATCTAAGCGTGATCTTGATGCTGAGAACCTGAACCTACATCATAAGAAGATGTAGCAAACGTATGCGTCATTACTTGGAAGGTACTGAGCATGTAGGATAGAATAAAGCTGAAATAAAACATAATTGAACAAGTATAAAAGCAAGTTTAATAATCTGAACATGATATACTAACTGAATGCAAAGACCAATTTATAACATGCTGAAACTGAATACTAAATATACTGATAAATGGTCAATGCAAGAGAGTCTGACCGAACTGTGGGAGCTAATAATAACTGATATCATGATCTAAATGTGTAGTCCGATGTATACGCCCCATCGAGAGGACCCCATATACCTAGTCAGAGGTATAAAGACATGCTGGCGTGATCACTAAATTGATTGCCCACAGAGGGGACTTACAACCTACTTGGCTAGTAGTTCTAGGACTAATTGGGTACGTTGAACCCTAGTACAACTCAGTATTTTGCTACTCCCAATGAATTATGTTTAACTGATTATGACTGAGTTTTTGTAAATACTGGATAGCTCAAAACTGAACATGCAAACTGAGAATGCAAAGTGTAATTTGACAATGATGTATTAATAACTGAGGCATGCATAACTAAAATATCTGACCTAGCATGTGTAATTCAAGAACTGAAGAAATACATAGCTAGGGTTCTGAAATTCATGCGATAAACGGAATAATATCTTTACAACCTGATTTGGAACATATATTTAATAAATTCATCATGTTCTATCGAAGTTCTAGAAACCCTAGGTTTAATCATGATAAGAGAATAAAGAACTGGCTAAAAACTAGGGGCCAATGGGTGAAAGGAACCCAGTAGTGAAATACTACATACCTGGTGACGAAATTCACGGAGAAATATTCAGATTACAGATCTTTTTCTCATTTCTTGCTTCTAATTTTCTATGTTTTTGATTAATGATTTGACTTAGGTAAGATTTAGTTATTTTTCTAGCCTTAAACTGACTAAAATATGATGATTTAGTGTCAAAACAACGTATCTTGAGGTTTAAACAAAGTGGGAGAAGACCAAAAGACCCCTGAGTTAATTGTTGTCGGACCAAACGACGACCTGGATAGACGGTCTATCGTTCCATCGATGGTCCATTGTTTGTGTCTGTTCGACAGGCCTTTACCAAAACGGTCATAACTTTTTACTCGGAGATGTGATTTTAGACAGGTTGGTGGCTATGGAAATCTAATTCAATTATGTATCTGAGGGTATGCCATGAGACACCTAATTCATTTTGTGCTAAGAGTTATGATCTATTGTAGTTGACCCAACTACATCTGTCTGCCAATTTCCATCTATAGTAAGACCTACAGACCTTAGATCGAATGACGGTCCGTGCTGGTCAACGGTGGTTCGTATCAGAGAGTGGGTGAATGGAGTGTCGATCGACGGTTATAGACTACGGACCAAAGTCTGACCTACAGACAGTAGGTCCGTCCGTCGATCAAGACTTAACAAAATTTTCCTGGACTGAGATTTAAGGGGTTACTGACCCCATTGACGGATGTGCAGGATGAACCGTGGGTCAGGCTACAGTCCGTCGATTTCCACCATTGGTTGCACCTGCAGATTTTTCTGAAAGGCTTGTTTTTATTCTATTTAGGATATGGGGTATTACATTATCTCCCCCTCGGGACCATTCAACCTCGAATGAAGACTAAACTAGCTGGAATAGAGGGAGAGAGCTGCAATCCCTACTCCTAAACACTGAGAACTGAGTTTCTTACTTAATTGAGTTCCGAGAACATGCAAATATGCTGAAAATGCAAGTATAACTGAGGGAACATGATTCAACGACTGAATTTACACATGAATGACTGGAAAACTGAAGAGGAACTATTACCTCAATCTACACTGGAATCGGAAGGAAAAAGGTAAGGATACTTGGCTTTCATGGTTGCTTGTTCTTCCCAAGTATATCCCACCTACAGACGGACTCCTCCAAAAAAACTTGACTGAAAAAGCTTCTTTATTTCTCAACCTTCTAACCTGACGGTCAAGAATCTCAACTGGTACATCCTCATAATAAAGACTATCTTTCACCCCCACACTCTCTAATTTCACTACAGAGGCTGGATCACCCACACACTTCTTCAAGAGTGAGATGTGGAAGACTGGATGCACTTGTTCTAACTCTGCTAGCAACTCTAACTCATATATCACCTTGTCAATCCTTTTCAAGATCTTGTAAGGGCCAACATACCTAGGACTGAGCTTCTCTTTCTTTCCAAACCATATCACCCCTTTCATAGGTGAGACTTTATAAAAAACCCAATCATCAACTTGGAACTCTAGTTACTTTCTCCTTACATCTTTGTAAGATTTCTGAAGACTCTAGGCTGTCTTAAGCCTATCTCTAATGAGTTGAGCTTTATCCATAGCATAAACGATTGAATCTGGACCTATCAAAGCTGCTTCACCTACTTCAAACCAACCAATAGGATATCTACATCTATGCCCATACAAAGCCTCATAAGGGGCCATCTGAATGTTGGAATGGTAGCTATTGTTGTAGGCAAACTCAATAAGAGAAAGGTGATCACACCAACTACCTTTGAAATGTATCACACAAGCTCTCAACATATCCTCTAGGGTCTGAATGGTACGCTCTGCCTATCCATTTGTCTGTGGATGAAATGTTGTACTAAGGTTAACCTGAGTACCAAGACCCTTCTGGAATAACTTCCAAGAAATGAGAGGTAAACTAAGGACCTCTATCTGAGATGAGAGACAAAGGAACCACATGCAACCTCACAATTTCGTTAATGTAAAGCTTGGCATAGTCCTCTGTCGACTATATAGTCTTGACCGCTAAGAAGCGAAAATACTTTGTCATCCTGTCAACTATCACCCAAATAGAGTCATGTTGTCTGCGAGTACGAGGTAACCCTGTGATTAAATCCATATTGATCACTTCCCACTTCCAAGTAGGAACATTTATATCTTGAGTCATACCTCCTGGTTTCTGATGTTCTACCTTGACTTGCTGGCAATTGAGGCACTTACTCACAAACTCTTCTATATTCCTCTTCATGCCATTCTACCAATAGACTTACCGCAGATCGCGGTACATCTTAGTGGCACCTGGATGAATAGAATACCTGGAGTTATGGGCTTCTACAAGAATGTATTGTCTCAACTCGCTCACATAAGGACCACACAATTTACCCTGGTAACGAAGTACACCATCTCTCCCTTGGGAGAAAACCTTAACTTTCTAATTGTGGGCTGCACCCTTAAGTTCAAGCAAGTTTGGATCACTTTATTTGTTTTCGTTAACCTCCACTACCAAAGAAGATTCTGTCCCATTATGAACTATTACACCATTGTCTTATATGCTCATAAGGTGAACTCCTAAGCGAGCAAGCCTGTGAACATCCTTCACTAGCTCCTTCCTTTCTTTCTCAACACGGGCTACACTACCCATAAATAATATGCTAAGAGCATCTGCTACTACATTCGCCTTACAAAGATGATAATGCACACTCATATCATAATCCTTAAGGAACTTAAGACATCTCCTCTAGAAAAGATTCAACTCTTTCTGGGTGAACACATACTGAAGGCTCTTATGGTCAGTGAACATATCTACATGAAGTTCTATCGAAGTTCTAGAAACCCTAGGTTTAATTATGGTAAGAGAATCAAGAACTGACTAAAAACTAGGGACCCAATGGGTGAAAGGAACACACTGGTGAAATCCCACATACCAAGTGATGAAATTCACGGAGAAATATTTAAATTTCGGGGCTAGAACTGCTTGAACCTTGTTAAGTTCTTGACTTTTTCGTCTTTCTTGCTTCTAATCTTCTAAGATTTTGATTAATAATTTGACTTAGGTAAGTTTTAGTTATGTCTCTAGGCTTAAACTTACTAAAATCTGATAATTTAGGGTCAAAACGACGTATCTTGGGGTTTAAAGGAAGTGGCAAAAGATCAAAAGACCCCAGATTTAATTTTTGTCGGACCAAAAAATGACCTGGAAAGACGATCCGTCATTCCATCAATTGTCCGTCATTTGGGTCTACTCGACGGGCCTTTAGTAACACGAGCAAAACTTTTTACTTGGAGGTCTGATTTTAGCAAGGTCAGTGGATATATTTTTGGGTATGCCATGGGACACCTAATTCATTTTGTACTAAGAGTTATGATTAATTGAATTTAACCCAACTACATTTCCCCCTAAACTATCTATTAATTTCCATCTACAGACAGACCTACGGACCGTAGATCGAATGACAGTCCCTGCTGGTCAACCGTGGTTCGTATCAGAGAGTGGGTGAATGTGTTTTCGATCGTCAGTCACAAACTACGGACCGTAGGTCCATCCGTCGATCAGGACTTAACCAAATTTTCCTGGGTTGAGATTTTGGGGATTTCTGACCCCATTGACGGATGTGCGGGACAGACCATGGGTCTGGATACTGTCCGTCGATGGCCACCATTGGTTGCACCTGTGATATTTTTTAAAAGCTTGTTTTTGGTCTATTTTGGATACGTGGTGTTACATCATCATTTCGCTCAAATGTCGCTCTCTTCGAGAGATGGAAGAGAAGATGTGTACACTAAGTATTTTTCTACTTGCTCAAAAGTGGAGAAATGGTAAAGAAAAAAAATTTACCTAGTATTTTCAGGAATAAAGTAAATCTACTTTTCATGAAAAAAATGATGTTTGAATTCATAAAATAGTGGGGGTTCATGAAATAAAAAAAATCATTGTGAAATTGTGATTTTTTCATCTTTGAGAAAATGCTCTAAAAGAGTGTTACAAGTGCATATATATTAATTATTGAATAAATCACATGTTATTATTTGGGTATAATGTGATGATTTTTACATATAACATGAGAGTTTTAAATAAATTATGAAAAACATTTTGAGTAGTCATTTAACATGAAATGTTATGTTAAGATAAATTTCATTTTTGAAATGAAAAAAAAAACGTAAAACATGTGATGAAATTTTCCTTGTCAAGTCACATAATATGGAAATAATCATGAAATGCAATTGTTTTGGTTGTGTGAGTCTTGCAAATCCTTTTGATTCAATTGAGTAAGAAAGTTGTGATAAATAAAAACAAATGGAGTTTGCTAGTCTAATAAAAATATGAGTTGTGACTAACAACTTGTCTTGATATTGTGTTTGCAGTACAAGTACTTTGAAGGTACAAGCAAACTAGATGAGAAAAAAATTTGGTGTTATTTAGTGGGATGAGAAAAGCAAATTATTTTTTGCAATCTCTATTATGAAGGTTGTAGTAAGAACAATAAATAAATTAAACTTTAACTAGTGAAAAAGAGAATTGAAACACTTTATTTTGAGAAAATAATTTTCTAATTTTGATCAAATGTGAAAGCACCAATATAGTAGTTGAACACAAAATCATTATTATAACAGTAAATTTAGACTCATGAGGAGAAAAACATAATATTGTGAGATCATATTGATCGTTGGTATACCGTCAATGTTGATTGTGTTAAAACATGTGATAATCTTGCAGATTCATGAACCAAGGCCTTAGCAAGATAAAGAGTCTTAAGCACATGAAGGGGGATGAAAATTGAAGTTCATAAATTTTGAGTTATATATGACGAAACCCAACTTGGGCACTAGAGATCTTATCCAGGTTCAATGAGAAGAACAAATCATATGATTACTTGTTGTGAGATGAATTACTGTTAATTTAAACTCTTAATGAAAGTCAATATCTCATATGAGTGGGGTGGTCAAATAATAGGAGCACCCTTGACAGATTTCACCTATGTGAACATGAAAGTAGGTCACTTTCTATGAGAATGGACTTATTCTCAAAAACACTCATTAAACTGGGATAGTACAAGGTCGTAATGCGTTGGCTATTAAAGCTTACGTCAACACATTGATTATTGTGTGTCAGCAGTAATTTTTTTTTTTCGTTAAGCAGTCATAGTTCAAATCTGAGACCACTACTGACTCTGGAGTAAAGGTCATTGTTTTACTTTTTGAAGGTTCAAAGCAGAGCACACCTTCAATATGCATAATAGTCTACCTTCAACTAAGTTGTGAAAAACTCTCTTATCTTAATATTAAAATGAGTGCGGGATTGTTGGTGTGACATTTAATATTAATAAAAATATATATTACATGTCACATTATATATCATGTTATGTCTATTGAAAGACATTACATTTGTGCCTCTTTACTCTCATCAATTGTGGAAGAAAGTGATTATTAGTTTTTAGTAACTTATGTAACCATCAACTCTTCATTTTATCCATTATTCTATATTTATGTCTTGTAACTTATGTAACATTTGAGTCATTCATTTGGCAAATTTACTATGCACTATCTCCTATTCATTGCAAGGAAGAATTCATCACCTATAAATTTTATAGTCTTCATTTGTGTTGAGATACAAGAAGAAACAAGAGAAGTACAAGAAAATTTAGAGTGAAAAAGATGAGTAGTATTATATTTAGGTTTGTGTAGTGAAAGAGAGAGTTGAGACATAGAAAATGTTGTAAGTCTTCAACTATATTCACCATACAAAAGAGAGTATTATATGTTGAAGGAAGGTGTTCTTTTGTGGAGCTTTGGATTGTACAACTAATCTAGAGTTGTTTGAGTTATACATTGTTGTTTGGTTGTTGTATCCTGGAGGGGAAAAATCAAGAGTTATACTGCTGGACCAGTGTAAATTATGACGCAGTGGGATCAGATCTCCTTAAAGTGGGCGAGATATCTGTGTCTCAGCCTAAAGATTTGTTTATACATTTTTGTTCATTTTATTTCAACTGTAATTTATTGTATTTGTGGTATATTACACCATCAGTTTGTACATGCAATATGAAATTTTGGTGTTGTATATTTTCTCATAAACATATAAATCTTTTAAGTTCTAACAGTATTAAAATAGCCCCAATTGTTTATTCAATATTATCAAATAAACAAAAAATTATAAAATCGCATAATAAATTTGTTATGAACCTCAAAGTGAAATAGGTCAAACTAGAGCTTCGCATGTGTTTCATGAGTTAATAATGTATTAAAATAATAACTTTTAGCATTAGAGGTAATGAGGTCAGTTTGATAAGTTTGGAACTCAAACATCAAGGGACGACCAAGATGTTCGACGACTAGACATCTATGTGCTTGCGTGTGTTTTTGTGTGTCTTTGCATGTTTTATGTATTTTTTGGGGTTCTATTTGATAGGAGAGGATCCTAAGAGCTAGATGAGAATGTTTGGGGTTTGACATCCGAGTACGACTCCCCAAGGGACACCCTAAGGGTCCTTGAGGAGGACCCAAGCTTTGCAAGAAAGCTGTCAAGCACTGACCAAATGCCGACCCTCGTCGACGGGCAAGATTGACTGACGCCCCATAGTTTGGGGGCATAGATCCACACTTAGTTATGGGAGCTAAGCCCCTAAGAAATGAATCTTTGAACCAAATGACGCCCTGCAGGATGGGTCTTTGTTATGAAACAGAGTGATGACGCGGAGGACAACGAGCCTAAATCGGAAGATAATTTTATTCAGCGTAGAAGGTGTAATCGTGTGAAAATACCACCTAAAAGATTTGTTGACTTTGTCTAAAAGAATGTGGGTGTAAGATGCACGCTAATTATGCGGCAAGTGGAATAGCAAGTATCGGATATAAATATATTATCTCTAGGCGTAGTTAGTTTAAACTATTGTTGTTGCATCGTATCCCTATTTCTCGTCTCTATTTTCTTTTGTAATTCTCTTCTCATCTCTTCTCTGTTTCTTCTTATTTTCTTGCAGTTCTCTAGTTCTCTGTTATCTTAATCGTTGTAATTTGTTCAGTAATTAATATAAGGATTAGTTGGCCGTTATTGTGTATGTTTCAATCTTCGTTCAAACGACGCCTAGTAGATGGGTCCGTCATTTGGAAGCCTGCAAAAGTTGTCTGCAATTCGGCCATGCTTGGGGTGTTTTGGTAAATTCATCACAAGTCTTTTAAAAGGTATTCACATTTGTTTTAGGGGTTTTTAGGTATTTTAAATTAGTTTACACTCCTTGATCCTAAGTCTTCACTTTTCAAAATCAAAACCTCCCACCTAAGAAAAACTCTCTCAAAACTCCATTGAAGCTTGAACTCAAGGTAGAGCACGGATTGAAGGTTTTGGGTGATTTCTTCACCAAATCTCGTGGGTTTCTTCATAGAAGGTATGGTAGTTCATCCTTGACTCTTCTCTCATGCAAGGAGCCAATCCAAAGACTTTTCAAAAAGGGTTTCAAATTCCTAAATTCTTCTATTTTGAATTCTAAGTATGGGTTCTTGCATAAAAATGTTTTAATGAATGAAATATGATATTTTTCAATGTTAGTTAATGATTTTACGTTCAAAAACTCAATGAATTCATGAATATGCAAATCCTCAATTTTTAACTTATGAAGTGGGTTTAATGTATATGATTAGATAATGCTAGAGAAGTGTTTCTTATGTCGTATTTTGAATTACCTACTACCTTTGTGCTTTATTATGATGATTTTATGGAGAATTGAGAAAAGGTGGCAAGGGCTTGCATGAAGGATAAGTTGATCTATCTTGGTTAATTCTTATTGAATTGATATTATGTGTGTGTATTGTCATTATGTCCTTGAAACATTGAAATGTTATAATGTATAAGAATGAGTTGTGTTTTAATTCGTTTTAGGAAAATAAGTTTTTTTATAGGTTTTCGACTTTTTTAGAATCTTCACTTAATTTTTAAAGGAAAATCAAGAAAACTTTTGTTTTCAAAAAACTTAAACAGAAAATCATTTTGAAAAGTTAAAAGGGGGTTCAGGGATTCTTATTTATATTTTAGAAAGATTTTTACGGCACCTAAAATATTCACTAAATCGCGATTATCCGACAACTAACTTATTTGGCAAAAAATATTCAAACTTAATTTTTAAGATAAAAATTATCTGAAGTTGTTTGAAAAAAGGAAGTATTAATTTTACTATATAAGTGAATTTTAATTTATAAAATTTATTTTAAGCATATTTACTTATTTGATTTAATCGAGTCGTTAAAACAAAGTGACGTCTTATGGGGAATTTGAATTTTTATAACCTTAAAACTAATAATAAGTATCAATCAGCAAGTAAACGATAAAGAAAAGAGAGAGAGAGAGAGAGAGAGAGAGAGAGAGTTGGGTCCAAATCCGGTTTCTGTTCGCCTGGACCGGTATTTGGACCCATTTCGCTTTGGGTTTTTGACCCATTTCAATTTTTTACTCGTCGTAAGTTCTAGCAAAATAATACAAAGATGACAACGGCTTAGGCCCAATTTTAACAAAAATACAACATTAAATAAAAAAAAAGTTGGTTTTGGGCCACACCACTTCAACTCTTCAATTGACTCCATATCCTCTAATTTAAGGGGATCTGTTCGTCGATTTTAATGTTGGGAGGTTCGATGGAGAATTTGAGCATTTACAACTCTCTCGATATTCAAGAGGGGAGGCAAGAGTTCATGGCGAACTCAGACGGTTTTTACATGCATAAAAAGGGAAAGGAATATTAGCATACGACCTAACCAAAACGGACAGTATAAAAGAACATACTAAATTATGCAAAAGGAAGAAATGAGACATATATACTTATAACATTATTAAAGGAAATCATATAAGGCCAAACAGAAAGCTAAAAGAATGACTAAAGAACATGTTGCTCGTTCCAACTAAATTAATTAACATGGTAGTTAGCTATATGCACTAAAGTGATCAAAATCAAACTTCACATAACTACATAAAATATTATAATGTACAATATTTTTTATGAGAATTAAGTAAAAGGTGAGCCAACAAAAAACCTACAGACATTACTAGCATATGCATAAGCTGGGGAGGAAACGTAACAAGCTAAAAAATAAACATGATAGGCAAGTCTCACATACTACTCCTTTTTAAAAAATAAACATGACAAGCAAGTCTCACATAATACTCCTTTTTTAAAAAATAAAATAAAATAGTACAATTCAACACTAATAAATTTAGCACTTAGAGAGCACTTGAACAAAGGGCAATTTTTCAGCAATAAACTCATACTTTAGTCGATAATGCGCACACATGTTTGACCTTAGACTTCGACCAAGAATTTACAAAAAACTGCACATTTAAGACAGGCTCGAGACAAGAGAGTGCTCATGCACAAGAAAAAAATGAATGATTAACAACAGTACTAGGATGATAGTTAACTTAAACACGAGACAACCGATTAACACACGAGAGATCTTACTAAGCAAACAAAGTAACTCAAAACTCTAAGTGACATGCTACAAGATGCTGAAATTATTCCAAATATTCAACAATAATTATCTATCAATTAGACAAAATAAAGAAAGAGACTTCCCATATATTAGTTAGACCTCATATTCCACACATATAAAGTAAGGGAGAGAACTAATTCAAATAGAAATGGATTCACTGTTAAAGAGATTACACTGACATTAACATGCACTCAAATCACAACAACTATAAATTCTCGTATTTAAATACAATACTCTAGAAGCCTACCAGACGGTAACTCAAGAATAGAATATAAATATAGTTAATTTCTAGAGCTTTTTGGACTAAAACTTCAGTAAGCTTAATCATCCCATAGGACTTGCACCAACTATAAAACTAGTCAAAATCTAGCCCTAACACATTAACACCTCCGTTGAATGCAAGAACAAGAAGAGGACATAGCTACCAATTTAAACAATGATGAACATATCTTACTAATCTTGAAAACATTTTACATACATTAATAACACAAAAATAACAACTACATTACAGCAACAAATCTTCGGGACTAGTAATTGAATAACAAAGTAAGCAAGAGAACTTAATGACAACTAACAGTCAAAAAATTAGAGTTCAAAACCAGCTTAGAAGACTAAAACACTATGCTATTTATTGAGAATCAATTTTAATAAATAAATTTGCTAGGCTAAGGAAAGTCGGTCTCTACCAAAAAAAAAAGGCACAAGACAAGTTACAATCAAATAGTCAAAGTCGAGAAAGACACGCAAGAATGTGATCAACATAGCCAAAACTAAACATGAACTAAAATATCACTAAGAACATGAGACAGTAACATAAATTTTAGGCAAGACGAAGTGGATACTTAATCGACCATAATATAGAATAACTAAAATATCACTAAGAACAACTAAACGGAAAGTATAGAACAACTACTAATCCAACAAAAAACAAAGCTAAGAAGAGACGTTTACCTTTGTTGGCGCAGCGAACGGGAGAAAGATGAGCTGAGCTTCTACCACCATGCAACTCGGATTCGAACAACAACCTAGAGCTCTAAGCGAGCTTATGCCGAATGAAAACAGAGGAATCGAACTAGACTAGGACTGATTCCCTGTTATCATTCTTTGAATGTATCTTTTATCTATTTTTCAAGCTTTTTCCTTCGTATTAGTTAAAAGAAAACTTAATCCCAAAAATATTTTGGCCCCTTTTTCCCTAAAACTTTTTTCTAAAAAAAAACAAAAGCCAGACGAGGGCTTAAATAGAGGAGATTTTCTGAGAAAATGGAGGGAAATCAAGACCAATTCTAAAATTCAAATTTTTTTCAATTCCTTCTTCAAAGATGAGATTGCTAACAGCTAGAATTCTTAGTTTTGTCAACAGAATGAGAATGGTATTCGTCCGATTTTATGAGCAAAGGACGAAGATCTACAAGATAAAGACACCTGGATTCGAGGAGAAGAGGAGTCGTTGTTGGACTTCCCGATTTCCTGTAGTCTGGGTCGATTTTTTGGATTTGTCGCGTCGGAGGACAAGCACACGCAGGTGTCGGGTCGGTTGTACGCATTTGGGATTGTTTTGCGTATAGTTGGTGTTGTGTTTGCTAGAATGGGGTTGGGCTGGGTCTTTTTGGAATTGAAAGTGGGCTGGGGGAATGTTGGATTGGGCTACTGGAAGTAAAAGAAATTGGGTTGGGTTTTTTTGTATTAAGAAAAGGCCCAAAATCGATTTGGTTGTGATATTTGGCTATAAATAAATTAATCGATAAACTTCTAAATTTTAACGAAATAAAATAATTGACTTGATTATAAAATAAAAATAGCGAAAAAAAGAAAAATAGAATGAAATGCAAACTATTATATAACTAAACTAGCTGGTAAAACATTTAAACAAAGTAAAATCTTTCGAGACAATTTTCAAGTAATCATAAAATATACTAATCATATACATAATTATGTAAATCATATATATTATCTTAAAATTATAAAAGTGATGAGATTAATTTAAAATCACTTAAAAATATTTTAAACTTCATAAAATCTAATTATTTCAAATCTTTTAGAATTATGAAACTCGATGATTAATTCATGTTATGGAGGTCCAAAATTGGGTGTCAACAAGTTGTATTGTGAAATTGTCAATGTGTTTCTTGAAGATGCGTTGTTTAAATGAGGTATAATATGAATATGAAGCATGATAGTGTGTGAATTGTGATTATTGTAGCATGATTATTGTTGGAAATAAAAAGGAAATCTAAGGGAGAAAGTGAACAGAGAATAGAGCAAAAGAAAAGAGAAGCTATTGCCAACTTCTTTGTTTCTGGTTTTTTTTATTATTAAAGTAACAAGACCTGCCTATTAAATAGGCTTACAATGAAACTGAAATATTGAAATTTAGGTACCCACTAATTACTAGTTAGCTACTAATCATCCACTATATCTAACCTTGCTAAAATAAAGGGAACTAACTAACAACCTCCTAAAGACTTGGTCAAGTATCTTTGAATCACTTCTCAACAATTATGTGTAGAAGTCAAAATTCTGAATATGGTGGTTATGTGAAGAGTGTTCTCACATATACTCTCACACACTTCGAACGAATGAATGAAGTTAATTAGTGAAAATGGGGGATTCTAGGGTAGACATCATTCGTGAGTAGAGATGAAGTGTCTGCACCAACCCTACTATACCTAAGAACTCTAGTGAATAAAGAAGGGGGAATTTGGGGTAGACACTCTTCGTGATTTGGGATGAAGTGTTTAGTAGCAACCTCCCTATTCCCGAGAGTTTCTAAAGAAAGGTTGGAGGTTGGATACTCTTCATGACTTGAGATGTAGTATTCAAAAGTAACCTCTAGAGATTAGTAAATTTTGTGAGTTGCGATGTAGTACTTGGTAATCCCTTAACCTATAGCTAATGAATGTCTAGAACTCCGTGGGGCCTTATGCTTAGCACCGAGAGGATTTGAAGAAGGGGTGGATCCTCCTCGTGAGTATAGATGTTGCATCCAATGTACTTCTTGAAATATTACTCTTCGTGAGTTGAGATGAGTTACTTATAAGTAATCTCCTTATCCCCTAACTATACGCCCGCATAGGTTTAGCTATTGGAAATTCATGTAAAGGCTAAGAGAATGACCCTACCTTAGGCAAGTGGGGATCCCTCGTCCAGTAGGGGTTAATACCGAGATTCAATGCCTAGCTCTCATGGTCTATGTCGGTTAAATCTAGCCCCCACAAATAAATGTAAATGAACTAAGTCTTCTTAAGGGTGTACTACTTAGGGCAGATGGTGGAATGGGACGTTATCTATCCATTGCACAAATAGACATTTGGAGGAATTCTTGGTGTGTCCTTATATGAAAATGTATGATGGGTTACTACGTGATGTTAATGAAGTAAGTTGACTTTATGCCTAATGTTATTGAAGCATGTTATTATATCTAATTTTGATGAATTTATGTAAACGATAAATGTCATGTGTCTAGTCTAGGGTGATTCCTAAGGGGAATTAAGTGGAATTAGTAGTATGGGATGCTACTTTGACATTGCACAAAGTGTAACTTGGGGGTTGTCTTGGAGGATGGTCTTCATGTGAAGATCTTGAATGTATATATGTTTCCTCTAGAACCTTTAGTAATAGATGTTGACTTGTTAAATGAAATGAAGTATGATTATATTTAGTAGTCTTAAAGATCACTTTGGTGGGTATTGAAGAGGTTGTATGAGCGGTCTCTTTATGTCTTACCTAGGTGAGTCTTAGGATAACTTTGGATAGGAAGGTCTACATGATAAATAGATTACTTGATATATATAATTAAATGTTGAAGTTCATGAAAATATTACTTGAATGATAAATGATGACTTATATGATGTTTTGTACACTTTATTCATCAAGGTTTTACAAAAATAGCATGAAAATTATGTTTCAACTAAAATTTCCTATTTAACATGTTTTTGCATATGCAATACTTAGTACAATATTTGTACTAACTCCATACTCTTCTATATTTTTACAAGTATAGGTGGAAGGCAAGTGAAGGCTCTTAGAAGGCGAAGCTTGAGAAGTTGATTCTCTCAAGATTTGGTATGTCCTCATATGTTTGAGGACATAGATTGTGTTTCTTATAGTTTCTTTCTTTTAAAGACTTGCATAAGACTTGATATGATTTCTTTCAATGTAAAGGACGCTGACCATATGATGTTAAGATGTGGCTAGTTCGCTTGTGATGATGAGACTTATTCCTTAGTTTTAATTATGTTGTGAAAAGTTTTAATTCCACACTACTTTTCATACCTATATAATGAATGATAGCTAAGAGACTTTTATAAGACCTCCGAGAGGTCAAGTACACCGTGTAGCGACTTAAGAATGCTTTAACTTCTAGAGTGTACTCTCGGGTCATTACAAAATTATTACAAAGCTATTTGTTCTCCACTTAATTAATTGTTTCATTAATATATTTGAGTAAAAATGAAACACCTTTCACGGCTCTTCAAGATTTTATTATTTATCAATCGTGAAGTGTGAGTTAAAGTGACTAAATGTTGGAGAGAATAATAACTTTTATGTCAGTGAGAATAATAAATTTTAAAAAGCAATGATGTGATTATAAATTTTAATTACATGTGATATAAATGGTTATAGATATAAATGTGGGGTTGTTTTAACAAAATATAAATTAATGGATCAATTTTTATATTAAAATATTTGAAATCATGATATGGTATACTCATATGATTCCATATCATGGTTTTTGGAGAATATGAAACCACATCTCATGAGATGGAATCAGCGTAAAAATCGCATGTCCAAACGCTGATTCCATCTCACGATACCATATCGTGATATGGTATCACATGGCCAAACGCCTACTTAATTAACTTATATATAAGGTCGACATGGATGTTTAAAGCCATAAAATCCAATTTCATGGCATTGTGGTGGTATATGATGCAGAGTGTTAGCTAGTTAAGAGCTCTCATATTCACAAGATGCAAGTTGAAAAATGAGGATGTTGAGTTGGACATATGGACATAATAGAAGAGAGAAGATTAGATGAGGAAAGCACGGGTACGATGGTTTGGATATGTGCACATATCTACCCTAACTCTAGTTTATGCCTATATAAAGGACAATATATTCTCTTGGAGATGCATCTCAAAAATTCTATAAAGTCATAGAATATAAACAAAGAGATAAGATGTGGTCGAACTAATCTTGACAACCAAATACTTCAAGAAGATCCATAAAATCCTTTATGGAGATCACAAAATCTCAACGAAGTCTATTAATGACCCTCAAATCACGAAGAAAATTCAAAGGGAGGAACAAAATTATACCTGCATCCTTTATCAATTAAATTATGTTTCTTCAAATTTGAAATTGTGATTGTAATTTATTTTTTATCATTTAAAATTTTATTGCAAACGCTATTATATTTGATTTTTTTTAGCAACATATAAAAACAAGTGTAAATATTTATGTGTATAAAGATACATTACTAGATTTAAAACCATAGAATTTTCCATCACATTTTATCCTTCAGGAAATCTAATCAACTAAAGTTTAATATTGTAGTAACTGTGGTATTTCTATTAAGTTAAAAAAGAAAGATCTAGTTTCCCCCTATAAGAAACAGCTAGGAAGCTCTATTAAAGAACATTTAGAGAACATGCACAATAATTTTTAATATAAGTATAGGCAAAATCGGGATGTGAAGACAGGGGCACTACTAAGACTCTTAGAGTGATTCAAGGGTAAGGTCAAGAGTGACACACAAGGGTAAGTTAAAATTTTTTGGAGAAGTTATCATCATAGCACTTTTTAGAGCATGTTTAAAACAATATTATTTATATCCGAAAGCATTTTTTTAAGCCAATCCAAAAAAACTTATAAAAAACCTTTATTTTTTTGAAGACTCACATTCATCATAACCTCGAAAAAAACAATCCAAATTCCAAGAGAAACCTTGTCACATTAGTAGAAGCCTCTAAACAAATTTGATGCTCATTCTTGCTTTCTCATATGGTGATCATGGGCATATTTATATGCCCATAATGCTAATTATGCCTATATTTATGCTTAGTTTGGAGTCGCCAAGTTATGTTTAAGAGTCGTATTGAGTAAATTTTGTGTTTATGAGCTTAACAACATTATTAGTTGTGTAGGGAGACTATTTGGAAAAAATATACCCAAAAATGGGCTAAGGAAGCAAGAGGGAGATTAAAGGCAAAAAAAAAAAAAAAGCAAGGAACAAGCTGAAGAAATACTTAAAAAAACAAAGTTGTGTTGTCCCCGGGTCGCGCGCAGGGAGCTAAATATCAAGTATCAAATTAGTTTTGAGGCAGGATACCTCGTGTAGCCTCCGCGTCACGCAGAAGGCTTCCCTGTTCGATCCAAGATTTTAAATGAGGTTGCGCGTCGCGCACCTGACGCCCAGAATTGGGACTGCGAGTAAATAGGATTTTATTTTAGTTTTATGATTATTCTTTCTAATTTCGAACATGGAGACGGGAAGAACGACACTTTGAAGTTTTAAGGGTTATACTCTTTCTCTTTAAGTCTCAATCATCTTTTAATGATCCATATACATTGTAAGATTGATTTGATGATTATGAGTAGCTAAACACTCTAGTTCTAGGGTTGTGGCAACAGGATGAATGGAATCTGTTGAATTTTTTTAGGGTTTTATTATGAGTTATCTATGAATCGTTCTTATGTTCTTGATCTTAGTATTTTATATTTGATCACCATGGAAATTAAACATATTGTCCGAATTTAATTCGAGAGAAGAATAAGAAGATAGAACGTGGAAAATAAGAAGTTTGGTTTACTCTAAATAGCTCGTTTCTAGGATAGAGATATACCTAAAAAAATTTCTTGGACAACCATACAAGAAGATCATATCTTAATGCTAAATTTTTATTCACTCTATCCCTGCTCAACTATGTAGTTAGCGTGATGTCTATTGAAGCCGATTAGAGGTCGAGAGATCATGATCATACATCAAACCCTGTGGTTCAACGATGAGATAATTTCAAGAGAACTTTTATCAATTGATTGATTACATGATTCTTGGTAAAAGTTGCAGCCATGTATCTTTTCCACATCATTGTTCAAAACTATCGAATTACAATAGTACATTTAAGTTTACATAAAATAAGGTGGTAACAATCTTTATAAAATCTGAAAATTTCACTTGTGTAGAGTTAAGAGTTGGAGAAATTGATAGAATATAGTCTTAAGTCCCTGTGGGTACGATACCCGGCTCTCTAACAAGAGTCACTTTATCGCTTGAATGATCACGTGCACTTGGGTGTGCGATTTGACTGCAACAGATGGCTTGTTACAAACAACTTGAATGGATTGAAATTGATTCTCAAAATTTAGTACCTGGTTGAAACACCTTTTGTGGACGTTATTTACTTCACCAACATGTAATTAATTGAGTCGTTTCAAATTATGATTCCAAACAGTTTTCATGAAAAAATCACCGCATTTCTTTTTACACAAGTATATCAATCTCAAATCACAAGAATTAACAACAAATTCTCACACACACACAAGAAGATAAAAAAGAAGCTTAAGTAGAAGAATTTACCCATTTATGTAGAGATAATAGGAGTAGGACTTCAATTATGTAATCAAGAATACTTGTAAGCTGGAGATTTTCTAGCAGTGTTGTATTCTGATTAGAATTGCGCAAGTTGTAGATTTTCTAGCAGTATTATATTTTATTAGAATTGTGCTAGGGAAAAATGAGTTTTAATAAAAACATTTTAAAAAAGATTTAACTCTAAAGTAAAAGTTGATTTTAAAGTTAAAAAAATGTTGACTCCTGTGGAATCGTACTCACACAGACACTCTTTGACTAAGCGACTTCAACCAATTTTCTCAAACACCTTTTAGTCATAAGGGTGCACAATTATACCAGATGCATATGGGTCCGCCCCTGATGGATGATAATATACATGAGAATAAAATATACAAACAAAAAATATAGAACTAATAATGATATTTTTTATATATATACGAATACATTTAGATTAGTACATAAAAAAAGGATAGGGTCAAATATGCCCCTAAATTATTCGAAAAGGTCTAGATATACCCTCCATTTAAAGTTTGGTTCACTCATGCCCTCGCCGTCCAATTTCTGGTCCAAATATGCCCTTATGGGCGTTAGTTGTCATGTTGGACATATCCAACTCATTTTTCATTTCTTTAAATACCATATGGAAATTGTCTTGTCATTTTGACCTTACCACATGACATTTATATGAAAATGGAATGATATTCGGACTCATAAACACCTAATCTGACCCATAAATCAACCTCCTTTTAAATAAATTATCCGACCGATTTTCAACAATTATGTTTAATTTTTATTTTTTCAATAAATTCCGAAAATGAGTAATTGATTAATAAAAAAATAGGAAGAATATGAAAAAAAATATAAAATTAACGCCAAAATTTCACAAATAAATATAGTGACCTTAAATCTAACATTTCAATATTTTATAAAAAAAAATTATTTTTTCGGTAAATCTCGAAAATGAGTAATTGATTAATAAAAAGTATGAAAAGCATGAAAAAAAGTATAAATTAACGCCAAAAGTTTACAAATATATATACTAACATTTCACTCTACAATTTTTTTTTTTTAATTTTTAATTTTTTTCGACAAATCTCGAAAATGAGTAATTTATCAATAAAAAGGGGGAAAATATCAAAACAAATAAAAAATTTACGTCAAAATTCACAAATAAATATAGTAACCTTAAATTCAAAAATTTCAATAATTTTTTTATTTTATATTTTTTTCACATTTTTCTATTTTTTATTTGCAAATTTTTGCATAAGTTTTATGTTTTTTTCATATTTTTTGTTAATATACTCATTTTGGGATTAGCAGAAAAAATTAATAATTAAAAAAATGTTGAAATTGTTGATTTTAAGGTTACTGTATTTATTTTTTAATTTTTGGCGTTGATTTTATATTTTTTCATATTTTTTATTAATCAATTACTCGTATTCGAGATTTATCAAAAAATAAAATTTTATAAAAGTGTTTAAATTGAATTTAAGGTTATTATAATTATTTTTGAATTTTGGCGTTAATTTTATATTTTTTTCATGTTCTTCCTATTTTTATTATTAATCAATAACTCATTTTCGAAATTTATCAAAAAAATAAAAATTACACATCATTGTTGAAAATCGGTAGAATAATTTATTTAAAAGGGGGTTGATTTATGAGTCGGATTAGATGTTTATGAGTTCGAATATCTTTCCATTTTCATATAAATGTCATGTGGTAATGTCAAAATGTCATGGCAATTCCATGTGGCATTTAAAAAAATAAAAAATGAGTTGGATATGTCCAACATGGCAACTAACGCCCATAAGGGCATATTTGGACCAAAATTTGGACGGCGAGGGCATGAGCGAACCAAACTTTAACGGAGGGTATATCTAAACTTTTTTAAATAGTTTAGAGGCATATTTGACCCTTTTTCCTAAAAAAAATTATATACAAATTATTTTTAATAATAACATCGATACAAATATATGAGATTCTTCAGATTCATTTTGCTCCATCAAATCAGAAACGACATTATCATTTGTTTTGGACTCATTGCTATTAGACGCAATTTTCTTTACTTGGATCTAAGTTCTTGATTGGATAATTCGTCGCATAACAATAGATTCGTTTCCGTGTTTGGATCTAAACTCTTGATTCGAGGGCAGCTTTAATAAATTTGATGGTCTAAAGTTAAATTCTAATGGAAGTCTTAAATTTGAATATTTTATTATAAAGCTTATTATAACTAATTATTTAATCAAACTTCTATTATTTCTTTGTTCTTTTATGAAAAGTTTCTTCCCTTCGATTGCTTTAGAATGTGCAATTGGCCCCGAAATCACTTTGAAATCTTGGGTTGAACCCAAAGAAAAAAACTCTGGATCGTCAAAAAGTTTGTCAGGTAATGATATAATTTTCGTAATCCTCTTTGATGGAGTTTAGTGTCTTTTTTTTACTGAAAAATGAAGATTCAAGATGTTATTTTTTAAAAGATTAGGCAAACACAAACCCTGAACAAATGGAGAAAAAAGCAACAAAAAAAAAGTTGAAACATGTTTTGAAAGTTACCTTAAATTGTGATGTCACAACTACGAGGGAAAAAATTATATTCAAAACTCAAAATTGATATGAATTAAAGATTTCAGGAGATTATATTTGTATAAAAATGTTTACAGATTCACCAAATGTATCTTTTGTTTCCATATACAACCCGCCTACGGGTCACGTAATTAATAGCAAATTTTATTAAATTATATCGGAGAATCCTAATTTTGTAAAACTATAGCTTCATTGACTAATATACTACTAATGTTTTCCATCACGCTAAAATGATCATTTTCTTTGATGATTAATTTGACAGTTCTAACGTAATACTTCCTTTGGGCCACTTTACTTGTTGTCCTTACTATAAGTAGATGCTATAAAATAGTTACTTCCTCCAGTTTATAATAATTGAATTTTTTGCCATTTTCCTATGTTTGAAGTACTTTTATTCACTTTTACTAATTCGCTATTTTAAAAATAGAATTTTATCTTATTTGTTATTTTTTATATATTAAAAAAATAATTTCTTCTTTTTATTTTTTATCCTTCGCATTAATTTTTACTTATTTTCAAAATTATTTTATAAAATATGATACTAAACATCAATTAATACAGATAGTATAATAAAATAGATGTATCAATCATTACTTTTTTAATGAGCATGTCAAATCTAATGTGACAAGTAAAACTAGGAGAGTAAGTTAATTGTTCGATGTTCAAAGGAGTTAGAAATTTCTTCCATTTTTGCTCTTCATTTACATTTTTTAGGTGATAAGTTCAAGAGATTTAATAGATCATATTCATGATTTAACTTTGAATTATTTCTATTTTCAATAATAATTTGTGAATAATTAAACATACAAAAGTGAAAAGTGGTATTCAATTTATATTCTAACTTTTTTTACATAGTGAGTGTGCATTGTCTCACAAATTTACTCAATATAGTTAGAGGGAGTATTATTGTAAAAAAAAATTAAGATACACTCTCTGTTCACTTTTACTTATCACTTATTTTGAAATAAATTTTTATTTTTACTTGTTACTTGTAATGTATCAAGAAAAGATAATTTATTTTTTTTATGTTTTACCCTCAATATTAAATACATAGACTCCAGATCAATTTTTAAGATCTAACATCATACATTATTTACGAGGAATAGTATCATAAATTACATATATTAATAATTATTTTTTTTAAATTTGTCTAGTCAAATAGCGACAAGCAAAATTGATGACGAGAGTATAATTTAATTATTGTTGTAAATCTATTGTATATGTGGATGATCCATTAGAGTAATCCAACAATTAAATGAATTCATGTATTAGTGTTTCCAATGTGATAAGATTTCAAGGTGATATGAACCTTGATGATAACTACTTATAATTCCAAGGTGATCTTTGACTATGATATCTCAACACTATAAATTGAGATATCATTCACCATTGTATGATACACTTGAATAAGAAAATTCTCTCCTCTATCTTATACTTCTTGTCTTTTTCTTGTTATATTATGAGCTTTCTTTACAATACGTTATCAGCACGAAGTTGCTACTTGCAAATGTATTATATAAATATTTTTATTTAATTCACATATTCTCTCATAATTTCATTATGTCGAATTCATCCAAACTTGAGTTTGTGACATTAGATATTTCTGGAATGAATTATCTTTCATAGGTACTCGATGCTGAGATTCACTTGGCTGCTAAAGGTCTTGATGCCACTATTACTCAGGGAAATGAAGCATCGAGTCAAGATAAGGCGAAGGCTATGATTTTCCTTTGTCATCATCTTGATGAGGGCCTGAAGATTGAATATCTGACGGTAAAAGATCCACTTGAATTGTGGACTGATTTAAAGGGGAGATATGACCACCTAAAGGCAACAGTGTTGCCAAGAGCTCGTTATGAGTGGATGCATTTACGGTTTCAAGATTTTAAGACCGTAATTGAATACAACTCTGATGTATTCAGGATAATCTCCCAGTTAAAATTATGTGGGGAGACTATAAAAGATGAGGACATGTTGGAAAAGACACTTACGAATTTTCATGCCTCAAATGTGATATTGCAGCAGCAATATCGTGAAAAGGATTTTAAGAAATATTCTGAACTAATCTCATGTCTTTTGGTGGTTGAGAAACATAATGCTCTTTTAATGAAAAATCACGAAGCTCGTCCCACTGGAGCTGCTCCATTACCGGAGGCAAATGTGGTGGAAGCACATGATCAATCTGAAGTAAAAAGAGATGATCATCGGGGATATAATAATGCACGGGGACGTGACAAAGATAAAAGACGATACACTAATCATCAAGGTGGTGGTCATAATAAAAGGGAGAACAACATGAGTTCTCAAAATAACCTCTCAAAAAGTAATTGTCTTTGTTGTGACATGAAAGGCCATTGGAAGAATGAATGTCGCACACATGAGCATTTTCTAAGGCTCTATCAAAATTCCTTTAAAAGAAAGGAAATAAAAGTGGTGCTTCCTCTTCCAATACTCGAGCTGAGTCACATATGACTCTTAAAGATGATGATAAGCTGGGAACATCTCATAAATATGATAAGGATGTTGAAGCAAATTTGGATTTAAAGGATGATGTTTTTGATGGCCTTGGTGACATTACTCATAAGGAAGTTGATGACTTTTTTGGAGATCGAAACTGATGTTTGATCTTTTAGCTGGGGAATGAAGTCTATTAATATTTTACATAATATTTTACTTATGTATTTTTAATTATTATGTTATTCATGTTGAAGTATTTAATTTCCGTTATTAATTTTGTTTCTTCCTTCTTTTAATGTATTTTATTTTAATGAAAATTAATAGAAATCCCCAGTTGTCAGTTGGATTCAAGATAAGTAATGAAGATGTATGTCTTCTTGACAGTGCTACAATGCATACAATATTAAAAGAAAATAAATACTTTTCTAATTTGGTTATGAAAATGGCATATGTCAACACAATATCAGGTAGTACAAAATTAATTTAGGGCTCTAGAAGAGTGACCTTATTACTAACGAGAGGGAAAATATTAAGCATTGATAATGCATTATATTGTAGTAAGTCTCAAAGAAACTTATTAAGTTTCAAAGTTATTCACCAAAATGGCTATCATGTTGAGACGGCTAATGAAGGAAAGGTTGAATACATTTACATTACTACAATTAATGTAGAGAAGAAAATTGTGCATGAAAAATTACTTGCATTTTCTTCTGGGGTTGTACTATACAAGTATAAGTACAGTTGAATCACATGCCGTAGTAAACAAAAGGTTAACTAATTTTAATGATTTTATCATTTGACATGACTGGTTGGGCCACCCGAATTCAATATGATGTGCAAAATCATTGAGAATTCACATGGGCACACCTTAAAGAGCCCAAATATCCTTCAATCAAAGGAATTCTCTTGTGCTGCTTGTTCTCAAGGAAAGTTGATCATTAAACCATCAACAGTTAAGGTTGGAATTGAATTCCCTGCATTTCTAGAACGTATACAGGGTGATATATGTGGACCAATTCAACCTGCACGTGGACCCTTTAAATATTATATGGTCTTGATAGATGCTTCTACAATATGGTCACATGTGTGTTTATTATCAACTCGCAACATGGCTTTTGCGAGATTGCTGGCTCAAATAATAAGATTGAAAGCACAATTTCCAGACTATACAATAAAGATAATCCGTCTAGATAATGCTGGTGAGTTTACATCTCAGGCATTTAATGATTATTGTATGTCTACTGGTATAACAGTTGAACATCTAGTTGCGCATGTTCACACTCAAAATGGTCTAGCAGAATCATTGATTAAACGTCTGCAATTGATAGCTAGACTATTACCAATGAGAACAAAGTTATTTGTGTCTATGTGTGGGCATGCTATTTTGCATGCAGCAGCACTTGTGCGCATAAGACCGACCAATGATCATGAGTTTTCCCCATTACAATTGACTTTTGGTCAAAAGCCAAACATTTCCCATCTTAGAATTTTTGGATGTGCGGTGTATGTCTCAATTGCTGCACCACAACGCACAAAGATAAGGCCCCAAAGAAGGTTGGAGATATATGTTGGGTATGAATCTCCTTCAATCATAAAATATTTGGAGTTTATGACTGGAGATTCATTTAAGGCAAGATTTGTTGATTGTCATTTTGATGAATCAGTTTACCCAACATTAGGGGGAGAACATAAGTCGTTGGGAAAATAGATAGATTGGAATTCATCATCCCTATCTCATCTGGATCCTCGAACAAACCAATGTGAGCAAGAAGTTCACAGAATAATTTATTTGCAGAACATTGCAAATCAGCTACCAGATGCATTTACTAATCTTCCAAGGATTACTAAATCGCATATTCCAGCTGTTAATGCTCCAGTTCGAGTTGATATCCCAACGGGATAAATTGTTAAGGCAAATGAGTCTAGACCAGATTTGAAGCGTGGTAGACCGATTGGCTCCAAGGATAAAAATCCTCGAAAGAGAAAAAGAAAAAATGATCAAGATGATCATGGATTGAAAGAAATTTCTCAAGATCAGACCCAAGTCATAACACATGAAAACAATTATATCTCGACGAGAAAGTTGGGGAACCAAAATAATGTTGTGATTCACAATATATTTGCCTATAATGTTGCTATTGAAATAATGAAACAAGATGAAGATTTTGAGCCAAAATCTGTTCACGAATGTAGACAGCGAAATGATTGGCCGAAATGGAAGGATGCAATTCAAGCTGAATTGGCTTCACTAGAAAAACGTGAATTTTTTAGACCGATAATCCGAACACCTGAAGGTATCAAGCCAGTGGGGTACAAATGGATTTTTGTACGAAAAAAGAAATGAGAAAGGTGAAGTCATGAGATATAAGGCCCGACTCATTGCTCAAGGTTTTTCTCAAAGACCTGGCATTGATTATATAGAGACATATTCTCCAGTGGTAGATGCGATCACCTTCAGATATCTCATAAATCTGGCAGCTCATGAAAAACTTGAAATGCGTGTAATAGACGTTGGCACAGCCTATCTATATGGCTCATTGGACCACAACATTTTCATGAAAATTCCTGAAGCATTCAAAGTGTCTGAAGCATACAAAGATTCAAGAGAAACTTGTTCAATAAAGCTTCAGAAATCTCTGTATGGATTGAAATAATCAGGAAAAGGATGTGGTACAATCGTGTGAGTGAATATTTGTTAAAGAAAGGGTACAAAAATGACCCGATCTGTCCCTGCATTTTTATTAAACGGTCGGGATCTGAATTTGTAATAATAGTTGTGTATGTTGATGATTTGAACATCATTGGCACTCATAAAGAGATGTTAGAAGCTGTTGAGTGTCTGAAAAAAGAATTTAAAATGAAAGATCTCGGCAAGACAAAATTTTATCTTGGCCTACAGATTGAGAGTTTGTCAAATGGAATACTTGTTCATCAATCAACATACACAGAAAAGATACTAAAGAGCTTTTACATGGATAACTCACATCCATTGAGTACTCCAATGGTGGTAAAATCGTTTGACATCAATACAGATCCATTTCGTCCTCAAGAGAATGATGAAGAGCTTCTTGGTGATGAAACTCCTTATCTTAGACGATCGAGGCAATAATGTACCTTATTAACAATACTCGACCAGATATTTGTTTTGCAGTAAGTCTACTGGCAAGATTCAGTTCCTCCCCAACAAAAAGACATTGAAATGGTGTTAAACACATACTTCGATATCTTTGAGGGACCATGGACATGGATTTATTCTATTCCAATGAATTCAAGTCAGAACTGATTGGTTACGCAGATGCAGGGTATTTATCTGATCCACATAAAGCTTGATCACAAACAGGCTATTTGTTTACATGTGGAGACACGACAATATCTTGGCAATCAATGAAGCAAACGTTGGTAGCCACTTCTTCAAATCATGCAGAAATAATAGCAATCCATGAAGCAAGTCCAGAGTGCGTCTGGTTAAGATCAATGACCCATCATATTCAGGAAATGTGTGGTTTTTTATTTAAAAAGGAATATACCAACCACAACGTATGAAGATAATGCTGCATGTATCGCTCAATTGAGAGGAGGATACATCAAAGGAGACCGGACAAAGCATATCTAATCAAAGTTCTTTTTCACGCATGATCTTCAACAAAATGGTGAGATAGAAGTTCAACAAATTCGTTCAAGTGATATTCTTGCTGATATTCACTTAGGCATTGCTAACATCAACGTTTGAGAAGTTGAGATACAAGATTGGAATGCGCCGTCTCCAAAATATCAAGTAATGTTTTCATCAGGGGGAGCGAAATACGCCTTGTACTCTTTTCCTTAACTATGATTTTGTCCCAAATTG
Organism: Solanum chilense; assembly: GCA_032847665.1. Lineage (NCBI taxonomy): Eukaryota > Viridiplantae > Streptophyta > Magnoliopsida > Solanales > Solanaceae > Solanum > Solanum chilense. The sequence continues at coordinate 63,489,256 of CM064971.1, read as the reverse complement.
GGTTTTCCTGGTAAGGTTTTTAACGAGGCAACATTCAAAGCGTATTATGAGATATGTGTACTCTTTTTCCTTCACTAGACTTTTTCCCACTGGGTTTTTCCTAGTAAGGTTTTAACGAGGCACATAATCTATGGATATCCAAAGGGGGAGTGTTGTAAATCTATTGTATATGTGGATGATCCATTAGAGTTATCCAACAATTAATTGGATTCATGTATTATTGTTTCCAATGTGATAAGATTTCAAGGTGATATGAACCTTGATGATAACATGTATAATTCCAAGGTGACCTTTGACTATGATATCTCAACACTATAAATAGAGATATCATTTACCATTGTATGATACACTTGAATAAGAAAATTATCTCCTCTATCTTATACTTCTTGTCTTTTTCTTCTTATATTCTGAGTTTTCTCTACAATAATTATTTATTTTTATCTTATCATTAATCATAAATATGAACAAATATTAATGCGGTGCAAAAGACAGATGTAGTAAATTTAAAGAAGTATAATAAATAGCCAAATTTTATTCAAAGCAATAAATCCCTAGTTAATATTTTCTTTTTATAAGGAAAATGCAAAATAAAATATGGCAGATTATTTTTTTTTTCAATTTTATTTTGGAAACACTTTAGATTCGGTAAAAATATCGGTTACAGTTGAATCTTTACACATCAAATAAATGTTAGGTAAAAGTACATCAAAGAACATTTAATTGAATTAATTCTTTACGACTATAATTTTCTTAGAAAGGACCTCTACTCCAATAATATTCATCAACTTGACAAGACTCAATTTAAATAAATAAAGAAAAAATTCTAAATTTGATTTTATTTATGTTGAATCAACTTTAATTTAATTAAGATATCAAAGTAGCTAAAAAGATTTGGTACCTGCAAATTCATGTATCTAAGCTAGCGTTTGGTCATAGATATTCAAATATTTTTGGCAAATATTATTTGGATGAAAATTTGCTGAAATTTTACCATGTGTTTGGCCATAGAATTTGAGAAACATATTTCATTTTTTTAAGAAATATGATTTATACCCATAAGTTTTTAAAACTATCAAACTAACCATAAATTTGTATTACATAGCACAATAGAAATCTCACGTAACAAGATTTATGACTTCCGCAACAAATTAACAAGAATCATTACAGTAAATATTCGTATAGTGAAAAGGTCTTGGTACAAATCATGATAATGAAAATACAACTAATATAAATTCAGGAAAAAAAAGAGAGAAGAAAACAAAAGGAAATAAATATTGCAATCACTGAACAACCTATGCTTTCTCTCTGAAAGAGTTCAACCTATTCTTTAATATAATCTTCCCACATTTTATGAACAATCTCTTCTCGATGAGCTTGCATTTCCGAATCAAATGATCGAGAAAATGAAGCGATGTTATTTCCCTGAGCCAATAGTTCGTCACTTACATCAACAACCATATCATCATTTTCATATTCATTGAATATTTCATCACTACTTTGAATATTCCATCACTACTTTGAATATTCCATCACTACTTTGGTGTTCACTAATTTAATTGAGTTAGTTGGCAGATGGGAGCTAATTGAATTGGTTGGTATCAATAAATATATTATTTTTGTAAAATAAAAAGTTAAGGCTAAAAACTGAATTTTTAAAATTTTCCAAATAATGAAATTTGGCCCAAATACTAGTTTTTTCTAGTATTTGGGAATTTGTCAAATTTGCCAAAAAAATTTGTCAAATAATAAAAAAGTGTATGGACAAACAAAATTTGCCAAGTTTTTTTCCAAGTTTTACTTGCAAAATTTATGGTCAAACGGGCCCTAAGAGTGAACTAATTGATTGAATATTCCAACAGAGGATTGAATTAGTCAATCTTTTTACACATATGATAGGTATTCCCTCTGTCTCAAATTATTTGTTTGTGTAAAGAAAATATTCGAAAACTTTATTTATATTTTAAGATATAACTTCTCTTTACTAAATATTTATAGTGTTTGTAGTCTTTCAGAACAATTTCTACTAAAAATGATAACAATTGATATAAACTATTTTCGAAAATCATGATCGATAATTTGAGAGAAATGGACTATATTTCGTATTAAAAATAAACAAAACCTCAACCCAATCACAATTGATTCGTAGGTTATGATCAATTTAAATCAATCACACTTCAATCGAAAATTCAATTCACCTTTGATTCACTTTTAATTCAGAATAATTTTGGTTTAATAAAATACCCATATTTATTTCAATTGTGTCTAAATCAAATTTGTTCATTTATTCTAGAAGAGATTAAGAACTTAGTGTTGCAAAGGAAAGCAAACTTGATAGATGAGTTATACCCACCAAAGGATAGAAACATTTTTTCACGCTCGGTGTTTGATATCTTTATTAAAATTCAATTAAATTTAAATTTATATTAAAATATTATGCATTAAAATTAAAAATTTGCTTCCTAACAAAAGCGACTTACTCAATACTAGAACCTTGAGTATTGTTTGTAGTGTAAGAACAAAAAAATAGTGAGTGTGACATTAATTTAACTACTCCAAGACTATTTCATCTACCACAATTTATTTTCTCATTCATTGAATTTTATATAAGTATGGTATTTTCAAATTATCTGATTACCCATCTAAAACTATATAATTTTCTTAAAAGTCATTTGTGGATTGCACCATAATATATTTTATCATTATCAATCTTTGAAGATTATTTCAAATAAAAAATGAACATAACGAAATAAAAAAGAAGAAAAGAATGAGTCATAATGAAGCGGTAAAAGCAAAAAATAAAACTAATTTGCCACTTCTAAACCTTGATTGAGATATTTAATTTAAAAACAGAAAATTTGATGTTTGTGGTCTTTATAGGGACAAAAAGTGCAAGATTTGAAAAGATTGAAACCATATAATAAATATAGTATGATCTTATCAAATTTAAACGTAATATAGTATATTTTAAAAGGAATCTCCAAATAAATTGTTTTTTGCCAAATCAATTATTCAAAATGATAATTGAATTTGGGAAAGGAAGGATATGTGAATTATAAAGAATAAACAAAATATTCGTGATACTATTAATTTATCTTACTAAATATAAACAAATTAATTGCCTAGAAACAATGAAGCATCACCAAAAAAGAAATGGCTAACCCATTGGTGGTCCTGGCTTAAATTTGGCACTAATTTTTATTTAGACATCTTAACTAAGTTTTGTTCATTTTAGACATTTCATGTCATGTTTTATTGTGTCATTTAACACTTTTTACTTACATGGCATAGTGAGAGTAACACTCTCACTACCAGCGCGTGAAAGACTCATTTAATCATTTTTATTTTACTTTTTTCATTTTCTTTCTCATATTTTAACCATCGTCTCTCAAAATTTAAACTCCTTCCATGGAGAAATAGTTTTGATGATGCTATGGACAAAAAAAAAATGAACGTTAATACAAAGAAAATTCACGAAAAAATAAATTTTAACCCATCAAAAAATTCACAATTTATATTGTCGCAAAGAAGCTGAAGGGCAACGAAAAATCATGAAAGACGATGGATGGGGTGGGAGAGGGATAGAGAAGACGATGTGGGTGGAAAATGGGTTGGAGTTAGGATGGACAAAGGTGTAGAAGACATTAGGTGGGTGGGTAGGTGGGAGAATAGTGATGGAGACGATTTGGGTGGGTGGGTGGGTGGGTGGGTAGGGGTTGGAGTGGGTGGGCAGAGAAATGACCTTGGTAGATTTGTTTTTTTTTAAAATTATTTTTTTGTGTAAAAAATTCCACGTGTCATTACGTCATTGGCTACATCTTCGTTCTACTAAAATATTATTATTTAAAAAATATTTTTAATATACATGCCACTGATTTAATTTGTCTTTGACACGTCATCGGCAAGTGTATTACACACACCTCGTATATTAAGTTGATTGTTCAAAAAATGCTAAAATGACACAATGCAGAATGACATGAGATGTCTAAAATGAACAAAACATAGTTAAGGTGTCTAAGTGAAAATTGATGTCAAGTTTAGGAGGTCACCGATTTGTTAGGCCAAAAAGAAATATTAGTGGATATAATAGAGTTATTAGGATAAAAATTAGATAAAATATAAGTGAGAGAAATGAAAGTATTTATAACCCTACGTAAAGTCTTGCATGTATTATTTCGTTATCATAATGAACATTATTTATTGATTGAAATCGTTATGTTCATCTACTGGAGAGAGTTCAAAATTCTCAAGAAATATTTACAGTAAAGTTTACCTTATTTGAAAATTAATGAATATTACTTTCAGACTAATTGCTCCAAAGCTAGATGAATTTGACTTGTTACTTGGAACCTTCAATGGATAGTATGAGGCCATGATCGATGTGACCATTATTGATAAATTTCGTTCGAAATAAAATTTGAATACAACGTATCAATTTTTAATATGTATATTCAAATGTCAAAATCGAATTTTGACCGACTCCATATATACAATTATGCCTTTATTATATGCATAAAAATGTAGAATAGAGGTGTGGCATTTACAGATTTACTTGTTTCGATATTTAATAATTAATATTTAAAAAATGACATTGTAAGCTTTATGCTGATGATCACATAACATTTGAAGATAACTATTAGTAATTAGTATTATGGAACCAAATTAATAGAAAGAGAAGAAAATAATAAACTATCATTCCACAAGTTAGGTTGTAGAAGATATAACACGTTATGTCGTAGTGTACAGCCTGATTCTTACAAAATTTATATCGTGAAAGATAAAAGTTTCGTATCAAATTAAAGTTAAATTTCAAAACCCACGAATTAATTATATATGTTATAGACATAATTATAATTTTTACGAAACTTATGTCGAGCAGGAGCGACTCAAACATATTAGTGGTCTAAAGCAAAAATTAAATGAGGCTTTAAAAATAAATTGTTAATAAACATTAAAATAAATAATAAAAATAATAATCAAAATAATTAAGTATAAATAACAATAATAAATACCCTCAAAGTATTGAAAATTGTACAAAATTACCCTTCATCCACTTATGGGCTCCAAAATACCCTTCTCACCCACCTATTGGATCCAAAATACCCTTGTCATCCACCTTTTGGTTCAAAATTGACCACTTATTTATCGGTTTTATATTTAAACTATTTAAATATTTTTTTTAAATACGTGGCGCTCAACTATTTGTTATAATTTAACTTATTACTATAATTTATAGATCAATCCACTACCCATCCATTACTAATTAAACCCTCCAAATTAATAAATCACTCACATTATTAATGCAACAATAGAAAAGCTACTGACAATTGAGTGTTTTAAAAAAATTGAGACGAAAAATCTATAGAATTAAATTATCATACATTCAAGTGTCTAAATAAAAAATTACCGATAAACTTAAAAGTCTGACTATATGCATCTTAATTATTCTTACGTCTCAATTATGTGATGTTACTTCATAGATAATTTTTTTTCAAAATAATATATTAAAAGTTTTAAAACAAATCATAAATATTTATAAAATTATATTTTAAAAAGTGCATGAATTAATTCGGAATGTATTACTTCTTTACCTTTAATCATAAATTTCTAATTCAATCTTGAAAGAGAATCAAATTGAAAGTGTACTCCTAAATAAGCAGCTCAACATAAATTTAATTGGGGCTTCGATTCGGACTCGAATAATTTTGGATGTCATTTTCATTAATCTATAATTTCATCGTGTTTTAGTAGTGTTTATGACGATTTTGATATTATAGTTGGATTATTAATTGGGTGGGGTATAGTTAGTAATGGGTGGGTAGTGGGTTGGTTTATAAATAATATAAATAAATTAAATTATAACCAATAGTTGAACATCAAGTATTTTAAAAATATTTAAATAGTTTAAATTTAAAATTATTAAATAAGTGACCAATTTTGAACTCAAAGGTGGATGACAAGGGTATTTTGGAGCCAATAGGTGGATGAAAAGGGCATTTTGGAGCCAATAGGTGGATGAAGGGTAATTTTGTACCATTTTCAATACTTCAAGGATATCTTAAACCCTTTTCCGATAATAATATTACAATATAATAATAATAATAATAATAATAATAATAATAATAAAAATAATAATAATAATAATAATAATAATAATATATAATAAATATCAAAATAAATAATAAAAATATTAATCAAAATAATTAAGTATAAATAACAATAATAAATAATAACGATAATAATATAACAATATGAAAATAACAATAACTACAATAATAATAATAATAACTATAATAATAATAATAATAATAATAATAATAATAATAATAATAATAATAATAATAATAACAATAATAATAATAATAAATAATAATAATAATAATAAAATAAATAATAATAATAATATAAAATATTAACAATAATAATAAATAATAATAATATATAATAATAATAATAAATAATAATAATAATATCCTTCCACAAACCGTACTAGTCAACCATAGAAACTGGCCAGAGTGTTTCAATTTGACCAACATTTGACGGGATTATGTAAGGTCGTAGGTATTTCTACGGAGCGTACATATCAAATATATAAACCAACTTTAAGCTTTAAGTTTTCACTAACTTTGGGGTCACTACGACACCTATCTAGGACTCGTACATGTAATAATGGATCATCCTGTTGAACTGTAAAAAACGTATTGAAACTTATTTTGTAATTTTTATTTTTTCACTAACTACGGTTGTCACCTCCGTCCCCGTAAAAGCTTCTTCAGTCCATACATGGAAGCCGTAGACGAAATCACCAACTCAAAATTATTTTTTCCTTCATTTCTAAATCTGAGGTGTTACAACATCAAAATTAATAGATAAAAAATATTTGGTCCCTGACCATAAAATAAATGAGAGAAAAATTGATCAATAAATTAATAGTCTAATGCATACAATTACTTTTGAATATAATATCGTATTTTCAGATCATTATGAACTTTTTTTCTCATAAGGAATGATTCAACTATTTATCTAAGACATTTTAGTGTCACATCATCTTGGATATTTATCAATATTATCAAGATTACATGTTCTGAAAGTTGTGCTTTTAACTCAATTATGTTGCACAAATAATTTTGCAAATGTCAAACTGCATGTTGATAATATACGCATATGTGATTATCTTATAGATACATCTATTGATCATATCACATATTCACCTTTTATACATTCAGAATTCAGAAATTCAATCCCAACTTTAGTTGATCCAATCAACTTATCATTAAAATACGCAACAAAAAAATTCTTGAAGAATTTTGTACTTCTTCAATATATGTTAAATATTTATATGCGCACATCTTTTGAATTGCTAAATTCTTTCATTCCAACAAATAAAATTATTTGTACTAGTAACCTCCAAGTTTATCATGATATGTACCCTATGCTTAAGTAATTTTTTTGATTTACTATTTATTACATGAACAATTTCAGATTTACTACTCTTGGAGTAAATTATGATTTATTTCTTCTCAATTACTCTACCTCTTTTGGAGGTGAGTTATAAAGTGCGTATCTGTATTGATAATTTTTGTTTTACACTATCACATTTACTTTAATATTGAGTTTATTCAATTTCACTTGATATGCAACAATCATTTATCAAGACAAATGGACTTAATCTGATTATCAGAAAATTGTACACATAATCATATTATTTGTGTCAATAATATTACAAATTTCAAATTGGGAGATGACAATAAGAATACATGAGACCATTTAGAAGAAACATCATTTAGGACCATGAAGTATCTAAACAACTCATTTATATCCTTGCGTATACGTTTCAAGAATGCAGTGAATTCAATCTCAACTTCTATTGATGATGATTTCATCATTAACTTGTCTTGATAACAAACAATACAAGAAAATTAATCATTTAAAAGAATCTTTAGATTCCTTAATGTATGTCTATTTGAATATTTTATAATTTATTTCATTATTATAGACCAAGATGTTCCCAACAATCTGAATATTGGAATTAGTAAACTTTTGATTTACTATAAAATGTGTCTCGGTTGCACTAATTTTTGTTCAATATAAACCAAATAATAAAGTAGGAAACTTTTTTATAAAATATGTTTGTTCGGGGACATTCTTGGTGATACCATGTCCACCTCAAGGTCGCAACCTTTTCCACGCCTAGCATTTGTATTTACACCTCATTCACTTTAGAGAATGAATCTATATATGTAGCATTTATGAAAAAACCTCATTTTTCATGAATGAAACATATCATGTGAGCATATCAAATTATGATAAATTTGTACCTTATTCTACATTTTTGTGTATTATTCAATTACGTGTCTTCTTTCAGACATATTATGCATTACTACAAAAATTACTTTAGGGAATGAATCTGCTAAATTGATACAAATTTGATGATTAGTTTTTATCAAAAACACATTATTTTTGTATTAAACAGTATTTTCAAAAGTATTTTTTGGCGAGTTTCGAGGTGGGGCGTACCAAAAATGCTCCAGATCATAAATTAAAGTCGTATAAGACATAATTTTTAAAATTTGAGGCATAAGCCTTGAGCATAGAAACGTAAGTCCTAACGTAAAAGCACAGACCCATGCATTTAAAAATTTTCCTTTTGAATCTGTTTTGCTTTAATTCATATTTCTTATTATTGGTGTAATGAAAATTTTCAAATAGTAATTATAATATTTTTTTCGTTATTGATTATTAATAGTTATCTCAAATAAAAATCATGATAAAATTTCTCTACATTATAGGTTAGTTGTAAAATGTCTTTGTACAATCATTCAACGGTTTACTTTTGTTTATTTTATTAGTAATAAAACTATGAAATTGAATATACATGAGACTACACTCCATAAATTCATGAGACTTACGCCCCGTGCGAGACTTACATCTCACCCCGTACAGTGTAAAACGTCTTGTCTCACGCTCTTCCTTTTAAAACACTGTCTTAATCATCATTATATCATCAATATGGTCTATCGATACTCAAATTCAATGTCTTATTCATATAAAGGTATCTTAGGACATAAATAGATGAGACATAAATCCAACATCCTTCATCGAGGTGCACCAAGATTTGAACCTGATGTCTTTCATCACAAAAGTGCACTAGGACTCAAACATGATTTATTACCCTTCTTACCATATAAAAAAATCTTAGACCTTAAATTGATTGGACTTAACTCAATATCTTATCAATATTTATCTCAAGATGCAATACTTTTCACTTTAATAAAAGTATTTCATTGCTTTAAAATTGAATAATTAATACATATATTAAATCATACATGGGTTTCTTCGGAGAGTTGGAAAAATAGTTACTTTAAAGACTTAATGTGACATTAAGTCATATTTTGTGGTATACCCACTATTAATGACATCATTCACATGCCCTAATTGGCATAAACAAAAGACCTCACTAAGTTTTCATATCTCAACTTTGGTCTCTCTTCTTTTTCAACTAATTTAAAATAATGTATGTATTTAAAATTATTAAAATTTCTATTAGAAAAAAAAAAGTATCCAAACGGAAATAAGAAGAAATCGTTTTTGTTGCTGTCGATTTGTCTATTACGATGAGCTTTTCGATCGTAATATCCATTTTCAAGAGTCCAAATATCAAAGAAATTCAAAGAGTTATGTTTAAATATTTTCGTTGTAGTCCAAGTTATTGAAAATGATGGAAGGGAGGTATGGTTTTCAAGGAGATAATCCGAGGGACAACGTAGAACATATATCAGGCTTACCCTACATGTTTGAGACATTAATGTTGGTTATAGCTATTCTATCATGGTAAACAAGGATAGTCATAGGTTCATGTATTATTTTTTGACCTTTAGTGCTTGCATTAAGGGATTTGCCCACATGAGAATGGTAATTGCGGTTGATAACACTTATTTACATGGTAAATACGAGGGCATGTTGTTGAGCATTATTGCAAAAGATACGGAGAATCATGTTTATCCAATTATTTTTTTGTGTCGTGGACAAAGAGAATGATGCATCTTGGACATTCTTCTTCGACAAATTGTAGGAGATTGTGGTCGATAAACCAAATTCGTGTTTTATCTCTGATAGACACAATAGAATCGCCAACGGCATCGTGAACACTTACAATTATGCTCATCATGGATATTTTATGAGGCACCTCGGTGAAAATTTTTGTGTAAATCATCATTGTGAAGATTACATTTATCTTTACTACAATGCGGCGAAGGCTTATTCTTTGGAAAAGTTTGACAATCATTTTATCTAATTCAAGAACAAATATCTCGAGGCAATCGTCGTCCTTAAGTATGATATAGCTTTTTGAGAAGTAGAGCAGGGCACATTTTTCTGGCAATAGATATGACGTGATGACCACAAATGTCGCTGAGTCACTCAACGTTATATTAATAGACGAGAGAGAGTATCTCCTAGCATCAATATTTATTTGATTGCTAAGAGGTTTGAAGAATTATGCAGGGAGAGGCATGCATATATACTTAAATTAATGGGTAATCAAATGGTGCTTTCTGCCGAAAAAATTGCAAGAAATAAACGATCGAGGGTGACTCCTTATATGTGGTGAACGTAATCGGGGATGACAATCACTTTACTGTGTTCGATGCAGGTGTTACTGACTATGTGGACCTACTGAAAAATTCATGTTCTTGAAGGTAATATGACTTGATCAAGATACCTTGTGCTCATGCGATGACCGTTTTGCAATCGAAGCATGGCAACGAGTATGCTATGAGCATTTATGAGTACTCTTCGCTTTGTATAAAGTTAAATTGTACCTCCTTGAATACTTAGATTATATTAATGTTGTCCCTCTCGAATCGGAATGGTGTGTGCCAAAAGAACTGCTTAATGTGTTGATTCTTTCGGCTCTTGTCGGTACCGAGCATGGAAGAAAATAAAGAAAACGTGTCAAAGGTATCGATGAGAAGTTCAAAAGCAAGAGAAGGAATAAATGTCAATTTGCAAGAGGACCGGACACAAGATTGAATGAACAACAACAAATCTTAATTAATATTGGTTGAATTTGTTGATTGAATTTGTTTTTGTCACCATTTTTGTCATCAAGCTACTATTTTTTTGTCTGCCAGCATTTTGGTCAATTGTTATTATCATAATTACTCATGATCTAATATTCATCAATGAAAAGATGACATACATATTTGACACTAACTATTAATGTTTATTATCGAGTTCACTCATTGTGTATTAAGTTGTGTATTATTAATATATGAAAATTCATGGTATTCGTAATGCAATGATTTTAATGCATGAATTAGAATATGATTTTAATGCATGAATTAGAATATGATTTTATTCCAATGATCTAAGTATAACTAATTAATACAAGCATTATTTGCATATACGCTACATCAAACGAATCCTCAAAGAATTATCAAAAAATCAGATGTTATCACTGGAAAAGTTGGTTATCAAAATATATAGACCCTTTATACAATCTATACATCTGTATGTGGAGTATGTATGACCCATTAGATTTGAACTCTGACATTAGTAAGGTATATTCGAATTTATATCTGTTTGAAACATTGTCGATACTTCACTATTAGAATCGAACACTTATATATAGATGAAAACTAGTAGAATTTAGAAAAGACAATAATTAATTAACAATAAATTTTATAATTAAATAAGTTTAAACAGGTCATATGATCATATAGAATCCATATGAACTGGGTGGTGATTAGAGATGTATGAGGAGGAGTTGTGGTTACACAATCAATATCTTTAGAACAATGTTTGAGAATTCATAAGTATGTTCTGAGGATATCACTTTTTAACCACAGATTATTGATTGTCACTCCAATTATGTAGCCTCATACATGATCACATGCTTATGTTCTAAAGATGTTAATTGTATATCCACAAATAAAAAGTTACATCCTTACATCATACTTATGCTATGAAAATATTGTTATAAGGATGTTGATTGTATAACCACAACTCTTTCTCATACATCTCTAATCACCACACCATGTGGACTCTTACATGATCATATCACTTTTTTAAACTCATTTCATTGGATAAATTTAAAAAATATAATTTATTATTAATAACTTGTTGTCTCTTTTAAATTCTACTAGTTTTGTTCTATATATAATTGTCAGATTTTAGTTGATGAAGTACCGATAATTCTATAAAATAGACAAATCTGAATATACCTTACTAATGTCAAAGTGTAAATCTCACTGGTCATACATACATCACGTACACAGAGATGTATCGATTGTATAAATGGTCTATATATTTTGATAACCAGTAAATATTTGCTATACAAATTTTGCAACGGTAACCAAAGTTCAAATTCCACTTTTTCAATGGTAACATCTGGTTATTTTTTAGTATAAATGGAAGACAATTCCTCATAAACAACTCAAACACCTCCATTTTTGCAATGTCTCAAGCATCTCAAAAATCTAAAGTAAAAAAGTCTTACAATTGTTATTGTCGTAATCCAACTATGTTGAGGACGTCACACACCGATACAAATTTATGTTTACAATTCTTTAATTATTCATTTAGCATATGCTCATTTTTAGGTGTCTTGAAAATGAATCATCAAAGAGTAGCCCATCATATTTTCAAGACGTTGCCAAATTTAAATTATTAACAAAGTTACAGGAATCTGAAGAAAATAGGAATCTGCTAATGACTTTCTTAAATGAAGCCAAAGAACAGAGGAATCACTTGAAAGTGTTGCTAAACGCAACTGAAAGAGAGATCAACCGTTGACATTCAATTTCGACTCTCCCCGATATGATTTAATTCACGAGCCTCTTAATTCCCAAATGATTTAGAATAATTAGTTTTATAAAATTCAAATACTTTTCAAAGTCATTTTAAGTAATCTTAGTCGATTTTTTTTTAATTTTGAATTAGTAAATATATTTTCATATAGTTTTATAGATATTATTGGTATAATCCATGAATATTTGAAAAATCATCTCAAAAAGATTTTAATTTTAGTAAGTATTTTATTAAATTAATTTTATTTAAAGTATGATTATATTTTTGAATCACTACTTTACAATTAAATAGATTATTTTATTTTCGTCAAAATTAAGAAGCTCATTAATTATTTTATATCAATTTACCTTATCTAATATTTAGCCAAATCCACTAACTAAATCAATTTAGTTATTTCTTAAACTTTGGTTGACAATAATTGCAATTAATTGGGCCTAATTCTTTCTCCAACAACCCTTTCTTCCTCTCAAATCAACAATGAACCGACACAATATCATCAGCAAAACCATTCCTCCAATACAATTCCAAATAGCCCAAAATCAACATACAAGCATCAACAATATGTTTCCAACAGAGTTTTTGGCCAAAAACATCCTTCAATTATATCCAAAATTTAAACTACATCCTTAAAGTATCATTTTTGGAGAAAACATCCTTTAACTATACCATAAACTTAAACTACATCCTTAAAGAATCATTTTTAGCAGAAAACATCCTTTAAGTATTTATAAATGAACAACTTTCATCCCTTTGTTAGATATTGTCAAAAAAACTAATGGATCTTACGAAAACATGAATAGTTAACGTGATCATCAACAAAAATTATTCTACATAATTTCATTACTTGTTACAATAAGTTCTTGGAAAATATAAAAAAATTTAGACATTGTTGCTTATGAAAACTAAAAATGATTGAAAGATGTGCGCGTACATAATTTGCCTTTTTCGTAACGGAAAGAAGTTGGAGAATAATTATTTTTATTTTTTTCTTAACCAAATAAATCAATAGATTTTTAGGTCAATCTAATATTGAAGTGACCAAAATATTGATTATTTCTCGTATTTGAGTTTCATTCTACATTATTAAAAGCGAAAGTCTCCAACTAATGTCGCTTCTAGCATATTCAATTGAGAAGAAACATATTTAAACTAATAATATTTTAAATTAAAAATTACATGAAAATGAATTAAAATAACGGTCAAATTAAAAGTTTTGCATAATTCTTAACTCAATTACGAAAAAGTTCACGATAATATGTTTGACATATCTAAGAATAATAATTAGGAAGAGCCGACTTAATTTTTGTGGGATATATCGGATAGTTTTACAAAATATTCAAGTAGAAGGATGAAAATAGCTCACTTTAAAATACTTGAAGGATGTTTTATGATAAGAATGATACTTTAAGGATGTAGTTTAAGTTTAGGTTATAATTAAAAGATGTTTTCTACTAGAAATGATACTTTAAGAATATAATTACAGAATGTTTTTAGCCAAAAAATCCTTTCAACATACCAAATGGTACCCAAGCCAGACCCCTGCTTCTTCCTCTTCTCCACTGCTAATGCGACGAAACCAAGAAAATCGCGAAGTAGCAGCCTGAACCTGTCTCCGCGTCCCTCTATCATGTCGTCATTTCCTCGAATGTTTCAGGTTTCTCCATTGTGTTGCTTCAATCGTCCTTGCTCCTCAAATCGACCGGACTCCTCTTTGAATCTGTTGGGAATTTATACTATTTCTAACTATTTGAAACCTTAACTCCAATTCGTATTTAGAATTTCGAATTCACCATCCAGAATCCAACCCCCTCCCCATTTCTGCTCTAGTTCCATTCTATTTACATCTTTCTCTTTGTAAAGGGTTGGGAAAAAAATAGAGTTAGAGGGCTATGAAAAATACGGGGAAAAAAGGTAGAAAACCAAAGCAAGTAGCACTCCAGTAGCCACAATATTATTTTTTTTAGATTCTCTTTCTTTCGGAAGCTTTAGTCGGAGTTTCTAGAGCTTACCACAGTTCCGTCTTATATTGATTCTAAAAGAATTTTGAGCTTCTTTTAGCCTTGGTTTCTCACTTATTAACGATTCTCCAGTGTTCTGTCAATGATGAAAGGTTCGTGAGAAGTCCAGCTCGTTCGTTCCAGTGTCACTGCCCGAAAAAATTAACACTTTCCCAACATATACTTCCATTTTTACGTGCTATTTTAGTTTAGTTTTCTTCCTTTGTATTGATTGTTTTTCCTAAGTCTCCAGCCTAGTTTTAAGTTTTCGATTGTGTTGTTCACTAGTTGTAATCTTCTTTAAGCTTGCTATGTCATCTTTTATTATTGGGAGAACAGCGTGAATATGTATTTACTGTTACAAAGTTTCGAAAATAGTTTGTTTTAGTGGTATGTCTAAAAGCCTTGGATACGCTGACAAAATTTAAAATTTTTAAGGGTCCATATTGTGACGAATCTATTTCCGATGAGCTTCTTTTGTTGTTTCTTTAATTTGATCTCCTTGTTTAATTAAATTGCAAGTCTTCAAAGATATTTTCTTATTGCTCGAGCTCTCATGCTAATTTTTGGATCGTGGTGTTGTTCATATAAATTACCTTACTTCTTCATTAAAATTATGAAGTGTGAAATTTTAATAGAATTCGAAATCATGTAGTCTCGTTCCTATCTATGTTTTGCAGAGTAGTTACTACCTCAGATGGTCACTCAACTATGCATTCTTCTTCCAGAAAGTCACTCAACTTTCAATTTTCACTCAAAAGTCACTCAACTATGCACTTCTTTCTCAGAAAGTCACTTAACTTTAAATTTTAACTCAAAAGTCACTCAACTATCCATTCTTTTCTCAGAAAGTCACTCAATCTATTAAATTATTTTTTAATTAAAATTTGTTGATATTAATTATTTATATAACAAACCAAAAAATTTAAAAAAAAATTAAACCATTTAGTGATCCACCCACCTAATCCGACCCATTTAAAAAATATGATATGACCCATTTTATTTTATCTTTAATCCTAAATCAAGGTTTAAAGAGGGAATAATTTAGGATTAAAGAGTAAATAAAATGGGTCATATCATATTTTTTAAATGGATCGGGTTAAGTGGGTGGATCACTAAATGGTTTAATTTATTTTTTAAAATTTTTGGTTTGTTATATAAATAATTAATATCAATAAATTTAAATTAAAAAATAATTTAATAGATTGAGTGACTTTCTGAGGAAAGAATGGATAGTTGAGTGACTTGAAGGAATATTGATTGTATTGAAGTGTTAACCTAATAAGGGAATACATGGGAGATATATATAGGAGATATAGGAAGGAGTACTTATCCTAATAGGACTAGGATTAGTACACAGTAAATACTAATATTATTTAATACTATTATTTAATACTATCTGTTATTATCCCCCCTCAAGCTGAGCTGAGCGGAAGCGAACGGAAGCTTAGAACTGAGGTAATCGTGCTGTCGGCTCGGGAGAGGCTTGGTGAGAATATCAGCCGGTTGTTCTTCAGTGGGTACATACTGCACAGTCATGGTGCCGGCCTGAACTTCATCGCGAACAAAGAGACAATCGGTATCAACATGCTTCATTCTGGTGTGTAGGACGAAATTCTTGGCCACACAGATGGTTGATTTGTTGTCACAATAGAGAGCAGGAACAGTGTGAGTGGCGCGGAGTTCGCGAAGAATATATGTGACCCACATGGTCTCAGCAGCAAGAAGAGCAAGGGCGCGGTATTCAGCTTCAGTCGAGGACCGAGAGACCTTGGGTTGTTTTTTTGTACACCAGGAGATCAGGTTCGGCCCCAAAAAAATGAGAAACCCCGATGTAGATTTTCTGTCATTTTTATCATTCGCCCAATCTGAATCTGAGAAACCCCGAAGCTCCAAGTCCCCGGGTCAAATGAGTAAACCACGACCAAGAGTGCCAAAAATGTACCTGAGAATGCGTTTTAGACAATGGTAATCATGTTCACTTGGTTGATGCATGCGCTGAGCAACTCGGTTGACAGCAAACTGGATGTCAGGACGGGTAATGGCCAGATACTGTAGAGCCCCAATGAGGCTGCGGAAGTGGGTGATATCGACAAAGGGGGTGTCGGCTCCATTCGTAGACGAAGAGACTGTCATCGGTGTTGGTTGACTGGTGTCACGCCCCTTTTTTTTCTCTCACTCAATATTTTGATTTTTATTGTTTCGAAAGAAAAAGAGTTTTTCCAATTAAAGTGACATTTTGAAAAGGGATAATTATTATTCAGAGTCGCCACTTGGAATTGAGTTTTGGTGTTCCAAGTCACCTTATTTAAATCCCTAATCAAAAGGAAATTTGACTCTATTTTATTGGTCTGCGAACTAGAAATTTGGGTAAGGAATTCTGTTGACCGAGGGGAAGGTGTTAGGCACCCCTCGAGTCCCGTGGTTCTAGCACGGTCGCTTTATTGAATTTAGTATGACTTAACTTAATTTTTGGACACTGTATTATTTAACTTAATAATAAAATTGTTATTTATTTTCAGATTTATTCTAAACTTATTTTAAATTGGTTTATATTTTAAATGGTCTTTCTTCTTCTTCTTTTTTTGTGCGTCCATTAATTTTAAAGTTGAACATTCGTATATCTTTTTCTGCTTATATTTGTATGTTTTTAATTTTTTTATGTTATTATAAGTAGAATATATCTGGTTCCTAAGAATTAGAGTTTGTGTAGGAATAGATATTCAAAGTTCAAGTTAATTTAGGATTATATATTTATTTATTTATTTTAAATTAAAAATAGGAAAATAAAATTTTATAAGATTTGAAGTTGGTTTTTATCAAGAAATCCTAAATAGATTAGGAATGTTATTTTTTTTATCTTTTTTCTACACGTTTTTATTATTTTTTTTTTAGATTTTATATATTTGTTTTTTTGTTTTGTTTTCTGTAAATTTGTTTCTCTCTCTCTTTTTTTTTTTAATTTTATTTTGTCATTATTTTTGTTTTTATTATTAGTTTATAGATTTTTTATCTCTTTTTTTTTTCAAATTCTTTTGTAATAATTTTGTTACTCTTTTATTTATTTTATTTTTTAAATTGTCTTTCTCTTTTTTTTTAATTTTATATTTGTATTTTTTCATTTTTTAATTTTCCTTTTTTTTTTAATTTTTTTTATGCTTTTATATCTTTTTATTTATTTATTTTTTTACGTTTTTCTGTTTTTTTTAATTATTTTTTTTCACGTTTTTTTTCCTGCACGTTTTTGTTTGAATTTAAATTTTATATTATTTTTTTTGTTTTCTGTAAAATTTGTTTCTCTTTTTTTTTTAATTTTATTTTCTCATATTTTTCTTTTTTTTTTATTTTATATATTTTGTCTTCTTCTCCCTTTTTTTATTAAAAAAAATAATTTTTGTTACTTCTTTTTTTTTACGTTCTTTTTCATTTTTTTTTAATTTCTACTTTTTGTTTAATTAGTTTTATATTTTTAATTTTATTTTCATTCTACTTTTCTCTTCTTCTTTTTTTTATTTTGATTTTCTCGTTTTTTTTTGTTTTTTTTTATTTATTTCCTGTTTCTGTTTTTTTTTAAAAAAAAAATCTGATATTCTTTTTATGCTTTTTTTTTTACTCTTTCTCATTATTTTTAATTTTAGTTATGATTTTGAATAATATTTATATATTCTCTCAATGATAAACTTAATAATTCGAATTAGATAACTATCTTATACTTATTCTAAAGATAATTTTTAATCCAAATAATGTGTTAAAAAAATTGAACATAAGTTTTTAATTTACTAATCAATTAAAATTTTAGTTTACATCCTAATCTAACAAGTTTATAAATTTTATTTTATTTTTTAGTGAAAAACTAGGCTCCAGAAAAAACATTTTCTATTAAATATCACAAAACATTTTTTAATATAAATTGCATAAAAAAAAATAACAGACACTAATAATAATGCAAAAAAAAAAAGTATGATACATCTTTTATTTTATATTATTTTTGTTAGCAGATTAACACTAGAGAAAAAAAATAAAAAAAATCATATCACATGCATTACGGACGTAATTGATATTATATAATTATAATAATAACATACTATTTAAAGAACTTCATATTATTAGATTCAAATTTTCATACAATATTACATTTAAATAATGCGAGAGTTTAGAATTACCTCGTCGCGAAGATGGATATCACGAAAAATAACTTCTATGATCTACTGATTTGAGCCACGAATTTGGAACCACGACAAAAAACTCTAACTCTGACCTAATTCTCAAAAGAATGACTCACTTTTCTTCTCTTTGTGTTTGCTCTATATATTTCTCTCTGTATTTCTGTTTTTCTCTGTATCTCTCTATATCTGTGTATTCTGTGTATTTTCTATCTTCTCAACTGAACGTGTTTTTATATAATCTTTTTGGTTGAGAGTAAGGTGCTAATTAAAAGGATAATAATAGAGTTGGATTAGGATTTAATTTGATATACTGTTGAGGGAATTGGGGTTGAGATAAGGATGAATATAAAATAAATAAATAATAATCATAGAAAATTCAAAAAATAAAATAAAATAAAATGAACGTCCAAAGAGAGAGAGAAGAAAAAAGAAAAAAAAATAAAAAATAAATGGGATGAGATTTTTTAGTAAAATAAGGTAGGAAGTTGGGAATAATTAGGATAAGGGGAAGGTAATTTGAATATTTAGGACTCCCCTTTTTTTCTTCTTCTACCATTATTTTTAAACTAATTAAAAGTTGAAGATTTAACACAAATACCATAAATTCATAATTTTTATCATTAAAGTAATTTACACAATTTATTTATTTTTTATTTATTTTAAATATAACCTTTTTTAAAAAAAAATTGGTGTTTGACTCTTTATATTTTGGTAAAAAATTAGGTGTTCACAGTATGCCCCTCTTTGCTTGAAAACATGAAGAGTTTTCATGCAAAGACGTGAACAATGTGACTAATTTTTTACTGAAATATTTATGCGAAAAATTTATAGTAGAGAAGAGGTTTGACTGTGTCCTAACTTTTAAAAACTACCTATCCTATGTTGAGATGATAAGGAGTCAGGCGTAGTTCCAATGAGTTAGGTAGTCGAGTGAGGTTTTGTCGAGATTCCGGTTCGTAGCTCCAGCTATTACATAAAAAAAACAAAATGCAGAAGGAAAGATATGAAATCCTATCTATTCCGATAGTGCTAAGTCTTCATTTTGGATTCTCAGATATCGCTTCACCCTCTTTGGGTAGGTTCATCTATTCCGAACTTTGCTCTGGACTTCTGAGTTTAAGACTTGAAACTTCATGACTTGACTTCAGCTACTGACGTTCTTCCGCATGATATTCTTGAAAACTTATTTTCTTGAAAGGATGAATTCTATTATTTTTGAACTGCAAATTTGTGTACTATGTAGAAACCTGCACACAAAACAAAATTTTCTACCTAGTTTGCACTAGGAAATTTTGTGAGTTATTGATGAAAGCTATAAAAG
>CM064971.1:63268866-63468865 GCA_032847665.1 Solanum chilense | reverse complement strand
CTACAATGTCATGTTTCAACCCTTGTAGATTTTAAATATCATGATCATTATTTTATTGAGTGATTATACCGAACCTCAATGAAGGGCTGCCTACGTATCCTCTTAGAAATCAGGTCGAACGTAGTTCAATAAAAAATATTTTTCTTTTTTTTTTAATTTATTTTTAAAAATATAATGGAAAAATTGGAAAAAGAATTAGTTCATGTTTGATAATGCTTTGACTTTAGTTGGTACCAACAATTAGTATTATGCATATGAACTACATTCAACGACTTTCAAATAAATTTGAGGTCAACTTTGAGTAATTTATATAATTACAAATTGTATCTCAAATATATTTAAGTAATTACAAGATCAATTTATCTTGTCAAAATTAAGGGATAAAATTATTTGTATCCTCATGTCTCAAATGCACTCTCAATATATGAAAGTCCTACTTCACACAATATAATAATTTAGATCGTAGGACATTTTTGAAAGTCACTCCCACTCAGAAAGATATTCAATGCATGAGATTAAGATACCATATGCTTGGCCTTCATGTAAGCATCCACTAATATGAGAACATAAAAAATGAGATCAAATAGGACTTGTCATTGGCTTGTAATGTAGTCTTGGGGAAAGGTAGGATATTCATTTGAGATAAAGTGACTATTTCCTCCTTAGAATTCGCACGATGCTTTTGATATATTTTTTTTTTCGTTTTTGCATTTGACCTTTGTTTTCTTGTAAGGTCTTTTTCATTTTTTTTCTCTCTTCATTTTTTTGATCTTCTCTCCTTTTTGTTGGAGATTTTTTTTTTCATTTTTCATTCTATTTTTTTTTTGGACATATTTGATTTTTTTCACTTTGTTACCCATCTTAGTTCTTTGATGTTATATAGATATTTCATAGTGCGCTCAAGGAGGTGAGATAGAGGGATTAGTGCATTTTTACACTCAAAAGGTATATGCTAAGATATGTTATTCAAATAAAAAGCTTTCAGGGTCAAAATGAGAGTTCTGTAGATAAATGTCATTCGGTAGGGTTGAAAGGCACAATCGATTCAAAGAAAGCCTATAATCCTTTCTCAAGTTAAATGTTGCTCAAAATTTCGTCTCAACTAACATTCGGGCCAAGTTCTAGATCAACAAAATCATGCCTTTGAATTTTACGTCGTAAGCTCACCACACAATGCATTTGAAACAATGAGGTTAAATTTATTTTATCCATAACTTTAAACAAGATAATTTTTCAAGTATGACATAAATGTATTGAGAGATGTCAATAGAAGTCTATAGTTCACAACAAAGTTGATATGTCTTATCAAATAGTTTAACACTTTATTTTTTTTCTTATGCATAATCCTAAGCATGTTGTTACCAACCAAGTCAAAGAAAAAAAATCTATTTTTTTTTGCCCCAGTTTATGTGACTAGAATTTTTAGGATTTTTTTTTCCGGTTGGACCGAACCTCACAATAAGGTTGCCTACGTATCTTGTTAAAACAAGAATCAGGTCTAACGTAGTTCCAAAATATAAGTAAAAATATGTTTACTTAAAGACAAATTTCCTTTCTAATATATACACAAATTATTTCATTTTTTAATTTTTAAATAATAATTAAGATACTTTTTAATTTTTTTAATTTTTAAATAAGGATCACCGAACCCAAGGAAGGTTGCCTACGTATCTCATCAAGGTGAGAATCAGGTGTGCGTAGTTCGTTCAGATTAAACACTTCAATAATTTTTGTTAGAAAATTTGTTGACAAATGCAACTCTTTTCTTCGTTTAAAGTGATATAAGAAAACTTTTGAAATTTCTATTTGTAAACTTTACATTGTAAAAGAAATTTTTTTTTTCTATTGTTCTGATTTTAATTTAAAAGGGTAAATTGAGTTATTTATCTAGATAGATCTGATCATATGTAGAGTCTTTCATTAAATCATATGTAAATGATTCAAATAATGAAGTCTATTAGGAACTACTACATTTGGTTTCAGTTATCAAGCTTAAACTTATGGAGAAAAGTATCTAGACTGGCTGTAAAATGAGCGGACAACTCGAGTTAGGGAGTAGCAACGTACCGGTAGCAGCGCTTTCCGGCTTTGTGCATGGGTGCTCCCTATCCTAAAATGGTGTGACTACATATCCTTCACCATGGACCAAAGATCCACTGGCTATCTTGACAGAAGTGGGGTGCATAGTTGCAATTCCCATCATATTTTTATTGAAGACTCAGAATGGTTCGGGAGAGAAGATAATTTATATGCAATTCAAATAATATCATACATTAAATAAGTAGACAATTTACACATAAGACAAATAAATATAATATCCCAAAACGTAAATAAATCATAGTCATACATAAATCAATATTTAAAGCTCGAATTCTAGTTAATCCCCAGCGGAGTCGCCATCTGTCACGCCCCTTTTTTTTCTCTCACTCAATATTTTGATTTTTATTGTTTCGAAAGAAAAAGAGTTTTTCCAATTAAAGTGACATTTTGAAAAGGGATAATTATTATTCAGAGTCGCCACTTGGAATTGAGTTTTGGTGTTCCAAGTCACCTTATTTAAATCCCTAATCAAAAGGAAATTTGACTCTATTTTATTGGTCTGCGAACTAGAAATTTGGGTAAGGAATTCTGTTGACCGAGGGGAAGGTGTTAGGCACCCCTCGAGTCCCGTGGTTCTAGCACGGTCGCTTTATTGAATTTAGTATGACTTAACTTAATTTTTGGACACTGTATTATTTAACTTAATAATAAAATTGTTATTTATTTTCAGATTTATTCTAAACTTATTTTAAATTGGTTTATATTTTAAATGGTCTTTCTTCTTCTTCTTTTTTTGTGCGTCCATTAATTTTAAAGTTGAACATTCGTATATCTTTTTCTGCTTATATTTGTATGTTTTTAATTTTTTTATGTTATTATAAGTAGAATATATCTGGTTCCTAAGAATTAGAGTTTGTGTAGGAATAGATATTCAAAGTTCAAGTTAATTTAGGATTATATATTTATTTATTTATTTTAAATTAAAAATAGGAAAATAAAATTTTATAAGATTTGAAGTTGGTTTTTATCAAGAAATCCTAAATAGATTAGGAATGTTTTTTTTTTTATCTTTTTTTTTTCTACACGTTTTTATTATTTTTTTTTTAGATTTTATATATTTGTTTTTTTGTTTTGTTTTCTGTAAATTTGTTTCTCTCTCTCTTTTTTTTTTTAATTTTATTTTGTCATTATTTTTGTTTTTATTATTAGTTTATAGATTTTTTATCTCTTTTTTTTTTCAAATTCTTTTGTAATAATTTTGTTACTCTTTTATTTATTTTATTTTTTAAATTGTCTTTCTCTTTTTTTTTAATTTTATATTTGTATTTTTTCATTTTTTAATTTTCCTTTTTTTTTAATTTTTTTTATGCTTTTATATCTTTTTATTTATTTTATTTTTTACGTTTTTCTGTTTTTTTTAATTATTTTTTTTCACGTTTTTTTTCCTGCACGTTTTTGTTTGAATTTAAATTTTATATTATTTTTTTTGTTTTCTGTAAAATTTGTTTCTCTTTTTTTTTTTAAATTTATTTCTCATTGATTTTTATTTTTTTTTTATTTTATATATTTTGTCTTCTTCTCCCTTTTTTTATTAAAAAAAATAATTTTTGTTACTTCTTTTTTTTTACGTTCTTTTTCATTTTTTTTTAATTTCTACTTTTTGTTTAATTAGTTTTATATTTTTAATTTTATTTTCATTCTACTTTTCTCTTCTTCTTTTTTTTATTTTGATTTTCTCGTTTTTTTTTGTTTTTTTTTATTTATTTCCTGTTTCCGTTTTTTTTCTTTAAAAAAAATTCTTGATATTTTTTTAGTTTTTTTTTTTTTTTTAATTCTTATGTTTTTTTTTTTTTACTCTTTCTCATTATTTTTAATTTTAGTTATGATTTTGAATAATATTTATATATTCTCTCAATGATAAACTTAATAATTCGAATTAGATAACTATCTTATACTTATTCTAAAGATAATTTTTAATCCAAATAATGTGTTAAAAAAATTGAACATAAGTTTTTAATTTACTAATCAATTAAAATTTTAGTTTACATCCTAATCTAACAAGTTTATAAATTTTATTTTATTTTTTAGTGAAAAACTAGGCTCCAGAAAAAACATTTTCTATTAAATATCACAAAACATTTTTTAATATAAATTGCATAAAAAAAATAACAGACACTAATAATAATGCAAAAAAAAAAAGTATGATACATCTTTTATTTTATATTATTTTTGTTAGCAGATTAACACTAGAGAAAAAAAATAAAAAAAATCATATCACATGCATTACGGACGTAATTGATATTATATAATTATAATAATAACATACTATTTAAAGAACTTCATATTATTAGATTCAAATTTTCATACAATATTACATTTAAATAATGCGAGAGTTTAGAATTACCTCGTCGCGAAGATGGATATCACGAAAAATAACTTCTATGATCTACTGATTTGAGCCACGAATTTGGAACCACGACAAAAAACTCTAACTCTGACCTAATTCTCAAAAGAATGACTCACTTTTCTTCTCTTTGTGTTTGCTCTATATATTTCTCTCTGTATTTCTGTTTTTCTCTGTATCTCTCTATATCTGTGTATTCTGTGTATTTTCTATCTTCTCAACTGAACGTGTTTTTATATAATCTTTTTGGTTGAGAGTAAGGTGTTAATTAAAAGGATAATAATAGAGTTGGATTAGGATTTAATTTGATATACTGTTGAGGGAATTGGGGTTGAGATAAGGATGAATATAAAATAAATAAATAATAATCATAGAAAATTCAAAAAATAAAATAAAATAAAATGAACGTCCAAAGAGAGAGAGAGAAGAAAAAAGAAAAAAAAATAAAAAATAAATGGGATGAGATTTTTTAGTAAAATAAGGTAGGAAGTTGGGAATAATTAGGATAAGGGGAAGGTAATTTGAATATTTAGGACTCCCCTTTTTTTCTTCTTCTACCATTATTTTTAAACTAATTAAAAGTTGAAGATTTAACACAAATACCATAAATTCATAATTTTTATCATTAAAGTAATTTACACAATTTATTTATTTTTTATTTATTTTAAATATAACCTTTTTTTAAAAAAAATTGGTGTTTGACTCTTTATATTTTGGTAAAAAATTAGGTGTTCACAACTGGTGCATTTTTCCAGTCCAGCTTTCTGCAACAGATCTCGAGCATATTTTGACTGATGAAGAAACAAGCCGCTGCCTGTCCGAGAAACCTCCATTCCCAGAAAATAATGTAACGGGCCAAGGTCCTTCATTTTGAAGGTAGTATGCATAGCTCGAGTGACATCCTGAATGAGAGCTGCAGTAGAGCCTGTAATGATGATATCATCTACATAGACAAGAAGTATGACTGTACCGTGTGCTGAATGTCGAGTAAACAGACTCGTGTCGTGTACGCAACACGTGAAGCCGAGTCCCTAGAGGAACGTTTTCAGACGTGTGTACCAAGCACGGGCGGCTTGCTTGAGCCCATACAGAGACTTCTGGAGTTTGCAAACATGTTGAGGGAAGCGGGGATCAACATAGCCCGGTGGTTGTGTCATGTAGATAGTTTCATCAAGCATACCATGAAAAAAAGCATTGGAAACATCCAACTGATTGATGAGCCAATTGTTGCGCACGGCGAGTGACAGTACCAGGCGAATGGTTTCCTGCCGAATAACAGGACTGAATGTCTCGGAGTAATCAAGCCCATACTCCTGATTGTAGCCTTTAGCAACCAAACGAGCCTTGTACCTGGAAATACTGCCATCCGCATTGTGTTTAATTTTGTACACCCATTTACAGCCCACTGGGTGCCGCCCATGGGGCTTAGGTACAAGAACCTAAGTTTTCTGATCAATCAAAGCCTTAAACTCGTCATCCATAGCATGACTCCAATAAGCATTTTTTGAGGCAACAGAGTAGGTTGTTGGTTCACTATCGGGAAGGGGTGTATTTGGTAGTATGGTAGCCTGAAAGGTTTTGGGTTTAAAGATACCGGCTTTGCCACGGGTTAACATGGGATGAGTATTGGGGGGTGGCACGGGCGGTGGTGATTCGGGGGTGGCCGGGAAGGACCCAAAACGGATCGGGCTGGAGATGTTGTGGGCATGGGGTGGTTCAGGTTGGTTGTGGGTGTGGGTGGTGGTTGCGGGTGTATTGTGGGTGACGGTCGAAGGGGTGATGAGGGGTGGTTGGGTAGTGGGTGGAGGTGTGGGGGAAGGTGGTGAGGGACCCTGTGAGTATGTTGGAAAAAAGGGGAAGGACGCCAATGAATGATGTATTTGTGGAGGAGGAAATAGACTCGTAGGGAAACTCATTTTCGACAAATTTGACATGACGAGATATGTAGACTTTATGAGTTTGTGGGTCAAGACAGCGATAACCCTTGGAGGTAGGATGATAGCCCAAAAAAATACAAGGACGGGATCGGGGTTGTAATTTGTGAGTAATATGAGGGCGTAGCCAAGGGTAGGCAAGACACCCAAAGACGCGGATGTTGGTATAATTGGGAAGTTCTTGGTAAAGGAGTTGATAGGGTGATTTGTTGGAGAGAGTGTGACTGGGCATTCTGTTAATGAGGTAGTTTGCGGTGGCTAGAGCTTCTACCCAAAAGGAGACAGGGAGATGAGATTGATGTAGAAGAGTAACCACCGTTTCAATGAGATGGCTATGCTTACGCTCAGCCACCCCATTCTGTTCGGGAGTGTATGGACAGGAGGTTTGATGTATAATTCCCAAGGATTGCAGAAACTGTCCAAAGATGTTATTGACATATTCCTTTCCATTGTCACTCCGAAAAAGTTTAACATGAGAATTGAATTATGTTTTGACCATTTTTCAAAAGTGACAAAGGTGGTGTATGCCTGTGATTTGTGTTTTAGTGGATACAACCAAGTGTATTTTGTAAAATCATCCACAAAACAAATATAATAGCGAAAACCAGTAAATGAAGGAACAACAGTAGGACCCCATAGGTCAGAATGAATAAGTTGAAAAGGTGTAGTTGTACGCTTCTCAGATAAAGTAAAAGGTAATTTATGAGATTTAGCAATTGAACAGGAGTCACAATTGTTTACATGAATGGAAGAAAAACCTAATTGAGACATTAAAGAATTTATTATTTGAGTAGACGGGTGACCCAAACGACTGTGCCACAACAGACTGTGGCCATCAGCCGAAAGAGCCACCGGAGCCACAGGAACACTTTCTGAAACTGGGTGGGCAGACGAACTTGTGCCAGGAAGAACGTACTGACCATGCTCACAGGAGCCCTGAAAAATCACCCTCTTGGTAGTATTGTCTAGGATCTGAAAATCATTAGACGTGAACAAGAGTGAGCAATTATTGTCTTTTGTGAATTGGTGAACTGAAAGGAGATTGGATTTAATAGAAGGGACGTGGGTAAGGTTACCTAGGTGAAAGATAGCGGTGGGGGTTTTAATGGTACCCGTGCCAGTGTGAGAAATATTAAGGGACTCACCGTTGCCAACAGTATTACCATTGGAGCCATGATATGGATTTGGAGCGTTAAGCTTGGATAGATCAGAAGTAACGTGCATGTTGGCCCCAGTATCCAACAGCCATTCAGAGGAAGAGTCGGCTTGAGATGCATAATTGGCACGGTTATCACTATTTCGGCTCTCCTCATATCGAAACCAGCAACGAGCAGCGGTGTGTCCTGTTTTCTGACAGATTTGACAAGTTGGACGATCCCGCTCGTAAGTGCCCTGCCCGCCGCTGGAAGATGATTGTCCGCCGCTGCCGAAGGAGTGCAGGCTGTTGTTGCTGCCGTGCTGCTGACCGTCGTACGGCAGACGACTACTCTGCCGACCGCCGCGCCCGCGGCCTCCGCTGTTTCTGCCGTAGCCGCCGCGGCTCCCCTGCCGGCCGTCACCACGCCCCCCGCGATAGTTCTGGCTTGCGGTGAGGGCGGTGGCTGGCTCCATAACAGCGGCTTCTCGGAGAAGAAGTTTGCTCTCCAGATCCACGTTGATTTCTTCACTTTTTAGCCACGAGGAGAGAGTAGCCAGGTCAACGGGCGTTGGACTGATGTGAAGCGCCTGTTTAATGGAGGAGTAAGCTGATGGGAGCCCCCGAACGACGCACATGACGAGATCTTTTTCGGGTTTGATTTCGTTCACGGTGTCGAGGGCTGTGATGATGGTGGAGACCTCGTCTAAATACTCCGCCATAGTTTTCGTGCCTTTGGTAATTGTGTGGAGACGATCACGCAATTGAAAAATATGAGAGTGGGAAATTGATGCATAGCGTGTTGCGAGGGCCGTCCACAAGGCTGAAGTAGTTGTGTAGGATCGGACGTGTTTCTGAACCGTGGGAGAGATGACCGCAATCAAACATGATCGGATCTGGCCATCCACGGCTTTCCAGGCTGCATGGGCCGGATTGGTTTTTTCTGATTTGTCCGTGGCGGTGATGACTGCCGGCGGCGGTTCTGTGCTTCCATCGACGTATTTGAGAAGGTAATTGACCTCAAGGGCTGTAAGAACGGTGATTTTCCATGTAGGGTAATTTATGTCTGATAATTTTTCGGGAATCAGGGCATGAAGATGCCTGAGAAGGAGTTTAACGCCAGAAGGAAGTGAATCGAGAGGATCCACCTCGGTTGTCATGGCTGCCACCGCCCAAGAGAAGAGAGGGAACGATCGGTGCCCTAAAGAGAGAAAAAAAATCTAGAGAAAAGAAGATCTAGGTTTTCTGGCTCTGATACCATAAAGGAATATTGATTGTATTGAAGTGTTAACCTAATAAGGGAATACATGGGAAATATATATAGGAGATATAGGAAGAAGTACTAATCCTAATAGGACTAGGATTAAGGAGTACTAATCCTAATAGGACTAGGATTAGTACGCAGTAAATACTAATATTATTTAATACTATTATTTAATACTATCTGTTATTATTTTGAGTTAAAATTCAAAGTTGAGTGACTTTCTGAGAAAGAAGTGCATAGTTGAGTGACTTTTGAGTGAAAATTAAAAGTTGAGTGACTTTCTGAGAAAAGAATGCATAGTTGAGTGACCATCTGAGTTATTAATTCTTTTGCGGAGTATATGTGGAATTATGTATGTTATATTGATAGGATCTATTTATTCTTAACATAGCATTGAATTTGGTTTTCTTTGTTAGTTGCAAATCTATTCAAAAAAGAACTCTAGAAAATGTCATTTTCTTTTACCCTCATATCGTTTTTTTATCATTACATTTGATATATTTTGAACCTTTCATGCAGGTAGCATATTTTTTGTTTTACTTGGTTAAATTTTGATTCATGTATGAATAATAATGTCGTTATTTGCTTTTTATATGCTTTGTTTTAGATAAATTTTATCTTTTCATTAAACTCTTGATGTTGACAGCAATTTAATTCATAATAAATGTTCATATTTTTTCCTCCACCTATGCTAATTGATAATGATAATTATGTTAATTTATTCTCTAATTTAATTTTATTTTGATTCATGTGACGACAACCCGAGTCCACTGGGGACTCATCATCTGCATAACGTCGAGTTGATTTCCTTCGAGTCAGCCTCATCGATGTTTCAGTGAATCGGAAAAGTTTCTTACAAAGATTGAAAACTGAAATTACATGTTTCAGAAAATCAAATTAGGCTGAGATATAGCCTGTAGACACCAATATACCTTTCATATACAACGGTATATAGACAAAAATACTATATAGGTTGAGTAAAAATATGGAAGTACAGGTTGCAAAATGCAGAAAATACAAAAGATAAAATAGAACTACAGGTCCGGGAGTTGCAGAAGAAATCGCGTACACTGTGTATACATCATATGCTCACTTGGTGCATATCATTTGAGAATGAAAGGTGGGCCAAAGCCTAAATTTTTGGCAAAATCTCAATATTTTAACGTTTAAGAGGGCTCATTAGCAACACTTTCAATATTTAGTAAAAATGTCAAATTTTAGTTTATTATGTATCTTATTTATGTTTTTATTATTTGTTTTTATTTAAAGAATATAATTATTTAATAACAAAAGGTAGAAAATCAAGGGAGAGAATATTTCAAAAAAAGGTAAGGATCACTTAATCTTCTCATCAGTTACATTTTCAAATAAAATTTAAAGTTTGTTCTTTTTTTTATCCTCCAGAATTTTTACCTTTTTAAAATTATATTCATTCCACAATATATTCTATTTATATTTATCATAGTTTTTTATTAGTTTGTATTCATTCCAATAGATATGCCGAATGTATCTATATAGTCATTTAAGAAATATATTTGTAGTCATATATTTTTTTCCCTCTATAGTTATTGTTTTCTTCAAAAACTTGTATGTATTCATGTCAATATGTATTTTATTTGTATTTCTATTTATTCTAGTTTTTATTTAGAATTTTGTATAATAATATATAAAATACAATAAATTAGTATGATGAAAAAGTGAATGAAATATTAAATTGAAAAGCAATAATTGAATATTTGGCGTACTCATTCTTACATAAAATACATAACTAGTTGACATACCTTTAGAAAAATATAAACTAGAAAAAAAGGTCAAATTCAGAAACAATGCAACATAATTTTTGAATGAATACAACTATTAATTGTAAAAATACATACTGACTAAAACAGTATCAAAATTCAATACATACTTCCAAATTTATGAATACAAAAAACAATAAAACTATGAAATAAAAAATAAATATTGACTATGGTACATTGACATAACTATCACAAAAATAACAGAATACAAAATGAATTAAATATATGAAATGCAATTTTAAATGTATGAATACAAAATACAATAAAACAATAAAATACATACTGACTAAAACAGTAACAAAATTCAATATACACTTCCAAATCTATGAATACAAAAAACATTAAAACTATTAAATATACACAATCAAACTCATATAATGTGTTACATTGACATAACTAACAAAAAAAAACAGAACAAAAAATACAATAAATATATGAAATACAAAAATAAATACTAACTATAACATAATAAAAATTCCATATACACTTCCAAACGCATTGTAACATGAATTTTTTTAAATCGTAAAAATTACTAAACAAATTAATCTAAACATGCAATACACAGAACATGCAAAAAAAAAACTCTTCTCCAACAAATTGGTCTTCTTCAACTTCATGATTATGAATTTCTATGGGATTTTGCACATCGATGGATTCAAGTATTTTTTCCCGTCGTATATCCTCCTTAGATTTAGAAGCGGAACCTACATTGTTGTTTATTTCTTGAGTGAAAAAAAATTAAATGATGAGAAATCGGAAGAACTTTGATTATTTTGTCCAATACCTCTAGTAACTCTCTTGAAAACGTCCATTGAAGAGAAAATTATGTAGTCTCAGATCCTAAAGAATGTTTTAAGAACAACAACAAAACAAAAAAATTAAAAAAAAAGACTAAAATCAGTAAGTAAATAAATAAGGAATCTGAAAAACATAATACCTAAATCAATGTTAATATTCAAATCAAATCTTGCAACGAAATTAAATGAGAATAATAGAAAATATTAACATATTAAATCAAAAATCTGTGAAATTAATTTGGAAGAATGTTAGAGAGAGAAATTGAATAGAAGGTAAGAAAAGAGAGAAAATCGGGAGATTTGATTAGGAAGAAAGTAAGAGAGAAAAATTGATAAGCTTAACAAAAGAGAGAGAAAAATTAAAATGACATTAATATTTATCCAATTACATAAATATAGGAAAATGTGTAATCTATGATAGAGAAAAAAAGGGTGTAAATAATGAGAGAGGAAACATTAATAATATATGAATAATTATTTATTTTTAAAATAATGACATTTTTGACATGTTTACTAATATTATGAAAATATGGATATTATCACTAAATAAGTTGATTTTTTTTTACTCATTAACTAAATTTCCCTAAATTTTTTGCATTTGACAGGTTTATGAACACCGAAAGTTTGAGGCCCATTCTATTGCATCAAAGCTATTTCTTAGAGTTAGGGCAGGTGTGGGCCAAGGGAACATCAAATTTGAATTTGAGCCAAGCACAAATTAGACTCTATCTCCTCTTTTATCATTATTCATTTATAGAAAAATTTTCAAAATGTCATTATTTTAATATTTAAGAGGGCTTATTAGCAACACTTTCAATATTTAGTAAAAATATCAAAATTTTAATTTCTTATGTATCTTATTTATGTTTTTATTATTTGTTTTTATTTAAAGAATAAATTTATTTAATAACAAAAGGGAGAAAATCAAGGGAGAGAATATTTATAAAAAAAAGGTAAATATCACTTAATTTTCTCATCCGTTACATTTTCAAATAAAACTCAAACTTTGTTCTTTTTTTTTCTCCTTAATCTTAATCTTTTTTTATTAATTTGTATTCCTTCCAATAGGCGTGCCAAATGAATCTATAGTTATTTAAGAAACATATTTGTATTCATATATTTTTTTCATGTGTATTTATTTGTTTCTTAAAAAATTTTGTATCTTGTATTCTTTTCAATATGTATTTTATTCGTATTTCTATTTATTCTCTAGTTTTTATTTAGAATATTGTATATAATATATAAAATACGAAAAAGTAGTATGATGAAAAAGTGAGATAATAGTTTTTAGAGAAGGAACATATCACTTACAATTCTCATCATTAACAATTTCAAAAAAAACTCCTTTTTCATTCTATTAGATCAACTTTCCTTTGTTATGTTTTCATTTTAATTGTATACCAATAATTTTTACATTTTATGTGCTCACTTTACCATTCAAACTTTAATTGATTTTTTTCTATCAAACTACAAA
Source organism: Solanum chilense (assembly GCA_032847665.1). NCBI lineage: Eukaryota > Viridiplantae > Streptophyta > Magnoliopsida > Solanales > Solanaceae > Solanum > Solanum chilense. The sequence goes on along the minus strand of CM064971.1, from coordinate 63,456,018 downwards.
TTGTATTTCGGTGATCAAAATTGTAATTGTATTAGTTGATTACCATATATATATATATATATATATATATATATATATATATATATATATATATATATATATATATACACATATCTCAATATGTATGAATATGATTTATGAAAGGGTACAAGATTTTGGAGAAAATAGCATACTTGGTGGAAATAATAAATTTGTTGAGGAAGGATATAATATTCTAAAAATAAATATAAATTGACTATGAAAGAAATAAGAATACAAGATTCTGGAAAACATATAGCATACATAGTCAAAAAATATAATCAGTATACAATATTCTAAAAAAATACAAATTAACTGTTGAAAAACAGGATACGTATATGTTTAAGAAATAAAAATTCATATGAGATAGCATACAAATGATATAATCAGAATACAATATTCTAAAAAAATATAAATTGACAGTTAAAAAATAGGATACATCTATGCTTAAAATACAAATTCATATGAGATACGTATTTGAATGACTACAAATAAAAAAGAAATACAATGTTCTTAATAAAAATACAAATGATGAGTAAAAGAAAAATAATTGACAAACAAAAATAATATGAATATTATTCTGATACGAATACAATTTTGCAACCTTCTTCTTTGACTCTCTCTTTCTTCTTCGTCTTCTATGTTCCTTTTTTCCAATTCTTTTTACCAAATTCAAATCTGAATCTGTGTTTATTTGTGAATTAATAAACCTATAAGCAAAATTCAAAATTATTAAATATGTATATACAAAAAAAAAATCAAACAATATATTATGTATTAATGCTTATGTGGCTTACTACAAATTACAATCTACTAAATCTCAAATATGAAAATAAAATCATAAAAATAGTGTTTCAAATACTAAAATTCCAGAAAGCATAAATATTTGATGAGTATGTTAACAAGCTCATATAAAAATCAAAAAAATGACGAAAAAATTGTAATACATACAAATCGAAATTCAACATAATTTTTTATTTTGAAAATAAAATCTTATGAAATCTCGCAAAAAAAGATGATTACGAAAATACCTTTATGTATTGAGAGATTTCTTGAATTAATCGATAGATATGAACAAATTGATATGAACTTGAATAATTAGTTCTTCTTCAACAATGAGAGACAATAATGGTGAAAATGGTAAAAGAGATTTTTTTTTGAAAATCTTAAAGATGGAAATAAATTTAATGGTATTAAAGTCTAGAAGAAGTCTAAATGGATGGTAAATATATTTATTGTTGGACTGTTTTGAGAAATAAAAAAAAGACAAATAATAGTATTTAAAAATTATTTTTAAAATATTGACATTTTGACTAAATATTTTAAAGTGTGGATATTTTTACTAATTAAGTTAGAAATTGTGACTACTTTACTAATTTTTTCTTCATTTATTTGTTTGCATTAACTAACCTTTTGCGTGTTTTGATTTTTATTTAATTAAATTCTCCAAAAGAAAAGTCATTTCTTCTTATACTTTTGTTAGTTTTATTTTATTTTATTGGGTATCTTGCAACACATGATTTATTCTTTTGTTAAAAATCTCTTTTACTTTATTTTCTAAATAATGAGTTTCTTTTACTTAGTTTAAAATTTGTTTAAAATTTGAGAAGTTATTAGAAAAGTCAATTTAGTCAAATCGCCGGTCAACCGCAAGTTAATGGACATTTCGAGTGCCTAATACCTTCTCGAAATGTACATTAAATTTTGAATTCCTTTTTCAAATTGATTTTATCTGTTTAAATCCTTTTGAAATCCCACAAGTTTTTCTTGATTTTTACTAAAATAATTAAGTGCCGACTCTGTTTATTTGAAATTCAATTTCTCTTTAATCATAAATTTAAGCGATTAAACAAAACTTAGTCATTTTTATTTTTATTCATTTTCGAGTAAAACATCAACTAAAAGAAATGTTGATTTTGGAGGAAGAAAAAGAAAAACGCCTAAAAATTGTATTGTGTGATTTATTTTTGGTGTTTGCTTTTGGAAATGTGTAAAAAACTGTAGTCTGAATAAATTTATTGCACCCTCTATTTATTTCACTCTTAGGGGTCGTTTGATAAAGTGTATTGGAGAAAATAATGCTAGTATCAGCTTAATGTATTATTAGTACCTTGTTTGGTACATTTTTCTAAACTATGCATACCTAATGATTTTATAAGTAATACACTCTATTGTATATTGAAGAGTGTATTATTAATACCATCTATTACTATGCATTAGTAATGCAATGGGTTTAATGCATGCATTAACATTATTAAAGACACAATTGTCCTCAAAAACTCTTTTACATCCTTTCAATTATATTTGTGGAGTGTATTTTTGTATACAAATATTTTTTCTAAAAAAATTATGTAATGCATAATATTTTTAGTACATCAAATCAAACATTGCATAAAAATATCTCATCATAACTAATACAAAAATTACTAATATACTATATTTTGCATTATTCTTATACCCAAATGATCCATTATATCTTTCATTTTTAATCGATAATGTCATAAATCAACAGTGATAACAATCTATAGTATTAAATTTACAACTTTATTATCGATAATTGACTTATAAGTAATATTATTTCATAATAGTGAGAAACTGAAGTTAAGAAAAAAAAATCACATACTATCAAAACTATCATTAACCACATACAAAAACATCTACAATCTTCCAGATGTACATTTTCTCCTCAAAACAGTAAATTCAGAAATTTCAAAATATCTTAAAATGTCAATTCTTCAAAAATCATTGTCTTAATATGTCAATAGTTAAGATGTCAAATAGCCACAAAACTCTTTGTCTTTGAATGTCAATAGTTCAAAAAAACATTTCAATTGTTTCTCTCTTTACCATTAGTCTCACCATTGATTTCCACAATGATATTCATCACATCCACTGAATTTTCAGCACAATCACCTTCTTTTTTCTTTTCTTTATCATCTACTAACTTCTCTGTTGTTTTTTCTCTTTCTTCTCTTCTGCCACTTCATGAATCGTATCACTTGCCACTTCATCAATTGTCACTGTCACTTCATCAACAACATCAATTATCATTGATCAATTGCACATGTCATATCATCAAATGTCATATAATCAACTGACATAAAATTAACCACCAGAACATCAATTGTCACTGCCATTTCATCAATAACATCAATTGCCACTTGATCAAGTGCACCTGCCACATCATCAACTACACCTGCCACTTCATCATTAACATCAACAACTGTCAGTATAGTCTCATAATATGAAAATTTGTATGTCCAAGGATCAATTACACATACCACTACATCATAAACTGCCACATTAACACCTGACACATCATTAATTGTCACTTCATCAACTACATCGCATGTCACTTTATCAACATGATCACATGTCCCTTTGTCAACAACATCAACTGACACTTCATCAACTCCATCCGTAAAATATTCATCAATTGCAACAACGTCTTCACCAACTACTGCAAGGCCTTTATTATCTGTTATAATGTTCACATGTACTATGCTACTTTGATAAGAATTATACGAATAAATTACTTGACACTAACAACAAATATATACACTAATTTACTTTTTTCTTTTTCTCTTATTATTTTTAATTCTCTTCAATTTTTTTCCCGTACATAAGCAATAACTTTGTATCGATCGGGTTTCGTCGTTATAGAAATTTCAATGGGGAAAATTGGGTCGATTTTTTTTTGTAGTACTAGAATTTTCTCAATCTTGTCCAGATTTGGAGGAATTTGGAGTCATCAAGAAGTAAGGAGATCTGGTTGCAATCGGTAGGAGTAAATATGGATTTGATTACACGAATGGATAGATAACACGTCAAGCAATATATATGACTTTACCGCATTTAAATTGGATAAGTAGATCATCGGGAATCGATTTTGACGATAAGGGCACTTTTTAAGCATAGTGGGCTAAGAGCATGTTGTGAAATGCGGAAATTGAAAACCCCTTAGGAGCTCACTATCTAGCTTTGTGCCGCTGCAACGGGATTCTTACCGCTGCAGCAACGCCGCTACAGCGTGATGGGTGTCGCTGTAGCGGGCGAGGCGGAGATAAAATTAAAGGATTTTGGAATTTTTCCAGGCGGAGCTCACTGTTTCAATTTGTGCCGCTGCAGTGGCACTAATTCCGCTGCAGCGACGCTGCTACAGTGGGATGAGTGCCACTGTAGCGACGCCACTACAGCGAGATGGGTGCCACAATAATGGGATGGCATGTTTTTAAATCGTATATAACATCCTTAGTTGACCTTATTTTGTACTTTTTGACTTATTGATTTAAGAGACGACCCCTGAAATATTTCAACTTGTTTTCCACCATTCTTGAATGTAGAGGTAAGTTTTTTACTTATTGAATTTATTTTTTGATCGGAGAACGTTTTAGAATGCATCACTATTGATGGGGAAGGATTTCTTGAAGAATCCTATGGTGGAATTAACCCTAAATTGACTAGTTGGGGCCATGGGTTTGAACTAGGGTTCATAGTTTGTTAGTATCCTTGGAATTTGGTGGTTCTTTATTGATTCTCGTATATAAATTGTTGTTTGTAGACCACGAACAAGCAGAATAAATTCGAAAAGGGAAGGATCAAGTTGTCTAGGGTTTCAAGCTTGTTTCGAGGTAGGTGATGGTTATGATTCTATGATTGCGTGATATATACTTGCTTTGCTTCATTATGATAATATTTATGCATGTTTCAATATTGATCATAGATGTTGAAATAAGATAAAAAAAATATTGATACCATGAAATCATGACATAAGTGTGTGATCTTGGTGTGTTACTGTGATATGTGATTTGAATCGAGTGTCACGTTCCGGCACATTAACTTGGATCAGATTGCAACATTTCGGTGTGCTAACTAGGATCGGTTGCCACATTCGGTATTAAATTGAATCGAATTACCATGTTCCAGCATGCTAATAGTTTAACTTCAGGTTTCGTGAGAGGACCAACTATGTGATGAAGTATATGAATTGTGACGTTGATTCTTATGATAGTATTGAATATGTTAATATTTATGCATGTGTTACAATGTTGCAATTTCTTGTTTATGTTATGTTTCACTAGATGGATAGTTTTGTGATCCTACCAGTATATGGTGGTTGTGTATTGATTTGCACTTGATTTTATGTTTGTTCAGTACAATACATCTTCACGCGACTGTTGATAGACTTCACTTAGGAGATCGGTGATCGCTTCAAGTTTCAAGGGTGAGCCACATCGTTCGAGCTACCACGAAATTCTCAGCTTTAGTATATGTCCACCATTTTCCGACCTAGACCTTGTTTTAGTTAGTTAGATAGTTCACTAGAAATTTTTGTTAGATTTGGCTCTCATTTCTAGTTTTGGTATATTAACTTTCAGATTCTAGATGTATCTTCTGCATTATTAGTTAGTTATTAGATCTTTATTTAATAAAGAATACTTGTCTTTTGTTATTTAACTTGCTTCCTTAACTTAAGTGCCTTAGTCTTTAGATTTATTGCTTGGATTGATTGCTAGTAATGGTTCTCCCATCGAGTTGTAGTGTGGGTGTCAATCACGATGGTCTGGGTCGTGACAAACTTCCACCATTGGTTCCTCAAGGGATAAGACACGATTATTCAGATTTTTCAAATTTCCATCATTAGAAGTGCTTGGTACATTTTTCTATCTACAAGAAACAGAATTCACACAAGGTACATGTGATCACCCAAATGTTTATCACCTGCGGTGAGGACTGTCACACCTTTCAATTGGTCCTTAGTACATCGACGATCGTGTCCTTCACTTCATCCTTATATGGCTTAAATATTTTCATGTAATTCTATCTCATCTCACGGACAACAAGAATGAGGTATGGGTGCACAATCTAACAAAAATATAAATATTAAATAATATTCACTAATTTAAAAATATTATTGGATAATAACAAATAAATGTATACCTTCGTACTTCTCCCCTTGTGTTTAAATGGATTACCTTCAATTATATCATCGCTCTTTGCTGTGTACCATCTTAGTAAGCAAATAATGAGCAGTGGAGTATCCAATAACTTCCCCACATACTTTTTTAGATATAGAAAAATCTCATATATTCAAACCTCAAATTTATATATAAAACAACAAAAAATATAGGCTATGAAAAACTACACAAATAAATAAGAGTATATCATCAATAGACAAAATAGTTGATAATAATTATCAAAAATACTCAGAAAAAATCGTAAAGAGCATAACATGCATTCTTCTTTTGATTATACATTTCTCCCTGCTTCCTCAAATTAATTCTATTCTTCAGATAGGTCAATGTTAAATCAAATGATTGTTTTTTCATTGATGACTTTTGAATAAATTTGAATCATCTGCCATCTTGATATGATTTGAATCCACAATCTTAGACCGATCATGGACAAGCAATATCGAGTAGACGAACCAAATTAAAAAACACTTTTAATTTTGTCCTTATTTAATTTCTTACTACTTATTAATCTTATTAACTTTGCACCAATGATGTTCTTTGTTCTTTGTCACGTTGAAATGAAAATGTTCACCTATTTAAGAACTTTGTTCAATTTTGATTCACGGGCTTATGCTAAGCAATTCAGCTTCATAATCAATGCAAATTTTTGTAGGCCAAAACATGCAGACTTGTAATTCACACAAAACTACATTTCACGCAACTTTTTGTCATTTTTGACACGTCACAACAACATATAAAGTACAATTTTTTCATTGAAGATAAAATAATTTGAAATGTGTTTCAAATGTCCAAAGAAGCATCCTTAAATTCATTACACACGTAAACTGTCATTGTTGATCTTACAGAGATCTTAGCTGGAAACGATCCTAATTCATCTAACCACGTTGCTAGGCCATACAACCCACCTGAGATATCTCTTGCACAATTTGGCAAGGATAGGGAATCATCCTCTTCTCGACTAGCGTCTTTACTACTCTCCTCACTATCATTGTCTCCTTCACTACTCTCAACATTATAACTAGCATCAATACTATTATCCTAGTAGTTGTCAATCTCCACCATTGTTTCAAAAACTGAATCAGGGTACGATTCTTCGACTACAATTTTTTTTTACAAGTTTTCAGAACTTTTTCTATCTTTCCTTTCTTACTTCTGATAGCAACAGGAGCAAATTGTTTAGTGTTTCCACCTCTAGTTTTAGCCATACTTTATAATTGACAAGCAAAAATATATTTATCGACAACTAGTTTATTAACATACCCAGAGTAAACCTCCAATAAAACATGCAAAATAAATAGCAAACAGAAATCAACAATGCGATTGACAGAAGCGTCACTCAATAGGTGAAATAAACGTATTTTTTTAAAAAAAATAAACAATAAAATAGGGTTAAATATTTATTTCCAAACAAAAAGGTCATTAGCGATCACAACTATTCATGGAATATGGCAAAGAAATTCATCCTAAACAAGAAAATGAAGAAAAACAGTCCGTAAAAAAGAATCGTTAAATCATTACACTACTATAATCAAATGAACAATCAAATACGACTAAATTTACCGAAAAATACCACTACAAAAAATTCAACTTACAAAAGATGAAAGCTTTGAACTTAGAGAAGAAGATTGAAAAAATCAGATGACGATTTGAGAGGGGTTTAGGACGATGAAAAGTGAGAAAAGTTTGTGTGAGTTGATGGAAGAGAAGTGTATGAAAAAAGAGTAGTGTATGATTACACCGGAAGAGAAGTGTATGGGGAAGATGAAAATGAAAAGCGGAACGTTGCACTTAGAGAAGAAGAAATGTCACTTCAATTTTCATAAATAAATGATATCTTTTCATAATATAGTATTTTAAAAATGTATTGGAACTATAATACATTTTTGTAACGTTATATCTTTCCTCCAAGTTTTAAAAACAATAAAGAACCTCATGATCCCACATTTACAAATATACCTCAAGTTTTAAAAAAAGTCAAAGAGACACATGACTCCACAATTTTCCTTTTTAAAAAGTTCAATCCTAAAAAATAGAACAAAAATAAATTAATAGATATAGAGTGAATTAATTTTTAAAAGTATTCTCAATGCCAATTCTTCTCGAGTTACTTTGTGCCATTTTTTGAGGGATCTCAAAAACTGATAGTTTGTTGTCTTTCTTTTATTTATTTTTATTTCTTGAATAAGCAAGAATATAATATTTTTAATAACTTAAGGCAAATTTAGAAGAAACAGATTGATACCACTGGCAAGTTCCAACAGTTCTTTTCCAAAAATAATTTATATACCTTATTATCATTCATCGTTAATTGATCTTTTTTTAGAGGGTTAGCCTTCAAACTTTTAAAGCATAGTAATGAGACGGAATGACCTGGTAGGCCCTCGTACTTGTATCAGTTTATATTTTGAACCCTTCTACTTACCCTTTTGTCATTTGGACCCTTAAACTAAATAAAACACAATATTTAAACCCCTTTCTCATCATTTGTGTGTGCGTGTTTTACACTCAAATTACACATGAAATTTCACGTCATTTTTAATGATACATCAGTATTATTATTATTTTTTAGTGACACATCAGAAATTAAATATTTAAAATAAATATATATTTTAAAAAGGTGCCAATTTTTTTTCTCTCTCTATACTCATTTTCCATAATCCCACTTCATCTTCTTTCTCCCCACTCTTCACCCTTCCCCCCCAAAAAGTAAAAATCACCACTTGCCCCTATTTATTTTCTTTTCTTCTCTTTTTTTATGGACAAAACACATATTCTTTTGTATACCGCTGACAACATGAAATTCCGATCATGAATTTCATCTTCCTCCCCCATCAATACCGTCGCCGACCAACCTGTTCCTCCGCCAAAGGGGTATTTTCCAATGATGCAAGTAATTCTCTAAATCCCAGAAATGCCCATGTCACTTTCCTTGCGATGCATAACAATATGTTATATGCAGTTTCCTCAAATGAAATCAACATTTTCGAACTCATAAATTTCACACTTATCGATACTTTCAACAACAAAGACCCATCTTCTGGTTCTGCAAAATCTGTTACTTTCCTCGACGGTAAAATCTTCACTGCCCATCAGGTTTGTAAAATTCGGGTGTGGAAACTATCACCCAATAAGCAACATAAACTAATCCCAACTCTTTCTGGGTTAGCTATGAATGAGAATTTGATGTGCTCCGTTTCGTGGAATCGCTGTTTGAAAATTTAGGGAGGTTCAAAATTACAATGTATTGAATCGATTAAAGCTCATGATGATGCAATTAACGTTATTGTAGTAGGGAAGGATGGAACAATTTTTACAGATTTGGTTAATTAACGGATTTGGGTTTGGGGGAAACCATATACAAAGAAGAAAGGTAAAATTGGTTTAGTTGCGACGTTGGAGAAGCATAAATCGGCGATGAATGCATTGGCGTTAAGCTCCGATGAGTCTGTGTTATTTTCCGGCTTGAAGAAGGAGTGTTTGATTATTTTTTAAAAAGGTGGTGTGGGAAAGATGATGAATTCTTTTCTTTTTTAATTTTTTTCTTATATAATTTTAATAATTTAAAATTTAAAATTTAAAAAATGATGCCCCCTCGCCTTGAATGTGTGTGGTCACACTCTCTCGCTAAGTCAGCTATTTTAATGTCACATAAGCATGGTCAATGGTCAGAGGGGTTTGAAATATTGTGTTTTATTTAGTTTAGGGGTCCAGATGACAAATCGGTAAGTAGAACGACTAATAATGAATTAATGATAACTTAAATATGACTTGTTACATACTAACCTCCTTTAATGTCCAATAAATAAATTTACAGAACTCATGTTGATAAGTGTTATGAAAATATATAGAGAAAACACATAATTACAAATTAAAGTAAGATTTTTTTTTTAAAAAAAGAAAGATTTATTTTTTAAAAAAAGACACTTATTTAAGAAGACACTTAAACTTTGTGAGTTTCTATATTACCCCATTATTCTTATTTATAATGGATTTATTATTCCATTATGTGCCTAGGTGAGCTAAGCCAATGAATAAAAAAGTAAATATTAATTTAACATTTATTTAAGATTAGAAATATTGTTTTCTTTTCTTTACTTATTTTTATTTAGTTGAACTTTTTTATTCATTATCTTTCATCATCTTCTTCATCCAAATTCAAAAACTCAATTACCTTTTGATTTTTTTATCTTTTTTAATTTAGAAGAGTCATTTACTTCACTCGTTTTTATCACTTTTTTTTCTTGTCTTCTTGCTTCTCGTTGTTCCTTTTTCTTCTTTTATCTCCATTTTCAAAAATAAAAATATATGAACTCCATTATTAGATCGATTAGAGAGTATTAAGAAACTTCATTTTTATTTCTATTTTTGTTATGAATATAGAACTCCATTACCTTGCTTTAGTAACTTGAGAGCTAAATTCATTTGATTGTATTTATTTACTTGAACTCTATTACCTTGTTTTAGTAACTTAAGAGTTGAATTGATTTGATTGTATTTATGTACTTATAATTTTTCATTAATTTTTAATGTTAAAAAAAATCTAGAGGGGGATTTGTTGTATCACTATTGGATTATTGGTAGAAAGAAGATGGTAGCTTGAGGTGATTATTAATTTATAATTTAATAGTGATTTTATCAATTTTAATTTAGATTGCGATGATTTGGTGTTTAGTGGCAGAAATAGTCATAACAGTGAAGCATCATAGACACTATGTCAAAGGCAGCTAGCTACTACATTAGAGGATTTATAGCAAAGAACAAAGGGTTTGAGTAATGAAGGCCGAAGAAGAAAGAGGAAAAAAATAAAATAAAGTGAAATAAATTAGAAAAAAAAAATAAAAATGAAACTAATTAAGAATTAAAAAAATTTAATACATGGCGCAGATAACAATTGGTGCGTGATTGCACTTTTTTTTCTTGCAATTGAGGTTTGATGAAAAGTGAGATATTTATATTACTCTTAAATTGTTTAAAGTTTACTAGGACCCCGCAAAGCAGGTTTCTCTTTGAAAGCATGTCTTACTTTAATGGGGTAATTATGTATTTTCTCAATTATAAAATAAAAACAAAAAAGAGAAAAAAAAAATTGGGCATCTCCTATCCTACGCTCTCTTTTACTTTCTAAATATAGTGTTCTCTGTTTTTTTAGAGAATCAACTCCAACTCAATTCTCTATTTTACTCTCTAAAAAAAGTCTTTTTCTATCTCCTCAAGATTATATTATTATTTCTTTCTCATTCTTATTTTCTTATTTCATAATATATCATTTATTTATTTTTACCATTAATTACATTGTAAAATTCTCATGTCATACAAAATTCTATTTTTTTCAATTTTTATTATTGAATAAAATTATATTTTAGTTTGAATTTTAAATACCATAAATTGCACGAAAATACTGTAAGATAAAAAAATTACTGAACAGATTCAAATAAAAGTGAAATACGATTACATCAGCAGATACTTTTCAAAATTATTATGTTGCTCCCATAAATGCTCTATTAATGCATTACGGAGTTCAAAGTGAACATTTTTATCCTTAATTTTATTATGTCTAGCTAAAAATTATTCAAACCAAAGATTTTCATCTACCGCCATTTTTGTCGTTGGAGTAGGAGCCTATACGACATCTTGAATTAATGCATTAAGGTCACGTTAGTCCTCAATTATCACGTTCTGCAGTATTATAATATATGTAGTAATTATATCATGTGGCACTTTCTTTCTCCGAAAATGTGACGGTCTAGCAATAATTGCAAAACTTCGAATGCGCATTCCACATCTTTTCGATATGATTCTTGTTTCATCGCAAATTAATTATTATGTTATGTATTATATTTTATCTTGTATTTAAATTATTATGTTATGTATTGCATTGTTATCTTGTATTTACATTAAATTTTTAATCTTACCATTTTAATTTTGTGTATTCTTTATAATGAAAATTAATAATAAAATAAAATTTTTATTGATAAAAATTATACAAAATATATTACTTTGAAATTAAAGTAATATATATTAAATAATATATTTTTTAAAATATTACATTACATTTAAAAAGAATTATGAATATTAGATATTTAATTAGAAACTAAATGTAAAATAATATGATAATTGGAAAGTAATAGAAATAATAATAAAATATTGAAAAATTAAAATAGAGAGTACTATTCAACTCTTTAAATTTGAATAGAGAGTTATTTAGAGGTGAGTTGGAGTGTCCATTCTCGATTTTAGAGAATGAAGAGTAAAATAAAGGTAGGTTGGAGATGACCTTATTATGTCTCTTGAGCATGATTTTACAATGAAAAGAATTCACTATTTATAGAAAAAAATTGACTTGATATAAAGTTAGAGTTCCTAAATATTCACGATATGTTTATAACACAATAAACATTTAAATTCAATTTCCAAACAAAATTAAAGAAGTAGTATTCTCAAGACTTTTTATTTTTAGATAAGTACTAAAATGTAAATTGATAAAAATAATTTTTTTTTCTTTTTTAATAGTATTATTTGTAAAGTGAATATGTACGTGTTCTTTCGGTAATTGACACTAACTCACTTCTTGAAAAAATTGACCAAACAAAATTATTTTCGAACGCTAACAACAATGATTTGATTTTCAAATTATTTTTCCAAATATAAATTGTAAAAACTCTGAAGCACTTTATTGAAAAAAAAAAGAAATAAAAACTTTTAAAAATAAGTTGCTTTTTTGTTTGATCACGTGAGACAAAATTATAATACGAAATCATATGAGTTGAAATTAAAGTTTTATTTGGACGTATTATTTTATTTTTAAGTTAGTATTGTTGCTCATAAATATAAAAATTCCATAAAATTATGAAAGCTATCAAAATTTTCCGATATACACGATCTTACCAAGTAAATAAATGTATAAATACAATAAAACAAAGCTATTTTTAGGGAAAAAAAAGAATATTTATTGATCAAACTTTAGTTCAATAAAAAAGAAAAATAACATGAATTATAGTGTATATTCGTTAATATAATTTCCTCACATAGAGAACAATCCCTCACATTGGAAGTGCATTTCTCTATATAAATGGTTTAAAACTTAGTAAAAAGTAATAATATCAACTTAAAATTTTGTTTACCATGAAGTAAATGATTGATAACTATAAAACAGTGATTTTTTAAAATACAAAATACAAAATTATAGGTAAATTTTTGTATTTAAAAGATGTGAAATCTATCGTGAAATTTTCAAATCAAATTTTTTAGATGATTTGAGATTTCATCTCATGATTTCAGAGATGTTATAGCACATTCAAACACTTATATTTCATCTCATAATAGCAAATCACGAAATAAAAGCATATGCCAAAAACATCTACATAAAGCTTCACCAAAAAGTCTCAAGCTTTAGTGGTGAGGAGAAACAACTTTATTGTGCTCTTCTTTCCCCCGCTGATTGTGCTGTAAATTAAATTAGCCGTTAAAATATTCATGGTCGATGGATAATCTATGATTAGCTTTATATAGTTACCTTTATGTTTTTAAGTTCATTGAAATATATTGACTAATCTATGCTTATTAGTCCATGAGATTTTGATTTTCCTTGATTATGAAGACAACAAAATGGAGATTGATTTGAAAGCTAAGCTATTGAATATATAAATATAGAAAAAGCAAAAAGCCTAAAAACAATCATACAAGAGAATGCTGGAATTCTAAGCATGAAGTATCCTATGCATTATTGTTTGTGGTCATAAATAGGAAAAAGGTTGAAATAAAGTTGGGAGAAAAATGATTGAATAACAGTTCATTAATTCCCTAAATTGCAGCCAAGAATGTTGGGGAAAAAAACATAAGTTGATGCCGTATTCGTATAGAATTCTCCAAAGAAATATTATTTTTGAAAAATCTAATAACTTTTGAAATATCAAATCTAACATAGAAAAAAATATACTTGCAATACTGGTTAAAAAATGATGTTATGGTAATTTTCAAGAGTTAAAGGTAATATACTATACATACTACTTAATTATCTGTGTCGAATATTTGCACCTAATTAAAATAATTAAGTTTTAGAATTAATAAAGCAAAATCAAAATACACATCACTTGTCCATAGTTAAGTGTTAAAACATATATATTCAAAAAATATGTATTTGACATTTATTTATTTAATGTAAATATTTGTCGCAAGTTTTTACTGCAAATGATATTTTTTAACTTGAAAATTACATTAAAGGAAATTACAATTAAATAAAAGTGAATTTAAATCTTTATGATACGTTAAGAGTATTTTTGACCAATGAGAATTTGGGGCAACGGTTATGATTGAGTATACTAAGAAGCAACAACTATCATGTATGGACTGCATGAAATTAGACACTATTTCACGTATTGTCTCTCATTTTTCTTTGTATAATAATAAAAGACAGTGCTTATCAATGGAGACAATAGCTATCATCATCAATCATTGCTCTCTAGTCTCTACTACTCATTTCCATGTGGTATCTGTTAGGACCGGAAATAAGCAGGTGTATACGCGGAAGCTAGCAAAACAAACCTCGAAAGACAACGAGTAAGAAGACAATGAGAAATATACCAAAAGACACAAAGATTTAACGTGGTTCGGTCAGTCGACCTACGTCCACAAAGGAGATGAGCAATCCACTATAAATATGAGAGTACAAAATACAGAGGGAAACAACCTCAACCAATTCACTCGAAATACATGGGAGGTTCACACAAGTGATAACGTATCAAACTTGTGACCCACAAATTCTCCTCTCTAACCAAAACTCTCAAAGCCCTTAAGACTACAATGCTGATTAAGTTAGAAGGAACATGCCTCTATTCATAGAGTCCTAAACATTTTCCTACCAAAAAAGAATTAGTCAATCCGAAACCTTTTCCTAAGAGGAAAACCTATTTATGGTAAGAAATCAGGGCAAATAAAACCCAACAGTATCAACCACAGCCTCTCTCCCTCTCCCTATGCTTTGATATCATATTAAAGTGTGTGATTATTTTATTTAAAATTTGTTCTACTAGAAAGAACATACATTTTTTATTATGCAATTATATTCTCAACAATTCTGACCACTCTAGTGGTTGATCCTTGTAGAGTCACACCACCAACCGGTGCATGGACAATAACTTAAGTACGAATAATATGGTATTCAAATAAGGACAAATTTGATTTTGATACCATATATATATATATATAGAGGCGGAGCTAGGTGGAGGTGTATGAGTTCGGCCAAATCCATTAGCTTTTCCGCAGATTCCATATTTGTATTAGCAAATTAAATAACTATATGTATAGTAACATGTGAAAACTCACCAACATGAGTTGTGATGCACTGGTGAGAGTGATTCACCCTTAACCAGAGATCTCGTGTTAGAGCCCTGAGTATGAAGAAAATCTTGTTGGGAGAGCCACCCCCGAATGGGCCCTGCAGTGCTCGATCCAAATTTAGTCGGGATCCAATGTGGGCTCCGAACACCGGGTGACAAAAAAAAACATGTTAACCCCCAAAAAATTGATTTAGAACTCAAAACTCCTCACCGTGGTTCCGCCTTTGCATAGGAAAAATGTTCACATATGTTATTAAACTTTGAGAAAAAGAAGGTTTATGTTATTAATTTGTAGTTGGGTACCATTATTTTTTAATTGTCAGAGGTTTTGTGAAATCATTTTTCTACATGGTCCCTTACTAGAGGTCCGCACCACTAAAGTTAAGAAAAATATGTCATCAAACTTTAAGAAAGATTGATCTATGTCATTCATTAATAATTGAGTTCAACTGTGATAACTCAAACACTAAAACTAGCTCTTGAAGAGAGGATTTCCGAAATTCATTCCGTCTTTCCTTAGTCAATATGAGACTCTAACTGTCCCTATGATCATTTGGCCGTTAACACATTTTCAAAGACTATCAAAATCACATCTTCACCTTTACTCAACTCTGTCAACAAAGCAACAGAAAAAGAAAGTAGAAAAGGACTTCTTGTCTTCTCTTTTTTTACTACTCACTTCCTCTTTCTTTTCCTCCCTTGCAACTTCTTCCTCTGCTTCAATGGAGCTGCATTGGTGGTACTATTCTTGGTTCCTTCTATCTTCTATCTTCATCAAAGTTGCTTTTTGTGATCCCGAAGGTATGCTTCAGAGGCAGATACAAGATTTAAACTTACGAGTTCAACCTTTAAACATTCTTATATTGTACTTCTAAAATTATGACTACAAAATGTACTATTCCATTTTATCTCTTGATTTTACTTCTTCAAACTCTTTTTTTCTCCATTATGTAAATTTGAAATTATATTTACATGTATGTCTGTGTTCAACACATGTGAACTCATAAACTTTAAATCATGAATCTGCCATTGTCAGTATGCATTACATTGAAAGAAAATAGAAGGTTTTAAGATGATATGTTGCTTATGTTGTGAAATGTGCAGTATTCTTGAGCTTGTCTTGTGGTGGAAATACTACTTATGTTGATTCCTCCAACATTACATGGACACCAGATGGTGCCTATATCTCAGCTGGTAACATGACCACTGTTGATTTTCTAGAGGGTTCCTCTTCATCTACTCTCCCAATTAGGTTCTTTCCTGATTCGCCACGTAGAAAATGTTACAAGATTCCAGTGAAGAATGTGTCATCCCTTGTCCTTGTCAGGACACAGTTTGTATATAAGAATTATGATGGACATAATAAGCCACCTGCATTCTCTGTTTCTCTTGGGAGGGCTATCACAACAAATGTCAATCTTACTCATACTGATCCATGGATCGAAGAGTTCATATGGCCAGTTGATAAAGACATTCTGTCTTTATGTTTTCACTCTCTTCAAGGTGGTGGATTTCCAGTCATTTCATCCCTTGAACTTAGGCCACTTCCTCAAGAAGCTTACAGCAATGCCTTGGGAGATTTTCCCGATAAGTTGCTGAGGAAATGTTATCGTATCAACTGTGGTTATAATTGGTCTTTGAGGTCTGAACTAACTCTCACTTGTCAATGATGTTATGTATGACTTATCGCTTGTTTAGTCCTTAGTTTCTGTTGTTTTTTGTGCTATGTAAAAGGTATCCGATTGATCAGTACGATAGAATTTGGGATGCTGATGAGGATTTCAGCCCATTTCATGTGTCTTCTGGTTTTGATATTCAAGCCAATTTCAATGTGTCGGTTCTGAAAGAGGGCCCTCCTGTAGCTGTTCTTCAAACCGGAAGAGTTTTGGCACGGTGGAATGATATGACATATAAATTTCCTATTGATCACCAAGGAGATTACCATATTGTTCTCTACTTTGCTGGGATTCTGCCTGTCTCCCCTTCATTCGATGTATTGATAAATGAGGATATCGTTCAATCAAACTACACAGTTAATCGATGGGAAGTCAGTAGTCTGTTCTTTACAATGAAAGGAATCAAGAGCTTGAACATCACATTGAAGACTGTCCACTACTATCCATATATCAATGCTCTTGAGGTTTATGAGATCCTAGACATTCCCTTAGAAACTTCTTCAACAACAGGTTCTAATACAGTTTTATTGATATTTCGACCTTTAAACGAGTCTGTTAGAACCAGTCAGACCAACTTTTGACATTTTTTATGCTTGCAGTTTCAGCCCTACAGGTTATTCAGCAGTCAACTGGTCTAGATCTTGATTGGGAAGATGATCCATGCTCTCCTAAATCATGGGAACACATAGAATGTGAAGCAAATCTCGTAACTTCATTGTATGTCAGTTGACCCCAGAACAACGTTTTCCTTTTCTTTTCTTTCTCTTGGTCTTATTTTTGTTAAGAGCAGAACATAATAAAATAAAGACTTTATATAGGGAGTTTTTTGATGTAAACTTGAGGTCAATTAGCCCAACATTTGGTGACCTACTGGATCTCAAATCACTGTAAGATCAGTCTTAACAACTTACTTAAGAGCCACTGTTTGGCTATCTTGAGACTTACTTATTTGAGGTTCCACTTGTTGCAGGGATTTGCATAATACTTCACTTGCTGGAGAGATACAAAACATCGGCAGCCTGCAACATCTTAAGAAGCTGTAATACTTGATCTCGAGGAATTACCATGTTAAGTTAAAGTACTTGAGAGAGCATTGTCTAAAATAAGTTGTGTTCTCTCACCTTTGCAGGAACTTGAGCTTTAATCAACTTACAGCTTTTGGTTCAGAGTTAGAGGACTTGATAAACCTTCAAATTTTGTAAGCCTCACTGTTTGCATTTAGATAGTGACTTCCTTCATTCTTCCTAGCTAGTCCTGTTCAACAAATTTTAAAATTAATGTGTTTACTGTTGAAGGGACTTGCATAACAATAGTTTTCAAGGAACAGTACCCGAAAGCGTTGGAGAACTGAAGGACCTCCACTTGCTGTGAGTGAGGAAAATATATCTGGCATTTTGAACTTCTTAAAGTACTTCACCTGATGAATTGTTCTAATTTACCCCTCTGCAACATTCAGGAACCTAGAAAATAACAAGCTGCAAGGTCCCCTGCCACAATCTTTGAACAGAGAGAACTTACAAGTCCTGTATGAAATCAGAAAGTCTTTTTTGTTTTTTGTTTTTTGCTTCTCATGTCAGTTTCTCGGCTTATCGTTTCCCCCCTTTTTGCAGATCATCAGGAAATCTGTGTCTTTCCTTTACTATGTCTTTATGCAATGAATTCTCAAGAAATCCTACGATTGAGACGCCACAAGTCACTGTCTTTGCACCCACAAAGCACAAGCGCCATAATAGATTCATAGTTATAGTTGGTGCAGTTGGAGGAGCTGTGTTTGTTCTATTCGTTGTCTTTATATCAGTATTATTGTACATGAGGCGAAGAAAAAGTGGAGATACATATGCATCAAGTATGAAAAAAGTCAACTTTTCTTTAACATTTCAGGATATTGATCAATCTAGTTCTAAACATGCACTTTTTTCTAATTATAGGAACTGCAGCAGAAATGAAAAACTGGAATGCTGCAAAAGTATTTTCATACAAAGAGATCAAAGCTGCTACAAACAACTTCAAAGAGGTTATTGGGCGTGGTAGTTTCGGATCTGTTTATCTTGGGAAGCTTCCTGATGGTAAACAAGTTGCTGTTAAAGTTCGATTCGATAAAACTCAATTAGGTGCTGATTCTTTTATCAATGAGGTTCGTCACTATACCCATGCTAGTTCAGTTCAAGTCTACAAAGAAAAAAGAGATTTAAGAGCTCTCTTTGTTATCTGTAGGTATCCCTTCTATCACAAATCAGTCATCCAAGTCTTGTTTCGTTAGAAGGATTCTGCCATGAATCAAAGCAACAAATTCTAGTTTATGAGTATTTACCTGGAGGATCACTGGCTGATAACCTTTATGGTACGTCACACATGATCTCACCCATATTCACACTTCAAATCCATCATCCTCTTCTTTCACGTATTGTTTTCTAACTCTTAAAAACTGCCTCAGGAGCAATCAGCAAGAAATTGACACTAAGCTGGGTGCGCAGACTGAAAATTGCAGTTGATGCTGCAAAAGGTATGTGTAAAGAGAGACATTATCATTACTCTAACTCATGTTCAATTGGAGTTCTACCATGGACAACAAATCTTTTCTGTCCAACATCGGTTGCCTATGTTTTTTTCGAGTTAATTCCTAGGTTATTCAACTTATGGAATATCCTACTAAAGTCATTTTTGTGGATTCTCCCAGATACTTGATAGTTTTATGATGTAGCAATAAGTTTAAGATAGTTTTCAATGTTTTGATTATATAACTTGTTAAGGTTTGGATTACTTGCACAATGGAAGTGAGCCAAGAATCATACACCGTGATGTGAAGAGCAGCAATATACTTCTGGATGCAGACATTAATGCTAAGGTATCTGATTTTGGCCTTTCTAAGCAAGTAACTCAATCAGATGCAACTCATGTTAGCACTGTTGTCAAAGGCACTGCTGGCTATCTTGACCCCGAGTAAGCTTCATGTCACTCATCATCCAGTTTAATATTTGGTCCTTCCTATCCTAATTCTTAAACCTCTCTTACTACTTGTCCTCAGATACTATTCCACTCGACAGCTCACAGAAAAGAGTGACATATACAGTTTTGGAGTCGTTCTGCTTGAGCTTATTTGTGGCCGAGAACCACTTAGCCATTCAGGGTCTCCAGATTCCTTCAATTTAGTTCTATGGGTAAAAAACAAGTCTTATAATGTTTTACACAGCAAAGCACTTAATTGACTTCCAATAATCCTCATATGTTGTAAACTAATTGTGAAAATTTCAGGCAAAGCCGTACTTGCAGGCTGGTGCATTTGAGATAGTAGATGAGAGCATAAAAGGAACATTTGACACAGAAAGCATGAGAAGGGCGGCTTTAATCGCCTCAAAGTCAGTGGAGAGGGATGCATTGCGAAGGCCGAGTATTGCAGAAGTATTAGCTGAGCTCAAAGATGCATACAGCATTCAACTTTCCTATTTAGCATCTGAAGGACTAGCCAATTGATAAATTAGACCTTCACTACTGCAGATTACAATTTGCAAATATAAGGTTTCTCTATTTGAATTAAATGTTAATGTAACTTTATGACAACTTCTAAATTTGAGTCGGGAATATTTTAAATTATTGATATATATCACATATAAAGGTCTCCTTCTCCCTTGGAAGACAGGGGAAGTCATGGATGATTGTTAACAAATAATAACAATGTCCATCCAGGCTTGCATCAGTGCCCGCCTCTACATTCTTTCCGACTTGTGAACCAATCATAAAAGCAATGAGTTGGCCTAACCAGAAAACTGGCGCCGTAGATATAGGAATAATGCTGTAGCAGCAGCCACTGCATAGGGGAATGCAGTCCAGATTCCCTGCACATTTCATAGGAACCATAATTGGATTCTTTGGTAATAAATGCAAATTTGGACAGAGAAAAAGAATAATGTTGTACCACTACAGTAGCAACTGTTGCAACGGCAAATACTGGACGCTCTCTTAGTAAAAATCCAATTGTCAACTGCATTTTGGAGTAAATGAAAAGGAGATAATGCATGAAAACCAGGTAAACTTAAAACTGGTAATCTGTTTCAAACACAAGACTAGTAACCTGAATTGGAAGAGTTATCAAGCCACCACAACAGACACCAGCAAAGAAACAATCTGGTGATATATCCTGCAATATTTATGAGCAGAGAAATGATTGAAACAGTTATAAATATCTGTTTACCACGGAAGAATGCATTGAGTTGCTAACAATTTCTACATGGGGTAATAGCTACAACATAACACCATCATAAGATTTATGCATATAGACATAAGGAAATTGGTTGCATTGCATTCTCAGTGATTGAATTTCTAGTCTGAGTAGGCTCAGAAATAGCAAAAGGAAAGTTGTAACTGAGGGTCGCTGGGTCTGTCCATCTTCTGTTCATACAGGACTTTTACACTAAATATATCAATCATTTCTACGATGAAATGAAATCATCAAAACTTCTAAGCATTGCATCATCCCTACATATCTGACACCTTTTGTTCTCCTATGTTGCTCGGACTCTTCAAAAATGCCAACGGGTGCGTGTCGGATTTGCCAGAAGTAGTGTATTTTTGAAGAACCCGAGACGGGTGCGGCATCAAAAGTGAAGAGTCCGTGCAACTAAGTTGTTCTCTTGGTAATAGTATCATGCCTCAAAACTTGTAGTACCCAAAAAAGGGAACAAGAAAGTAGCAGAGGATGGTTAAGCTGATCTAACCCTCAGCATGTTAAGAAGGAAAACAGAAAAAAATCACGCACCAGAGTCCCTGCAAGGAAAGCAGTGGGATTTCTTACTCCAAGAGAAAACCGTTCCACTGCATCAGCATAGCAAAATCCACCAGTAAGCAATTATCAAGGTCCAGGAACAAGAAGATCATATTAGTTAGAACAAGTATTTTCCAGAAATATGATAGCTCAACAAGAAACATCAGTTGTTTTAGAATGTGAAGAGAAGTTCAGAGCTTTAGGCATACGGACATAAGGATTAAGACCAGAAGTCCAGAACTATGCAAACACTTGTGATAGCGGATAAATTTTGAGGTAGATCACTAGTTTCAGTCTGATATTCCCAGGAAATAGAGAATCTTAACAAATAATTAAATCGTACTCCTAGTGTACCAACATACATATGTGATCATACTGATAGTACATTATGATCATAGTAATAACTGTACACGTATCCAATGGGTTAAAAACCATGAGGTTTCAGGTTCAAATCCCAAAGAAACCAAACACACTAGGTGATTGCTCCCCATCTGTCCAGGCCCTGGTGGACAGAGTTACCCAGTACTTGTGCTGGTGGGTGGTGGGAGGTAGCAGATACCCGTGGAATTTAGTCAAGGTTCGTGCAAGCTACCTCAAACACCACAGTTATGTAAAAAAGAAAGAAAAGTGCGAGCATATCAGTGGAAGCAAGGGTTCACAATGATTAAAAGTTTCCACAATGCAAGAGACATTGGATTAAATTCAGCATCTTTGTTGCAACTCACCAAAACCAATGAGATTCCCATGTTTTTGTACAGCGTTTGTAATATCTTTTGCCTTCTGATTTCCGATCCCTAACTACAACCAAATTGACTCTTAATTTCCAAAATCAAGTTCATATACTTTTTAACTAAGGCAAGGAGGCTGAATATTTTAACACGAATAATATGCTGGTAGCCAAAACAAACCTTTGAGCAAACATCATCGGATGCACCAGATTGCTTAAAAAGCTTCCCAAGGTAAAAAGGTATCATATCGCTGATGCAAACTCCCCTGAATATTCAGGATCCACAACAATATTAGCATTGTGGAAATCACTGTTTCTACATAATCAATTTTTACTGGCATTGAAGGTGCATAAAATCTTTTAATACAATAGAAGAAAAAGAAGGTTGTGTGTACTGCAGAATCATGAAAGGTTGGTCTTCACATGCATTCATCGAAATTACACAGAGGACACAGTTTTAACTAACCAGTACACCCAGAGAATAGTGGATGTTATATATGGAGAATTCCTGGAAAAGGAGTTCACTAGTGATTGCCACGTCCCATCTAGGACAAGCATCCGTGCTATAGAGATTCCAACCTACACCATTCGTCAATGAATTTGACTATAATAGTGAACATCATGAAGAAGGATAACAAGCCATTCTAGTGCCTATTCAAATGAATATAATAGTAAACATCATGAATAAGGATAACAGCCAACTTAGTGCCTATTAAAATCACTATAATAGTGAACATAATGAAGAAGGATAACAAGCCAACTTAGTGCTTATTCATAGACACTAAATAACAGCATAGTTCTAGCTTTTAACTGTTTTTTAGGCAGGGTTCTAGCTTTTTAACTTCATAAACTTTTGAAGCTTCTTTACAACTCTTTTCTCCAGTTGGCCTCTCACTTTTTCCTCACATCACTAAAGAAAAACTCTGAAGTCGCTAATTTTAAAAGCAATGTCAAATCAAAAGAAAAATAATTGCAGGAAAACTATACTATCTGTAACGTGGCCATGAATCAGAAGACTTGTCAGCAGGGAAGTTCATGAACAGAAGTACCAGCATAGGAGACGGACCCATATATTCAAAGCCTCTTCACTGATAAAAAGTCCAAAACCAGCTGCCATCAGAAGCCAAAAGTAGATCCATCTGAAGAATGAGTAGTACAAGGGCTTAATATCACATCCGCGTACGCTAATAGATAAGAGATCCAGGATAACAATTATATTAAGCATCTATCATAGTAGTCGAATAAAGTATAATAAACATAAGGTTGATCTTGTTTTCTTCTTATATCATGGTGAAAACCCTGATGAATGAAAAGTCGCAAGGATAATTAGTTGCTTACCCTGGAGCATATTCTGGCAGCATGACTCTATAGCCAAAAGCTTTGAAAGAAAAACCAGGAGCAGGTGTAGAAATTGTGGAAGATGATGATCCATCAACCAGAAATTGAATTCCAAAATTTGATCCTTGATTAGGCTGCTTAAGGCCTATAGATAGAAATGTAATAGTAGCAGCTATACCTAATGCAATTGCCAGTTTTGCCAAAAATGAACTTCCTGTGCGAACAGTTTTATCTTCCAGACTACCAGTTAATTCATCAGAAGCCTTGTGCACTATCTCCTCAGCATCCTCCGAATGTCCGGCTTCATAATTTTTAGCACTCACAAGCTGAAATTTTTTGATCCTACACTTTGAATAGAGAATTTGCCATCACTTATACAAGGCCCCTTACAGTGTATAGATAAGCTCGGTACACTGAATGTGTTCATTAGCTGTTTAAGGAGAGACCTCTTGAATTTCAAGGTGATACATAAATAAGAATATAATCAAATTACAAATAGCATTAGATAAAACATTTCAATTTACATTCAATTCACAAAATGTACAGGCATTTATGATGTTGTATACATTAGCACTAAGTTGGAAGCGAACATAAAAGGGGCTTACAACTCTACTCTAAGAGCTTAAAGAGTATATATCAACTGCCCCTAGGACTTCAGTCAAGTGGTAAGTGCAGCATGCAACGTGTAGGTTAGGCGCACATCACAGGTTTGACCTGCCGCATACAAAAGTCTGATGATTAAGTGGAAAAGGATAAAGGGAGGACTCTTTAGTTATCCACGAATTTCAAACCGTGTTCCCTTCAAGGATCTCTCGGTTATTAAAAAAAGTAGTACAGATCTGCCTTCTTTCATCAGATCTGCCACTGCTTTTCAGGTTTATTTTACATAGCCATAGATGTTTTCAACATCTTTATGTTGGTGAACAAAGACGTCGGGACATTTCTATGATTTTACATACCCTCGAGGTAGTGGTAAGGTCTGCGTATGTTCTACCCTCCCCAGACATCACTTGTGAGATTTCACTGATTATGTTGTCATCGTTGTTGGTTCCATGCTACTAATTAGTGATGTCCAATATGACAAAAAAAGAATTGCACCGCATATTACAAATATAGATTTTAGAGACATCCAAGCAACCAGCTACCCTACCTTACCTTACCTCCCTTTGGAGTGATAACCAAAAAAATCAAGTAACAGTTCATCAAATCCAAATTAGTAGGGTTCCATCCAGAATTTCCGAACTAACAGCAACATAGCCAGTATAGTCCCACAAGTGTATCTGAGGAGGATTGGTTGTACGAAGACCTTATCCCTATCTTTCTAGAGTAGAGAGGTTGTTTCTGAGACCCTTGACTCAGGAAAATTGTTTTCAGAACAGGTTCCAAAGAAATGCAAATAAAAAACACTACTTCCTTTTCCCAATTTATGCAAGACCTTTTTGACTTATAGTACTTTCTACCTAGTTTCCAATATATAAATTAATTCAAAAAATTTGAAGATCCCTGGCCGCATTCAGGCTCAAAATTAAATTATTTGACTCTCGATATCTTGAATGGTGACACATAAATTGAGAAAAAGAGAGTATGATGAAAATACGGGATATAGTACAAGTAATGCCTAGACTATAACCGAAATCTCAGACACACACCTCAACTAAACTAAGGTCCTATTATACCTGAACTCGTTCTTTTTTTGTAATTTTATACACAAAAAAAAGGGTTCGAGATAATAAAACCTTACTTTAGTTATGTAGTATTTCTTAAATTTCTATCGCAGATTAGGGGATAGTTGTCCCTTAAAATATTGAATAGAGAAAAGTACTCATAATAAAGATAAACGATAACCAAATTAAAGAAACAACAAGTAAACTTCAAAAGACTGAATGAATCCATTTGTATCTATTCCGCTCTATTAAGGCCTTTATTATTCAATATCATCATATTTAAACCATATTTACACATACAGCAACCATTCTCCTCTATAGGAAGTTAGAAATTGAGTATATTTTGAACTTACAGCAATACCTAGAGTATGAGGAGTAATTGTACTGCCGGAGTTTCCAGTGTCTCCGAGTAAAACGGGCGAGGTGATTAAATTGTGGTAGAGCTGCAGATTGAGATGAAGATGATGAAAGAGAAAGCAATATTTGATTATTACATAAAGTCACCATTATCTCTTCTCTTGTGTAGCGGGTTGTGATTGTGGTGGTAGTTGTTTGTTTACCGGGCGGGAATACTGTTATTCTTTAGTAAGGAGTATATGCTCTTCGGGATGTGAAAATCTTCAAGTCCTGAAAAATTGACACGTGTTAGATCTGATTAGATGTTTGTGGACCCAATGAATTGATAGTCTCATATGCGTTTGAGATACTCCAAATCACCAATCTCCACTCTTTTGGGAAAAACCAATTTAGATGGTGCACACCACACTAAGGTCTCACTTGCCATTAAGGCTGCTTAAAATTGAACCAAAATTGATAAGTCAAATCGATAAAAAGTTATTGGTTTATAGTATTGCATTATTAGTTTAGCGGTTTTGATAACCTGATAGTAAATTAAATAATTGTGTTTATACCATTTTATATATAAAGTCCTCGACTTAGAGTTTAATTTCCTACTTTTATTTTTGGTTGTCTCAGACACATGGTTATTCTATAATGTAAAAGTGTTCGCTTTTGAGCAAGATGTAACTTGTGACCTCAAGTGCATGGTTTATTTAGCTTATCACCTTGTTTCTAAGTGATTTTCAATATTTTTTTGTGTCAAATCTTAACGTTTGAACCGATAACGATCAAAAACCGATCAACCAATAACGATAAGCCAATATGTTAAAAGTTCTATAACGATTTAGCATCTCTACAAATCGATAACCAATAAGCCAACACGATAAACTTCAAAACCGAACTGAACCGGCCGATACACAGTCCTACTTGCCAAGGTCTAAAAAGTAGGCAAATAGTCTGATGATTTATTATATTTGTATGTGTTTGTATTTTGAATTCTTCTATTTAGTATTTTGTCAACCAAATTTTTAAACTTGTTAATACACTATATTTTAAACTCTTTTCTGATAAGATGTTTGTGTGTAATCCAACCTCTTACACATGTCAGGAATTTAAAAGAATAAATATTTAACTTTTGTAAATATGAGATTTTTTAAATAATATTGTTCTTCAATCTTCATATATATTTACAATTTGAGCATCAATTCATGTCAAATCGATTAAATTTTTTTATTATTTGACTTGAATTTTCAGCTTCTAGCTAGTTCACTAACACAAATCCAACGAGCCACAATCACGAATTTTAAAATTTAAAAAATTAATAAAACTCATTTGTTGTTCTTCAAGCTTGAAGATTTTAACTTTTTCAATATTCATAATTACTCTTTAGATTATGCATATCATACCTTCTCTTTGAATCAAACTAACACAAACAACGATATCAACTTTTGAAATAAAAAAGAAGAAGAAATTGAAAAAAATTGAGTTTGAAAAAAGAAATTAATGGCGGAATTTTTATTTGCATTGTTATTTCTCTCTCCTACCTTTATTTACTTTTTGAATTATATGTGGAGTTTTTCTCTCTCTTACTTTGTATCTCATACTTCTTTTTCTCAATTTCTTCTCTTTTAACTTTTTTTTTTTTTCCCTTTCTAATTCTTTGTTAATTTAGATTAGTTTTTTGATCATGAATTTAATTTACTCAATTTTTCTTATATTATGTATTTTTCTTCATTAGATAATTGGCTTGTAGAGTTGTTGTTTTTTTTAAGAAAAAAACATTGATAATATGTAAAGAAAAAATATGGGAGAAAATTATAAAGTGAAGACTGAAATTTTAGTCTACGAGATGAAAGCCTAGATAGTCAATTAACTAAGCTATGAAAATTTCTCATTTAATACATATATATACGGCGGAATAAATAATTTTTTCACTTATCCATCCAAAATCAATAAATTAAGTTTTTCGATTTTCTCAATCTTTTAAAAAGTTAGATTACGTTTGACACTAAAATTAATTTCATTTTTACAAAATATGATGTAAACGAAAAACTTTCATACAATTAGATCTAATTCAATTTATTAAATGGAAAATGGTCTAAAATACCCCCGAAGTATTGAAAATGGTACAAAATTACCCTCCATCCACCTATTGGCTCCCAAATGCCCTTTTCATCCACCTATTGCTCCAAAATACCCTTGTCATCCACCTTTGGATTCAAAATTAACCACTTATTTAATTTTTTAAAAAATAAACTGTTTAATATTTTTTAGAATACTTGGCGCTCAACTATTGGTTATAATTTAATATATTAATATAATTTATAAATCAACCCACTACCCAATACACCACATAATTAATAAACCAATTATAATATCAAAATCGCCATAAACAATACTAAAACAGAATAAATTTATAGATTCCTGAAAATTACATCCAGAAGTATTCGAGTCAGGATCAAAGCCCCAATTAAATTTAGGTTGAACCGCTTATTTGGGAGGAAACTTTCAATAGGATTCTCTTTCAAGCTTTAATTAGAAATTTATGATCACTTTCAATAGGATTCTCTTTCAAGCTTTAATTAGAAATTTATGATTAAATGTAAAGAAGTAGTACATCCCGAATTAATTCATGCACTTTTTTAAATATAACTTTATAAATATAATTTTATAAATATTTATGATTTATTTTAAAACCTTTAATATATTACTTTGAAAAAAAAGTAATCTATGAAGTAACATCACACAATTGAGATAAAAGAATAATTAAGATGAACATAGTCAGAGTTTTAAGTTTATCAGTAATTTTTATTTAGACACTTGAAGTCTTTAATGTATGATAATTTACTTATGTAGATATTTTCGCTTCAAATATTTAAGTACACTCATTGCCAGTAGCTTTCCTGTTGTTGCATTAGTAATGTGACAGGTTTAATAATTTGGAGGGTTTTAATTAGTCACGGGTGGGTAGTGGATTGATTTATAAATTATACTAATAAGTTAAATTATAATAAATAGTTGAGCGTCACGTATTTTTAAAATTTTTTAAATAGTTTAAACTTAAAACCGTTAAATAAGTGGTCAATTTTGAACTCAAAGGTGGATGACAAGTGTATTTTGGAGGCAATAGGTGGGTGGGAAGAGTATTTTGGAGCCAATAAGCGGATAGAGGATAATTTATACCCTTTCCAATACTTCGAGGACATTTTAGACCCTTTTTTATTTATTAACAAAGGGAAAAAAATATTTTGTATATACAAATATTTATCATATAATGTATTTTTTCTTCTTTTTTTGCACACTATCGTTTATATTTTTGTATAAATATAATTGTTTACCAACAAGGGTTCTGGTTGAGTGGTAAATATTCCTTTATCCTTAACCAAGAGGTCTTACGTTTGAGCCTCTGTAGGTATGGAGTCACCTTTGTTAGGGAGAGCTTTATCCCTCCTACCCTCCAATGTGAGACTTTTCAACACGAATTCAAATTTAGTCAGGCTCTAATGTGGATATCAAACACTTTCTGCGCGCATGCGTATGTTTGAATAAAATAATTGTACAAAATAGTGTAGGTATTTACACTATATGTCATAAAAAATCAAATACACTTTATTATAATATGATTCAAATCAAACAAAAAAATGGAGAAAATAAAAAAATATAATAAAAATATTATTTTGTGTGGTTTATTAATATACAAATTGATAAAACAGTTCAATTTAATAAATGAAAAAAATGATCAATCAGACTTGAATACTTGTACCAAATGAGGATATTAATAGTATAGTTGATTGTTTATCTAAATTTTATTTAGTTCGTAAGTAAAGATTTTATTCTCATTTTCTTCTATATTATTAATATAATTTGAAAAATAAAAAATAATATACCTGCTAATTATCAAATGAAAAGATAAATATATGAATAAAGTTCATCTAAAAATTTGGAGTAAAGAAGAATTTTTATTTTTTATAAAGGGAAAAAATGGAGAATAGAATGATTGTGGAGTAAAATGTAAGAGAAAGAGAATACCAATGTAAAATAAGAATAATAGAACTGGCACAATTTTTTATTCATAAAAATTAAGTAAAGATAGGAAAGAGAAATAATAATGAAATAAAAAGTAGGACTCACACATTTTTTATTAAAAAGTAATCCTTCACCCACCATGTATGTGCCTCTACCACCATAAAAATTTTCAGGTAAGATCCAACCAAAGAAAATTCAACTTTTGAGTTAGATTTTAAATTTTAAAAAAAAACTAACAATTTTTTTTAATCGCTTGTTTTTTGATATTGTGTTCCATGAGAATTTTCATAGATTTGTTGGAAGAGTTAAAATTCTATGAAAACATGTAATGAGTAATAAAATGCAATAATTACTACTCCAATAAATCTTTAAAATATGGCAAAAAGCACCAAATAAGGAGCGTATTTTAATGTTTAAGATTAACTTTTTTAAGCAATCACCTGTAAGTTTTGCATTTTGGTTAGTGGTCAGGAAACTTTCAATAAAGCCACAAATGACGTATCAATCAGAAGTTTATAGGAAATTAAATTTAACAAGTCTAACAAATAGAAAACATAAAAAAAATACTATGTACCCATCCTTCTCAAGACTTTAATCTACAATATAGATATAAATAGAAATACAGAAATAGTACATAATTTTTGAGTTTTTGCCGACTCCTTTTATCATAGCCAATCAAAATTCAAGATCCTTCATTGTCGAGTCAAACTAAAAAATGAATCAATAGAACAAAGATTATATAAATGGTTCACTACTTTAACTTTAGAATAAAAAGGATACCAAAGGATCGCATGAAACAAAGAAGTCAATTTATATAAATAAAATTGAGGAACACTAAAAATTATCTTAAAATTTTAAATTAAATATTTAAAGGTTGTGAATATGAAAAGTGGTAATAATAAATAAATGAAAGGGTATAAGTTTTATAAAACAAAACTAAAAAATAACAAATATATAATATATGACAGTACAAAAAAATTGAAAAAATATTCAAATATGTTAATTAAGCTTAAAAAATATTTCACGAAGAAAATAAAAATATTTATGCAATAACCATCACAAATGTATATATAACAACCATTGGGTATGCAATAATTGAAAAATGTGCAATCAAGAAATGTGGTTTTGGTTATTAAAATTTCGTAGGTTGTAGTTATTAGAAAATGTTCTATTAATGAAGCTAAGAAATTAGGGGGTTGTAGTTATTAGAATTTGGAGGTTGTAGTTATTTCTTAAGTGTTAATGCAATCAAGAAATGAGGGGTTTTCGTTATTGAAATTTAGGGCTTGTGTATATTCCAGCACGCAAAGTTAATCTAAATTTGTAATCTGTTTAATGCATTAAGATAAATATATATTACTTCATGAAATCGTGAATGTCTTTCTAATTCATCGTCCTTTACGATGATGTGGAGGTTATGAAAATAAAAAGGTATGAATTATGTAGTTAATCTTTTAAAAAAATTAGAAATAAAATTCTTCCACCGCCGACAACCTATTTTGTCGTTCCGATGGCTGCCACGACCAGTGGCCAACCTCGTCCTGAAGCAGGTCTCCTTGTAGTCCATAAAGACCTTCTTAGGCACGTTCACTGAGGCAGCCTCAGAATGTCATTAAACCTATTCCTTTGAAATCATTAAACTACCTACTTGGTGAACCACAAGTAATATGCAAGCAGAAAGAAGTAAATAAAATGATTATCAATGAGAACCTAGAGTTATGTGGTGATTGATAAGTTTTCTTATGGCTGACCCGATCTCTTGAATCACAGAGACTTATTACAAAAGAATGTGAACTAAAGGGAGAATGCAGTATAAGTCTATTGAGCAATAGATATGTACTAATAAGAACTAATTTATTGAAGGACTATGTGCACCTCCTATTGAAGCCAGCCTTTTATATAACATAGAGAAATTGGTCTTACCTAATGAGAATCTTAAAGTGGGATCCAATGTTTAATTCGGAAGAGGATACATCGACAACGATTACATGAATTTCTTTTCCATCTTTACATTTTTCAGGGAATGAGCTAGGCAACAAGGAATCATACATGACCAAGTTGTGCAAGAGTTAAAGTGGAAGTTGATCTTTTAAAGAATTCCCAAAGCGATTTAAAATTGAATGAGGAGGAAAAATGAGGTGGTGATGGAAAAATGAAACAAAATCATGTATGACTATGTCTCAAAGTATTGTCAAACATGTATGATCAAGGACACAATAAGAAACAATGTTATGTGGTACACTAAAAATTATATCCAAAGGAGAGGACTTATCAGTAGAATGATATAAGGAGGGAAATTATAATAACATTAATGAAGGAAACATGGTTAAGGGGAGATAAGGAAAAGAAAGGTGACAGACAAAAGCATAAAAAAGAAGAAGAATTTTTGGAACAAAGAAATAAAAAATGATGGGTCATCAAGAAATATACAACAAGAAATGGTCTAGAACAAAGTAGGAATCTGGAAACAAATTCAATATGCTAATAAAAGGTAGTCGAGAGCTAAATGATGTGTTAGAGAAAGGGAATAAAGTAGAAAAAAAGATCAATGAGGTGAACAAGGAAGATACCCTTGGGGTGCAAATGGGTGAACACAAGGAAAAGAAACACAAAGCATAGTTGAGTACCAAAAAAGCTGACCCAATTGAAGTGAGTAGCAATACAAAAGGAGATAGACATTCTACGGATAGACGAGGCACTCGGAAGGAAAGAAAGAAGAAAGAATTGGATTTGGGAAGAAAGTATGGAGGAGATGTCAATAAATAATAACAAATGGAAGGCTAGTCAAGCTAGTGAAGAGGAACATAGTGAAACTTATTTTGAATGAGTAAAGGGGCACCAGGCGAGAAGATTTAAACAACATTGATGAGTCGGATCTAGTTGCAAGGGCAAGTCCAAATTTACTAGAAGGGAGAAAATTCTGTGATTTCAAAAGGAGACAGAGGAAGACGAGGACATGGAGTTTAACATCCAGAAGATTAGTAAAGCAAGAGATTTTTCACCAAGGCATATCGATAGTATTTAAAATTGTACAAAAAAAGGCAGGCAAATAATACCTTATCAAGTTGCTAAGAGAGAGCGATCAGTTCTTCTATGAAACATTAGATCTGTTAATACTCGAAAATCTTTTGAGAGATTAATGGATCTAAATAGAAGACATCATTACTCATTCATAGTTTTGATGGAACTATCTCAAAATCCATCAAAGTTAGAACAATACAAAAGGAAGCTTTGGTTTTGACAATGCAAGGGGTTGGAGAAAGGAGAGGGAAGTAACATTATTGTGGACATTATGCAGTAGGTATGTTACGACCTGAGAGTATACCCTATAAGAAATGGTATTCTCAAATCGTGGCACGACGTACAATCCCTTTGACATCATTCATTGCATATATGTATAAAAAGTAGTGTGGAATTAAAAATTTTCAAAGCAATCGAATATACTTCAAAAATTTATTTTATAGAAAATCATAGGAAAATGCTAAGTCTCTTGTATCCATCTTAGACATACGAATATCTTGGGTCACGGCCCATACATCAATATAATAGAAATAACAAATTCTAATACAATGCCTTTAACAAGAAAAGCTAAACATAGTTATATCCTCGAATCAATTAAGGACATACCACAACTTGCTTGCATGAATGGTTATATCCATGCTTCACTTCAAATGACTCCTCTCAATTTCCACTTACACCTTTAGAGTTAAGATAAAATATATGGAATTATTACATTAGAATGCACTAGTATGGTGTAATGCAATAAATCATGCTAAAAGGACATTTGAGATATAATATGTTTTCATGCTTTTTTTGGAGTAAACCTCATAACATAAGTATAAGAAACCACTTCAAGTCAACTTATACACATATAAGTCACATTCCCAAGTAATCTAAATTATAGCATTACCATACTTCAAAATATATAAGCATGAGACCCCCCCTACCAAAGGTTATCCTAAGACTCACTTGAGTGAGATATGAAGCGGACGCCCATACAATCCCTTCACACAAACCTAAGTGATCCTTAAAGACTACATAAGGCAAGATTATTCCCATTTCATCAATTAAACTCCCTAACTAGAATTACTCTAAGACTCACCTAATAAAGACATGAAGATATCATCCATACACCCTCTTCAAGCTTACCTAAGTGATCCTTAAAGCTACTCTAAGTAGGTACATTTTCATTCACATGCATTTAAATTAAGTCATTATGTTCATTAATCCATTTAAGAGACATTCAAAAATTAAGGACTTTCACATAATGGTCTTGGAGAAGACCTAGGGATCCTATATACTAACATCTTCAAAGTCAACCCGTGCAATGTCTATATAGCGTCACATTCCACTACCTAAACTTTGTACAACTTATCCAATACTAGAATGTATCCCACATGATGAGTATATTCATTAACCTACATAGACCATACTATCTAGGCATGGAATCCGGAGTTTACCCTACTCCGATGGAGGGTGTTCTACTTGCCAAGGGTAGAACTAGGACACATCTCGTGTAGGCACATGGTTAAGGAATATCAAGGGTTTCTTTATACTCTAGTCTCATCTTAAGTAGAGTCACTCCCTAAGCATACTCACTCGGTCTACCCTTTGTTCTCATTGAGTAATTCAATCACAAGGACATATGAAGAGGTACCATATAGTAGTCATAACCAAATCATAATACACCTTACCAAAGATGGGTCCATTAGGACTGACACACAATGGTTATTAGGATAGCTTCATGACTTTCTTAAGGATGGTTTCATGCCGTTCCGTCCAACCTACCCCTAAGTCCATCATTCTTACAAGAAATATACCACTACAATTTTCAACTTCAAGGATATCATAACCTTCTATCTAGTTTGAAGGTTCCACATTAATGACATTCTTAACTATATTCAAGGTCATATTTCAATCATACATACACATACATGAAAAATGTGTTTTAGCCTACTAAGTCAAGAGTCATATTCATATTCTTCAAGTATCAAGTAGACGGACTTAGGTCTACCACAACAAGACACACATATCATCATCTTATCACATAGAATATCATTCAAGTAGCACATAGGGACAACCAAGTATACTACAAGTCACCCTACACACTTCTATAGAAACATCAACATAACTCATCATAGGGCTCATATAGTCAACTAGGAAGAATCACACTTCAACATAAAGTATACACATATAAGGCATCATTATAGCTTATCATGATCGCTCATAATTATTTAGAAGAACACATGCTTTGACTTCACATATACACATAAACCATATAAGCTTTCACAATGATCACCTATACAAGTTATATAACATGATAACATCAAAATTCATAAAGTAATGCTGATAAGACCATATTTTCACAATTATAGCACATAAGCACCGCCAACATAAGTGGATCATACCAATCAACACAATTCAATACCTATAATACACAATATAGAAGAGATTAGATCATTTTACAACAATTCCATCAAAAACATGTCCAATCCTTAGCCAATTCAATCCATAAAGGCTCTTACCAATAGCCATACACACCAATCAAATCCAATAATCAAATCGTACAATGATCTAACATGATACAATATGGAAATCATCAAATCAAGACACCCTATATATAATTCAAACATGATTTTTACATAATTCAATAGCCCAAAGTAATCTACACAAGAAATCAATATAATAGAGTTATGATCATACCACCCATATCATAGCCAAAATTAAAATTTCATGATTTGCATGGGTTCATAGGAATTTTGATCTAAAATCATTCAATTAAGATCAATTATAACATAAACCATTGATTCAAATCATTTTACGCAAGAACCCATGGCTAGATATCAAAATAGAAGATTTCATCTTTTGAGAAGTCTTACAAAAGTCTTTGAAGTTTGGCTCCTTGAAGAAAAAGAGTTGAAGGATGAAACACCTTACCATGATTAATGATTAGCCACAATATTGATGAAAATTTGATGGAGAAGTCAAGCTCCAACGGAGTTCAAGAGAATTCTATTTGGGGTCTTAGGGTTTTGATTTGAAGAATGCACTTAACTTGAGGTTATAGACATATAAAACCACTTAAAATACCTTAAGTAACCGCCCATTTTTTTTAGAACATTAGGTGAAATTCCCAAAATACCCTTGTCGTGGCCGAGACATCTACAGAAAACTTGCATCTGCCAATCGATGGCAGCACCTACGGAGCATCAACCTACGTACGGACCATCCTGCAGGTCCGTGGTTTGGGTTAGAGACTCCTCAAAGTGGGGTAATATCCCACACTGAGTATGGGGCTACGCCCCTAGTCGATTGGTTTTCGATGGACCTACTGTCCATCGATTGGCTTCGTTGGTTGAGACTGCTTTTTGGCAGTTTTGAACCACAAGTTGGGTCCTCCTCAAGGACCCCTAAGGTGGTCCTTGGGGAGTCGTGACCATAGTTTTCCAACTTAATTACACTCGTATAAATGTTAGGAACCTCTCACATCAATTTGAACCAAAACGAACACGTAAAACATACAAAGACACACTTTTAACACACAAGTACTCTTAAGGCAAAACTTTTGAATGTCTTGGACGTTTGACCTCCAAACGCTTCCAAACTTTAAACACTCCCTATAAAACTATAATTAACCATTTTAGGACTTTATTACCTCATGAAACACATGTTAGGCTCTAGCTTCACCTAGTTGATTTTTAGAGGTGTTACAAGGTAACCATAAAATTAGAAATCAAGAACAAGTCTTTCCTCATTTCGATTGTTTATGCGAGATGTAATGTGATAGAAAGATTAGAATTATAGGAAGAATTAGCAGGATTTGATGAGAGTGATATTTTCCTTGAATTTTTGGGGTGATTTCAATGTGATTTTAAATTAAGAGGAAAAACTATGAGGAATCACTATCACTTAAAATGAGGCTATGGATTTGCATCTTTTATTAGCAATAATGCCCTAGTAGAAGTATGGTGTATAGGAAGGAAATATACGTTATGTAATAGGAGAATTAAAGAAAAATATATATTTAAAATGTTGGAAGGAATACTGGTGAATTAAGAATTTATGGATCTGTTTCCTTTATTAGAGGTACTTAATTTGATTATACTCGTGAACATTTACACATAATTTGCAACTCGATAGAAGATTCTTTTATTGGACCATTGAGATTCTTAAATATTTGGAGTAAACCTAAAGACTTAAAGAAGATGGTGACTGAGAATTGGTAGGTAGATTTTCCTGGAAATCCATTTATGAAGTTTCAAGCAAAAATGAAGAAGGTTAAACAAGCATTGACAGTTTGGAGCAAGGAGGTATTTGACAATGTTTTTCAACAAATTTTCACTATAGAGGACATCATCAGAATAAAGTAGACCTAATTAGAGATACAACCCGCAACAAGATATAGGGCATAGTTGAGCAAAGTGGGAGTAGAACTCAAAAAATACTTGAGAATAGACGAAGAATTTTTGAGGCAAAAGGCGGAAATGAAATGGGTTTTAGAAAGGGCACAACCCCCAAAATTTTCCACTCTTATGTGAAAGGAAGACGAAATAAGTTTCACTTTAGGAAAGTTATAACAGGGTAGGGGAATATTTTACAACTGAATTCTTAAATAGGAAAAGGAGCAGCGGATTTTTTCCCCTGATCAATTTCAAGAGGATAATGTGCCAATTAACTATGACATGCTATATCATATTCCACAATGTATCATAGATGAGAAGAATGATGGGATGACTAGGCTACAAGAAAAGGAGGAAGTAGAGACTTTAATTTTTGCGTTTAATGGGAATAGTGTGTGTGGGCCTGATGAATTCACAAGACATTTTTCCAACGTTGTTGGGATATTATAGGTGGAGATATTACTAAAATGGCCAAAGCCTTTTTTTGGGGTTAGGAGCTTACCAAATACATCACCCATACGAATTTGATGTTTGTATTCAAAACAGAACTAGTCAAGAGGTTTTCCAATCTAAGGCCTACAAGTCTTAGTAATTTTATGAATAAGATCATTTCTAGGGTGATTTATGTGAGGATGAGAATGATTTTACACAAGATTATATCCCCTACTCAGTCAGGTTTTGTGAAGGCCATGAGTATCACTAAAAATGTCCTATTGACACATGAAATAATCAAAGACATTCATATGAGGAGTAAAAATGTTAATATAGTGGTATAACTAGATATGGACAAGGCATACAATATAGTGTCGTGGGTTTTCCTAACTAAAGTGCTCAGGAGATTTGGGATCTCTGAGGTGATCATTGATATGATATGGAGGATTGTATCAAACAATTGATATTCAGTTTTTACAAATGATAAATAAATTATTTTTTTCATTTATCTAGGGGTTTGAAACAAGGAAATCCTTTATCTCCAACTCTGTTCATTATTATCACGCAAGTCCTAACTAGGTGTCTAAACAATTTACAAAGAGATGCAGAATTTAAGGATATGGATTACCAAAATGGAGCTCGGAGATAAATCACCTATCATATGCAAATATACTATTTTATTTTGTTTAAGCGATAGACGTTCAGTCATCAAGATGATGATAGTGTTGAAAGGCTATGAAAATGTCTACTAGAAAATGATCAATAAATGAAAGAGTTATTTTTATCTACATGATAAGACTCCTTTGATTATGACGATAAGGATGAGAAGATTCACGGGAATAAGATAAGTAAATTCCCCTCTCATTTATTTAGGAAGTTAAGTCTTTAATGGGAGGGAAAATTCCAATTATTTTGAGGAACTGATTAGGAAAATTGCTAAGAAGATATTTTCTTGGCATAACGGATATTTTTCATTTAAGGGGGGGGGGACAGGTTCTCGTGAATAGTGTTCTCCAGTCTATGCTGGTATACATGTTATCGATTCTAAATTCACCCAAGAAAGTAACAAAGCAAATTCATCAACTATTTCAAAATTCTTTTGGGGAATCGTGGAAGTAGTGGTTGTGGGACGGGGACATGTGTTTCCCAAAGAACCTTCTTTGATGGATGATCCCTTTAAAATGGAGAAAATCATATGTTTCTTTATTAGTAAAATCTAGCCCGTCATTTGTTCTAATAAACTTCACTCTAGTTTGAAATTGAGTTTCTATTAGACATATAAAGTCTTTAATGGTATGGAGAGATTTCTTTCATACCTAAATATTTAAGTCCATGTTAATCTGTTGAAGTGATCAATCATGGTTAGGAAGTATTTTTTTTTTATTTTCACGTATTGGTGTGTGAATATGGGCCTAATTGATCAATATGAAGTAGATTCAAATGTTTTGGTGAGCGGTGGTGTTGATTTAGTTGGAAATGACATTCTTGTTTGTTTAGGACAGACGGAGTGCGAGTGAAGGGTTAATTGGGGCAAGGAAAATGGTAATGTAAGGATTCTTTTCATTTTACCAAAAGACATGTGGCCTAACATTATATGTCGATCCACACTTTCATTAGATGTGCAGAACACATGTTAATAAGAAAAACATACACTATTAACAGGATTTTGAAAACTATAACAAATTGTTTTTATTACTTTCATGAATCAATCTTACAAAAGGAATACAAGATGAGTGAGTTTGCTTATTTGATACAAAAGGTAAGGTATAAATCGAAGATATTAGAACATGAGATTCAGATGTCACGACCTGCACCTATACCCTAGAAGTTAGGGCATTTCTTAGGTCGTAGACCGGCGTACTTGACCTCTCGGAGGTCTTGTACAAGCCCTTCCGTATCATTCATCGCATATATAAGTATGAAAAGAAGTGCGGAATTAAAAATTTTCACACGAATATCTTATAACATCTTTTCACATTAAAATCATAGAATCACGAAGTCTCAACATATGTCATTCATTCCTAGACTCAAGAATACTTGGGACACGACCCATACAATACGAATATAGAAATACTTAGTCTATTACAGTACTTTAAAATAAGGACATATATGCCCTCGAGTCAATTAAGGACATACTTCAAATTTGCTTGAACAACACTAGAATCCAAGCTTTCCTTCACGGTCCTTCTCACCTTCCACCTACACCTTTAGATTTAACAAAATGTATAGAATTAGTACAAACATTTGTACTAAGTATGACTTACTGCATAAAATCATGAAAACATACACTTATTAGAAACATGCTCTTTTTGATTAAAACATCCTATCATAAGCATAAGAATAACATTTAACACCTTAGAAACACATAAGAAATTATTCCCATATTTAGGAAAACCTTACAATAAGATCATGTCACGTTAAAGTGACTATTTTTCATGTTACAGTGAACTCCTTCACCGTTACAGTAAAGCCTATCAACTTCACATAGAACACATTCTTAGCATGTAATCTTCTCACCAAAAGCTATCCTAAGACTCAGTTAAGTAAGACAAAGAGAGACCGCCCATACACCCTTTCTAGGCACACCTAAATGATCCTTAAGACCACCCATAATGAGATACACACACTTACAATACACCAAACACATAAACATGAGATCCTCCTACCAAAGGTTATTCTAAGTTTCACTTGAGTGAGTTGTGAAGCGACCGCCTATACAATCCCTTCACACACACTTAAGCGATCCTTTGGACTACCTAAGATAGAATCATTCTCACTTAATACAAAGGTTATCAAAAGACTTACTTAAGTAAATCAAGAAGTTAACATCCATGATTGACCTCTTCAAGATTACCTAAATAATTCTTAAGACTACCTAAGGCTTAGATCATGTCTACTTAATCAACCAACTACCCTAACTAGTTTCATTCTTAAAACTTATCTAGGTAAGATGCGAAGTGACCATTCCTATACCCCCTTCACATTTTAACTAGAAAACTGTTAACTACTCTAGATAAGTGCTTATTCATTTAACATGTTTTTCTAACTTAAGTCATTACATTCATTAGTTCATTTAAGAGACCTCCATCACATAAATGACATTCAAGTAATGATCTTGGTGAAGACCTAAGGACTCTCACTAACATCTTCAAAGCCTATTGTGCAATGTCTAGATAGCATCCCATACCACCACCTAAATTTCATAGAACTTCTCCAACACTAGTAGGTAACTCATATGATGAGAATAGGCAATATCCGACATAGACCATGGTAGCAAAGCATGGAATCCGGAGTTGTAACCTACTCCGATGGAGGGTGTTCTACTTGCCAATGGTAGAACTTGGACACATCCAATGTAGGCACATGGTTCGGGAATATGAAGGGTTTACTTTGCACTCTAGCCTCATCCTTTAACTAGATCTACTTCCTTTACCATACTCACTCGGTGCTAGCCTTTGTTCTTATAGAGTAATTGACATTAAAGGTTCATACAAAGGGTTTCATATCTTATTCATAACCTAATCACATTCACCCTACCAAAAAGGTCCCCTAGGGCTACCTTACAATAGCGACAAAAGTATCTCATCATGAATTTCCTAAGAATCATATGATGATGCCGTTCCAGCCAACCAAACTTAAGTCCATCATTCATTACAAGAAGGATACCATTACCAGTTTCGACTTCAAGGTTCATTACCTTACTACTAGGTTCAAGTTTCCACATAAATGACACTCTTAGCATCTTTCAAGGTCTCATGTCATTCATACATAAAGACTAAGAGACTTTAGCATCCTAAGTCAAGACATCTCATATTCACATTCATACATGTATCAAGTAAGGGACACAAGTCTACCAAAACAAGACACAATATTACTTCACTTTAGCACATATTGCATATCATTCTAGAAGCACATAGGAATAACCATCATCATAGATAAGTCATCATATACACTACTATAACATCATCAATATAACCATCATAGACTCATATAGTCAATTAGGAAGAATCATGCATCAATTCTAAGACTACAACATAATGACATAGTCATAGTCTAACATGATCACCTAACAACATCAATAGAAGAACACATACTTTCACTTCAATCATATGTAGATATATATGCTCATACTTCACATAATCACTACACAAATCATAATACTTCAAGTAAGTTGCCGACAAGGCCATGATCATCATAATACATAAAGTAACGTCGACAAGGCCACATCAATTGCAAGTAAAACACATACCACCGCCACCATAAGTGGACCATAACAATCACGATATAATTCAATTCTAATTAACATAAAATAAAGATGATTAGGGCAGCTTAACACCAATCCATTCTCACCACTTCAATCCATAGCCAAATCATCCAATTCAATATTATAAGGCCCTTATCCATGACCATGAACATCAATTCAATACATAATCTATAATACTCAATGAATCTAAGTCAATTCAATACAGATTTACCAATATAAAACCAATTAGACATCAATTGAATATAATTCTTACATCATTTAATAGCCCATAGAAAACTACACTAGAATTCATAAGCATTAAGTCAATATCACTTAACCCATAAAGTAGTAAAAAACTAGGGTTCATCAATTACATGGGTTCATAGGTTAATTATGTTAAAATCATATAATTAACAATGATTCAATCAATATTCAATAATTTAAAACCCTTAATTCAAGAACTCATGGATAGATTTCAATTTAGAAAACTCATCTTTTAAGAAGTCTTTAAAAAATCACTTTGAAGATTGACTCCTCGAAGAAAAGAGTTCCAAGGATCAAAAATCATACCTAAAAGATGTTAATCCACCAATTTGATTAAGAATTACCACTCAGATCTCCAATCAAGAACTTCCTTGAGTTTTGGCTTCAATGGAGTTCTAGAGAATTTTTTAGGACTTTGGGTTTTGATTTTTGAAGAATGAATTCTCCTAAGTATTTAAGGATTATAAACATGTTTAAAATAACCAAAGTGCCCCTAAGTAACCTCCCAAAGTCTTATTTGAATGTGGGGTGAAATAACCATTTCACCCCTTTCACTTAACAGTAACT
The DNA here is from genome assembly GCA_032847665.1 of Solanum chilense. Classification (NCBI taxonomy): domain Eukaryota; kingdom Viridiplantae; phylum Streptophyta; class Magnoliopsida; order Solanales; family Solanaceae; genus Solanum; species Solanum chilense. The sequence continues at coordinate 63,413,255 of CM064971.1, read as the reverse complement.
GCGCAGGAAACAACACCATCGACGATTGCCCAGTCGACGGACCGTTTGTCAATCAACGGACCGTCTTGGCTGTCCGTTGTTTGATTCAGAGCCTGTCCATTGGGATATTATGCTCCCATGCCTAAGTACTGACCAAAGACTCCTATTGACTGGCCAACGAGCCGTCTACTGCCCCCGTTGTTTGGGACTTTTTTGGCAGTCTTGGCTCTTGAGAAGGGTCCTTCCTCAAGGACCCTTGGATGGTCCTTGGGGACTTTTACTTGGATTTTTCCGATCCAAATATTCTATTATACGATTTTAGGACCTTCCATATCAATTTCATCAAAAATGAATGCATAAAACTCGACGAAAGATTCTAAGACACACAAGGTCATTTTAAGGCACACCTTTCGAACGTCATGGACCTTGGACGTTTGACCTCCAAACTTCATGAAACTCAACACACTTCCTATAAACACTATTATAACTCATGTAAAAACCTCATAATCTCATGAAACACAAATATAGGAACATAATCACACATGAGGCACATAGGTGACTTAGTCGTTGAATGTCTTAGTCGTCCCTAGACGTTTCACTTCCAAATCACCTAAAACTCTAAACACTACCTCAATACCACATTATAAACCATTTTAGGACCTTATAACCTCATGAAAAAAATTAGGATCTAGCTTCACCTAAGTCATTTCTGAAGTATTACACAAAAGTAGGCAAAATGTTGCAATTAAGACACTTTGAAGAAGTAAAGTACAAGCCATATCTTGCTCTACCAATCTTCAGAGGGCGCTTCAATGAAGGTCTCTGCATAAGACATGAAGAACTATTGAAACTGATAACACATTTATGTTGTGAAGTTAAACAAATAGACAAAAATTAAGTTGAACTTGAAACTAGGTATAATCTAACACTTTATGCAAAGTTAATGTTGGATTTATGTAAGCATCACTAATTTTTGTCACCTTAACTATATTCCATTTGGTAAAGTAACAAAAATGAGTAAGGTAGGGGTTTGATTTTAGTGAGTAACGCTCTATTGTAAGTCATATGATTTGTGACTCTGAAATCTATTATTTATGCATCAACTAACAAATTAACACACTCACATGACAAAGTACTTGTCTTAATAACGTAGGACTGAAAAGCTAAGATATCTACAAGGTTCCAAACTACATACCCATTGAAGATCTTGTCTACAGGTTCATCTGGTCATCACTAGCGCGTACTTTACGAACATGAATGCTTCCTAAAAGAGTGAGCAACTTGTTGTACTAATCGTGTGTAAGACTGTTAATAAAACCGTGATTTGATCCTGGCAAATGAGCACTCTCACAATTCTCAGGTAGAAAGCCTGTGTGTTTCCAAGTATAGTTGATGCTGACCTTGAGTTCCTTTTTTTGGTGAATTCAAAATCCTTACGAAATCCATATAGTCTATAATATTTGTCTTCAGTGACCTGACTTCTTACATTAGTTACAAAACAACTGTTCTTTTCCATGATTTGATGGATATGTCCTAAAAGAACATTCAAATTGCCTGAGTGGCTGGGTGATCCTGTGGATTATCTAGAAGAAGAATTGTTGGTGAAATATGGCTTGGAAGCACTTGTGCCCCCCACCTCTATATGGAACATAGTTTGTCCTAAAATTGAAATTATTGTTACTATTGGCTACATTAGAGTGGATAAAATTTGTGCTATGTCTTGTTGTCACACTCGGTGAGGTTTAATCTAAGTGAATATGGATGTGATGTCTGACCTCGTAATGTTTTTCTTCCTGGACTAAGATGGAGAATGCCTGAAGCATAGTAGGTAGGAGATACATCATCAAAATGCTCCCTCGAATAACTATGTGACTTCATTCAAGTCTATTAGTAATTGAATAAGTCACCCATCATGCTCTGCCTTGTGAAATTTAGTCTTCCCACCACAAGTGAACAAACAAGTATATTGTGTGTTTGTATCTAAGATGTTCAGTTCTTCCCATGGCATTTTGATGTTAGTGTGTAGTAACATGTGTCATCAAGGTTTTCTTGAGTGAGATTATTCATATCCAGTGTAAAGTTGGTATAACTTCGCACCATTGGTCTGGTTGTACCTATCTGTTAATTCGCCCCATAACTCCTTAACATTGTTGACATATTGTAAGCTATCAACTAAATCTTTTGAAAGAGAGTATAACATCCAAGAAGTTATCATGTCATCCCATTATTCCTATTGATCAAATCTAAGTGAAGTAAGAGTTGGCTTTGGGATCTTATCATTGATAAAGCCAATCTTGTTCTTTACAGAAAGTGCTCAAAGGATGCCTCACCTCCATGATTGGTACCCAATTCCATTGAAAACGACTAGAGTGATTGAATAACCAATCTTTTTAGATGGATTTATGTACATACCATTGTTGGAATCATGATATTTAAGAATTGGTTGATCTTTGGTTTGTGCCATGGATAATAAGCAAGCAATCAAGGTGAGGATGAATGCATCAAGAGAGTAAGCAAAAATGAGATCGCAAAATCGCGAATGGAAGTTGCATGAGGATAAGAAGTGAAATTGTGAATTTCGAAATTGAATCAGTGTGGGCTAAGGATTCTTAGCTCTGATACAATGTTGAATTGATGATCCTATTTGAAATCAATTATCTAAGAACTCCATGAAAGGAGCTCTGAGCTCACAATCGAATTTGAAAAAAAAAATGATGAAGCAGGATTGAATTTTTGAAACTGAAACATTGATTATCATTAAGCTGAACATCTCTATTTATACCCATGTAACTAACTAATAGAATAAAATGCAATTAACTGACTGACTAACCCATAACTGAACAACTTAGCATTAAGTTGCACTGATTTACATCATAATCTCAACACATATAAAATTCAGATAAAAAGTCAGTTTTTAGGAAGTAATCGAAATAGGGTTAGTGTATTTTTCTTTTCCATTTAATCAAAAAAGATAAAGAACAGACGTCAATCTCCTAACATTTAAATTTTAACATAATCTTTTTCCACTTTATAGAATGGAACAATATAAGCTTTTCTTATACTTTTTTCAGACTCTCATTAGGCAGTTGTCAAATAAAGAAACATAATATTCTTTTGAAACAAACTTTTTAAAAATTATATTATATAAATTGAAGATAAAAATAATACTAATAACCAAACAAAAAGAAATAAGCAAATGATAAAAGTACGAAGTCTTTGGTAACGTTGCCTCTTGGTTAATGTATCTACAGTGCCTGTTTTTATTTATTATATTATACATGAAAAGACATAAAATTAGTTTATAAAACCTGAATATTGGTTTGACTATATTAAGTGCCAGAATTAGGGGAAGAAAATCTGGCATGCCCGACAAATAAACAATCCTTCTAAAATAACTTTCTTTTAAAATTCAATAGGCTACTACGTTCCGTTGCAATAACAAGTAGAGACAGAGCTTATTTAATAAAACTTTAATAATTTTATCTTAAGTAGCATATTTTTATTAAGAAACTTAAACATGTATAGTCATAAGTTTAAAATTCAGTTATTAACACTTGAAATTAATATTATAAAATTTAAAATTCTTAGGTCGTTTTTTAATAATAAGCCTAGCATTTTTTGGATCATCGTTGCACCGCTCTTTTGTCCCATGTACTTAGAAATTTGACTTTAGGATCATCAAGTGGCTGGTGACTCTACAACAAATGGAAGCATCTTTGGACTTTGAATCTATTTGGCTTTTAAGAACTAAAATAATTAATTGATTGCCTTTCAATTATTCTAAATGTTTTGATGATGTTTGCTCATAATTCATACATTTATCCTCTAACCTTAAACTAATGATGCTAATTATTGACACTAGTCTTTTCAAAACGTTATCGGAACAAGATTTAAGGCAAAACGTACTAAAAATGCTTTGGACATAGATTGAAGATATAAATTCATAAGACATAATTCTTAAAATTTGAGACGTAATCCTCAAGCGTAAAGACACGAGGCTAATAGAGAAAGTTGAGTGTAACAACCTTCAAGACTATACAAACTAAGTTTAAGATTCAACTGTCTAAGCATTTTTATGCTAAACTTCAACAAGATAAAACAATAAGGTTGAAATATCTTGACGTAAGCCAAAGCAATTGAGTCAAAAGGGCAATATTGAATAAAAATGCCCTAAGATAATAGTTTGGTTACCCTTCAAGGTGGCCCAGTGATTTGGGCTTGAGACTTCTAAGTTAGAGATCTCATGTTCGAAATTTTTGTCAACGAAAGCAAATGATTTGACTTCTTGTCATTAAAAAAAAGGATAATAGTTTGGTTCAAAATGTTTGTCATATAAACCGTTTCAAAAATATTTGTATTATTAAAAGTTTAGTCTAAAATTGTGTTTATTATGACTTAATGGGTCAAAATGTATTTTCCTAATAAATCTATTAGTCCGTGTTTTTTCTCTTTAAACATATTTTTTCCTAGTAAAAATGTTACTATTAAAGAACTTATTCTTGTTTCTTTCGATTCAAAATTATTTTAGCTTAATAAATAAGGAGAAAATAATCCTTTCATTTTCTCAATCTAATTTTATCAATTAAGAATAAAAAAAAATTACTTTATCATTTAAATTGATAAAATAGATCATATACATAAGATTATAATAACTCATCATTATTAAAATTTTCTTTAATTTTTAAAAAACTATATTTAGGAAAAGAACGTGTTTGAAAAGGAATATATATTTATATGAAAAAAAGAATATTTTTGAAGAATTACATAAAAATATGGATATTTTAAAACTAAATATTAACGATAAATATATTTTAGATCAAACTATTAATTTTAAATATTGTTATTTAATTTAATATAATTTAAAAGTATTTTTAACTCTTTTATATTTTAAATATCTGAATGATAATATTATGAATAAAATACTAGAGTATGTACTATATAAATATCCAATATTTAGTTGATGTGAATGCATGCAGGAAAAGCAAAATATACTTATTGATTAAGGACCGTTTGATAAAAAAATATTAATTAAAATAGTTCTTGAATTAAATTTAGTCCATTTATAAATGTTTTTGAGTAGGTGGAGGGGACCAAATCCAGGATATTCGAGTACCATTTCACATTGCACGAGTCAAGAAAAAGCAAAAATTATAATTACAATCATATGATTTATATTTCATTGTTTTCTCAAATATAAAGGAGTATATAAACTATCATTCTTTAAGTTGAACAACACTCAATTAAGATATATAAATTTTTTATATGTATTTGCAAGTGTAATATTTAAATTATAAATATTTTTTATAAGATTTTTGGGCTAATCTGTAAAAATCATGACTTTCGTCATCAATTGTCAGAAATTTTCACAAAGTAGATGAACTTTCTTTGTCCACAATCTAGATATCTTTTAAAGATAAAAAACGTTTTAGTATTTTATGAAACTTACCTGTCATCTAATGCGAAAAAAAATTATTTTTCTACACCCAAAATAGTATATTTATTTACAAGGATTAGGGTTAAGAATGAGAAAAAACTAATGAACAAACAGACTGATCATCGCTTTTTATGGATGTGATTCAGTATGAGGAGGTCAATTGATTTCAACAATGTAAAATATTGAGTTATGAAACTTATTTTTTTTCGAGAAAGACAAATCGTTGCGCAATCTATTTCACAAATAAATGTCACATACATATAGAAGATTTGCTTGTATGGGAGAATACAATTAAGAAATGGAATTTTGATCTTGGCAAACTTAAATATTTTTAGTATTTTTTACTATATTTATACATATAGAAGATTTGCTTGTATTGGAGAATACAATTAAGAAATGAAATTTTGATCTTGGCAAACTTAAAATATTTTTAGTTTTTTTAATATATATATATATATATATATATATATATATATATATATATATATATATATATATATATATATATATAAAAAACCATCCTCAGGACATTTTTTTCACATATGCAAACTGTGAATTTAATTCAACTTATACGTATGCTAAATGATTAAAATAAAATTATAAACGTCATGACCTACCAAAGAAAAAAGAGCCAATTGCCTTTCATTTAGAGATATAAATTGAATATATTAAAGAATCCAACCCACATACCATAATTAGAGTGACACCTACCCCATGTGCACAAAAGTATAATCCATCAATTTTTTTAATTTCAATATATGATTATATAAGTTTCTAGAAAAGAAAAGGCTTCGATAAGATAACAAGTACTAATTTTCAATCATTTGTTTAATTTTAATATTTAATACTCCTAACTCCTATATATTAGTAGTATATAATATAATTAACAGATGTTATAATGCAATAATGTTATCTTGCATCACAAAGTTTATTACATGTATGATTCCACTCACTAAACTAACAATTAAATTAAGGTCAAGAGAGTACTAATTATTATTTATTAAAGAAAGAGCCAGCCTAACTTTAATATATGTTCTATAAAAAAGTTACAAGACTGAAAATGACATGTTATTGTCTAAAAACAGTGTATTTCTCTATATTAGAACATGATTTTTTTTCAACTTTCACCAACATTAACCAAAATACGTTCTTCCAATAAATTGTCCAAACACTAAAATATTTCCTAAGAATGTTTAACCTTTTTTTTTTTTGCTTTCTAAAACACCTTTTTCTTTTCATTTATGTGAGGGTTTAAAAAAGAATTTGAAAGCATGATTCTAAACCTACCATGAAATTGATGTGGCTATATAAAAATCATGTCATTAAGAATAAAATACAAGATTTAAGATTAATAATTCTATATTATATATATAAAGGTATCATTTATTTTTAATTATAAAATAGATTGTGAAGGGAAATAATACTACATACATGAGAGATAAGAATTAAATCCAGAAACCTAACAAATGCAAGTGGAATTTACAAAAAAAACAAAGCATAATTTAGGTATGAGGCTGGCCCCTACGCCATATATATGCTTGAATCTAGCATGGGATCATACTTTATTTATTATTTTTTTATTTTAAAAAAGTAATTGGGGTAGGGGTAGGGGATTTTGGGAGAATCAAATATGTTATTGACGAGGTGAAAATTCAGATAGTTAGTTTGTTGAGTTAATTGTCAAGGATAACATTATTTTTGGATGAATAAAAGTTTTATTTGAGCTATTTAAAGAAATTTCATTAGTTTAGAAGTTAATTACTTGAATTCACGTTAATATGTAATATTATGAATTTTATCAGATTTTGAACTCTGAATAAATATGTATTTGCTCGTCTGGATACATATATCTCTGAGTCATGGATTAAAATTAAGTATAATATGTTTTAGATATATTGTATCCAAGTGGATTCACATGTATTTGACTTTCTCGCATGTCACTCTTTGTGTATCTAGTATTCCAATTACATGTTTTTGTAATTCACATGTAACCAAGATATATGTTCTATGTTGCTAGCCTCTCTCCCTATTTTAATAGATCTTGTCAAAATATGTGTATCAAGGTGAATTTAATTTGAAATTATGAAATTATTAATGAGATAATATAGAATTATTTTAACTATAAAGTGAAATAATAATAATAAATATAATTGAAATAATATTTTATTTTTATTTTGAAAAAGTTCGTCTTCTTAACGGAACGGCACAAACGGAAATATGAAAAAAAAAAAAGTCAGCCCTGGGAGTGGGACCCGTTTGCTTGCCAACGATGTATTACCTAAAGCCGTACTACTACGTTACGCACTGCAACTTTTTTTTTTCCCTAAAAAATAGAAATTCAAATAATTATTAAGAAAAAAATGTTCTATTATACCATTTTTGTGACATTATATCTATTTTGAAGTCAAATATTATTTTTTGTTTATATATTTTAAATATATTTGACTATAATTTTATATGCAGTAATACTTCTTATTAAATTTCAACAGTAAGTAAGTTTTTTTATTTAGGAAAGGCTAAGAAATATATTTTTTAATCTAGACAAAAATTGATTTATTTGATTCTGGTATTTTGAATTCTTTTGTATATAATGAAGTAAATATGGTAAATCATATTTATGATAGTTATATAATTATAATACTTTAGAGAAGAAAATTATTTCTAGTACTATTGAGACAGAATAAATTACTATAATCCTATTAAAACATAAACACATTTGGACAGAAAAAGAACAGTCAAATCTAACCTATTAAAAAGGTGACATCGTGAGTATTGAATAACAAAAGGGAAGAAGAAATTTCTCCAAAAAAGTATCACTTGCTCTTCCATCTTCACTTTTAGTTTTATACTTTTTTTATCACTTACTTTAGATTTAAATATTAGTTAAATAAAATTACGCTATTATAACCTCGATCAAACCATTTGTTACTAGATATTGTAAGTAATTACTAATTAGTTTATGAAGAATATTCAAATAAGAATATTTTGATTATATAGAAAAAATGATTTCTTTTTTTTTTTACAATATTTTTTTAATTGACATATTTAAGATAATAAGATTAAAAAATAATTTTATATATTTAAAATAACTTTAATTTAGAACTATATCATGAAAAATCTTCTTTATTTTCTTGAACTACGTACCAAGTCAAACTAAACTATTCTTTGTCAAATGGAGAGAGTAATAATTTTTTCTTAAACTTCATGATTCATCAAATATGTTAGGGTATATTAAAAACAACACGTCCTTTTATCGACATGAGATATGGTGCACAAATATAACCTTCGCCCTTAACTAGATATCTCGAATTCAAGTCATGAATATAAATATATTGAAAACGTCAGACATTATGATGCACAATTCAAATTTAATCGATTGGATCAGCCCCGAAAATTGACAATTGCCAAAAAAGCAGGCGCCAAAAGGCAAAATGTGGCGGAACTCAGAGCAATCGTTCCACCACCACCGACGCGGCCGTTTTACGCAACTTCCATCTTTTAAATGACAATTCCAATGCCCTTATACCCATCTCTCTGTAGAGAGAGAAACACAATAAATCCTAGTGAGAGAAACACTCCTCTTCCTCCTCGTCGAAATAAAAAAGTAACGCTTTCACGAGATTTGTACTTTGCCCACAACACACAAATATATATATATACTTTGAAGAGAGAAGTAGTAAACACAAAGCAAAGTTAAGCTTTGGCTAATATATATTTATATACACGTACGTACACTGTATACAAGCAAAAGGCTAGAGAGAGAATTCAATTGATCATCTACATTCCGTGTTCCTAAGGTATACATACACATGAAATGGATGAATTCATGTAAAAAACGTTTCGGTTTTATGATTTTAATCCCGATTGTTAATCCTGTTTTTCAATGATTTTGTTGAAGATCTGAAATTTTGTATTGATTTCTGCTGGATTGGTTTATGCAAAATCACGGATTAATTTGGATTTGACAAACATAATGCGAGGTTTTTTTTTTTTTTTAAATTTTATGTCAAATTTGGATTCAGCTGCACGTAATTTTGATTCGGATTTTAACGAATTGGAGAATTGAATTGATTCCTTTTCCTTTTTTTTTTGGTTGTATATAGAAATTGTTGGGATTCACGATCACGAAAGAACAAAAAGATATTATTTTGAGGCATCTGAGGATGAGAAGAGAAGAACTCGAATCAGATCTTTGAAAAAAAAGGCAATGAGTGCTTCTACAAAGCTAACGCATTCACTCAAAAGACGTAGTAAACGAGTCGCTCATTGCCGATTTGCTTCCATTTCAACGGAAGATTTTCGAGACGAGAAAGAAGAGGAGGCAGTGAATTCATTTCGCCAGGCCTTGATAGAAAAGGATCTCCTTCCGGTTCGACATGATGATTATCATACTATGTTGAGGTAACTTGCAGATCAGCTGAAAAAATTAACCCTATTTTATGCTCTCTGTTGCATAAAATAACAATTAAACATCAATACACAAAACTCTGTAAAACAAAAGATGGAGGAAACATCAATACACAAGTTTTCTTTTGGAGGTGCTGTCTGTAAACAAAGTCTCAAATGTGATTGCAATGCAAGGTCATGCTTTTCATAAAGTTCTGCAATTGAATCTAGTTGGGGAAATAGTCACTAGCGTTACTTTATTGTAGTTAGTAGATGTAGTTTTGTAACTCAAGTTGTTGATATTAATCTACAGTACACATGTTTGAGGGGCTCTTAAATATATTGCTAAGGAAGTTTCGAAATGCAGTTGCACAGGAAGCTTGGGCAGATTCATGGAACAATTCTCCCTTTGTTAATTAAATTCGTGTTCTTTGAGCCTCCGCCCTCCAATGCTGTGGGTGAATCAGATGATCTTGGGGGATTCATTTGGATGCCATCGGTCACTATACCTTTTTTGGATACTTGATCTGAGCATAATCTTCCTGAAAGTAAATTTAGAGGTTTAAGGAAAATAAAGACCTTAATAAGTTTTGGTTGTTTCCAATGTGAAGGGTCATTTCTCTTGAGAAAGTAAGACAGTAAAGAGCTTAAGAACAAGCAGTTTAGTCTATCTCTCTTTTCTTTTGACTGCTGATTGAAATTTGAGGGAGAAGAATTGTCTAACTTACTGCCATTGAGGTAAGGAAAAAAAGAGGAAAGAGTACCGAAGTTTTTTATTCATTAGTGTTATAGAAGCATCTCGTCTCTTCCTAAGATTATCAGGTACAGATGGTGGAAGGGTCTTGAATTTGGGTAATAGAAACCTTTTAATGAGCTTTTTGTCCATATATAAGATTGTTTCTATGAATGAGCATACTACTTCAGATATCACACCTAAGGTGTGGGCACATGTTTTTATCTATTTAAGGAACACAGATGCTCGACCTTAGTTGTTTTCTTGTCTAGATCAGTATATCTCCTTGTCTATCCATTTCTAAACAGAATTCATCTGTTGATTATCCAAATCCTAGTGGGCTATATAACTTTAAATCCTCTAGCTGCAAATATTTAACTTTACTTCCTGAATATAATCCATGTAACTTGTGAATAATTTGAGATTTGAGGATTAGAAATGGACTTCTCTGAGATTTTTAGACTAATTAAAATTTTCCTAGGGTCTCTTGTCTAAATGCAAGCATAAGGCAATACTCATGGAATACAATGGTTAATTTATTTTCAAAATTCTTGCATTCATCTCAACAAAAAGACTAAAGAGTTTGGCAAGCTTGATACTGAGTTTTTCATGTTTACAGCCTTTTATTTGGTGAAATCCTATCAATTACCAATAGGAGGTTTCTTTATGGCGACCATGGGTTTTAGACCATTATATTTGGTACAGATCTATTCTTTGTGTTCCAATGTGGAACTTGAATTCTGAAACTTAAACAATTGCAAAAAAGAAATAGATCTCAATATTTTCTCATGGCAGCATATTTTGATGCCAGACAAGATAAATGAAATGGTGCTCCAGATATTTTATCTTCTGGAAGTATCTCTACATAATTCTTTATCTCTACATAATTCTTTCTCCTCTTGATTATCAAATCTTATATCTCTAACAATTGTTCTTCAAACGTATATATTTGCTTAATTTCCTGTCTACTCTTTTTTCACAATACTCTCACTTGTGGGGTTTCAGTGGGTATATTGTTGTTGTTGTTCCTTCACAATAGTTTGAAATATAGATGTTTTTCAGTAAGAGAATTGTTCTTTTTTCATTCACGGTAAGACAATATGATTCAGTTTCTCTAGTCAAGCTGTTTCTTTTTCATGCTGAGAGCATCTTTCCGTTTCAGGTTCCTAAAAGCAAGGAAATTTGACCTTGATAAGGCCATGCTAATGTGGTCTGAAATGCTCAACTGGAGGAAAGAACAAGGAGTAGACACAATTATAGAGGTAGGTTCTGTTGCACACAATTTGTGTGCATGTTGCTCTATTTTGCTTTTTCTAGAAAACAGCAAGCTTTGTTGCTCACCAACTGTACACTAAATGATGATGGTTGGTATAAAGGTTATCAAAGCCCCCTGCTAAACATTTCTGGACATCTTTTTATAGCTTAGTTTTTTCAAGTATTTGACATCTTTAGAACAATAGCAACATCTTGAAGGAGCCAATGTACCCAAGCATTTCAATTTTTAGTGCTTCTTTGTATGTAATACTAGTTGAAATCTATCATATCTTGATGCAGCATATAAATTTTATTTGCTGACCCTTTCCTATCTTGTTTTTATTATATTTATTCCTTCCCACCTTTTACCCAAAGTTGCGAGTAAATTGTCTGGAGCTTTGAAATTGTTATAATTTGATTTCAACAATTGATATTAAACTATGAACTTTTCTATATGGAAGACAATCATCTATAGGGTATAATATATCTTGAAATCTAGACAGCTTTAGCAATAGAAAGAATAATAGAAGTTGAAAATCTGTATAGGTGATATCAACTTGAAGAGTACTGTTAACTAGAGTACTCTTAGTATATAATCACTAGAGCATATTAGAGAATTCGTAGTGTTAGATAAGTATTAAGTATGGAATATTGTAATATTATGGATTCAAATGAAGCATATGATAATGAGGATTGATGACCTCAACTAGCTTGGGATTGAGTTATAGCTGATATTGTTGGAAGATTTGTGGCTACATTGTCATTGCTGTGATAAATTTACATATGTGCAAACCATTGTTGGCTCCAATTCTGGTAAAGAAGGAAGGCTGTGTAGGTTGATGGTGCCTGATATTATGATGAATTCCCTCGACATGACAGGTGGGATGATAGATTCATATACTCAACCCTAATTTGGGATTTAGGTGTGTTGTATCAACTTTTTCATATTTGTTACAAGGTGGTTACCCAAATTTGTATTTCTGCAATTCAGGTTTCAATTGATACTTCTCGAGAAAACTGCATGACACCATTCATTCTATTTCACTATTTCTTGTGGAACTTGAGCTGTTATTTTATTGTTGGCTATGCCTTTTTTTTTTTATAAAGAACTTTTGGTACTTGGATTTGCTTTCGGAAATAGCCTCTCTTCCTCCACGAGGTAGTGGTAAGGTCTGTGTATACCCCACTTGTGGAGACTGCACTGGGCATGTTGTTGTTGCTTTAAGGCTTCAGAATCAAATGCTATCATATATGTTCTTCACAAAATAAAAGTACTTCCATCATTAATGCTAAGATTTGTAATTTTTGTCAAACTATAGTGAGGTTGTCCTTCTTCTACCCTGCCATATTTTTATGTTTCTTGAATGAATTACAACAATCTTTTGGTTAAAATCCTAAGTCAGTCTTAAGCAGTATCAGATATCAGATATGTACATCTATGCTCATCTCTCTGTGTGTCTTCTTTTAGTGTTCCTGCTGTCCCAAATTTTAAATGCATTCATGACAAACAGCTTTTGATAATTCAATGTTAGGCACATGTTCTTGTCTTTAGATGTCTAAATTCTAATTTATATTCTGGAAATGTTTAGGATTTTGCCTATGAGGAATATGAGGAAGTTCAGAGTTATTACCCTCATGGTTACCATGGTGTAGACAGAGGGGGACGACCCGTCTATATTGAAAGACTTGGCAAGATTGAACCTACTAAACTTATGAACGTTACCACAATAGAAAGGTTCTTAAAGTATCACATCCAAGGGTTTGAAAGGACTTTTGCTGAAAAATTTCCAGCATGTTCGATCGCAGCTAGGAGGCATATAGATTCATCTACTACAATCTTGGATGTTCAAGGACTGGTCAGTGTTGAGTTACTTGATATTCAACCTAAATTTCATTAGTTTCCATATTTGATATACAATATCTTTTCTGTGATAATGTAGAATTGGAGGAGTTTTGGGAAACTTGCCCATGATTTGGTCATGCGCATGCAAAAGATAGACGGCGACAACTATCCAGAGGTTACTTTCAGTTTGGAAGAGTAAATGATTTTTTTTTTTAATATTCCTTTTAATTATTTGATCCTTCGCTAATAACTTTTTATTCTGCAGACATTGCACCAGATGTTTATTGTAAATGCTGGAAATGGATTTAGATTTCTATGGAATACTGCAAAAGGATTTCTTGATCCAAAGACTACAGCAAAAATTCATGTAAAGGAACACTTCTATTATCTGCTTGGTTGTCTTTAAGGGTCATGTCAACTCACAATGATTGACTCTGTTTAATTGTCAGGTATTGGGAAACAAATTCCAGAGCAACTTAGCAGAAGTCATAGACCCCAGGTATATGAATGGTTGATAAAATGTCATTTTCTATATTGTCAAAGTATGGTTATTGAGTAAACTGTGTTAATTCCTTCATTATGTACATTGGTTTGTGATCAGCCAATTGCCAGATTTTCTTGGAGGAACCTGCTCATGCCCAAATCCAGATGGGTGTCTTAGGTCTGATAAAGGACCCTGGAATGATCCAGAGCTGATGAAGGTGTGATTTATCTGTAGAAATGATATTCAGGATTTTGTGTACTAATCTGTTGCAAGACATTTCTTACTTATGATGCCAAAAACTCTTGCAGCTGGTCCATGCATTACATGGTGAAGCACTTTATCCCAGGAGAATTACAAGCTACTCCGATAGTGATATCGAAATCAAACCAGTTTCTCCACAGGTATTATAGTGGCTTAGCTGCACCATGTTCTGCCTTTCCAGTTATCTTCGAGATGCATTGTGTTTGAGACCATTATTCTCTGCTCAGTTACTACGCAATGAGATTGGTTCGGCAGAATCTGATGTGGAAGTGGGGGTCTCAACTTACAGTATCATGCAATCAAAACAACTTTCAGACAAAGTGAGTAACAAGTCTCTGTTTGCCCTTTTTATGGTACCAGCTTCTGATCTATGCTTATGCCAAGTTAAGAACACATCTACATTCGAGTTACCTCAATTTCCTAAGCCATTGCATCATCATTTACAATATACATTGGGAATTTGACCGGAAAGTTATCTAGGGTGTGATATTAACTTTCCTGTATTATTGAAGGGAAGGTAGTGAGAAAACTGAATGAACACTCATTAACAACAAAAAATAGCACAGAAGGGATTATTGTTTAATCGTGCATAAAACTGATCCCCTGCAAAGAAAGATATGACAGATGCATCATCCTTGTGAATTTGTAAAAATGTTTTTGCATTTTCCAGAGGAGTATCCCCTTGGAATATACTTCCTCCAGCCCCAACAAAAATTTACCAGTTTTGCTCTGTCCCAAAGTTTGACCTTTTCACTTGAAACAAAATTTCTCCTCCAAGAATTAAGTTCAATATAAAATAATAGTGTAACTTCTTATTTTTTTTTACTGATCATTTATAGAAAAGAAAAAAAAGCTTTGACTTGATGTGATGTCTAACCAAATAACTATACTTCATTTTTTGTTAAACTGAGAAATCTGATTTTTTTTTTTTTTTGAGATAAGAGAAATCTGATATTTCCAATTTCAAAATTCAGTGGGCTTGCTCCTCTACCTTTCTCTCTTAATCAAGCAGGTGACATGAGCCTATTGCACATCCCTTGCTATTCTACTTTGCCTTTAACCAAAGACCTTTTTCTTATTATAAACTTATAATTTTAATGTTTTTCTGCCATATTAAATTTGTAATCTATTCAAACAGTTTAACATCTACCTATCAATTTTACTTTAACTACTGCAAAATGAAAGTAGTCACCATTTGATGGGAAAGATGGAGTATTTTCTTTCATTTTTCTTTTCACTCTATACAGACCTTACTTGGCTGCAATCATTAGCCCTATATGCTGGAGGATGGATATAATCAGATTTGTAGAATCTGGTTCTCCATTAATTGGTTATCAATTGTGATCTACAACACTAAACAAAACTTGTTTAATAATTTCCACCTCGAATTTGATATGCTCAATGTTCTGTCTTTCTGCGATATATTTCTATATTCATATCGCTCCTGTTTGATTGCTTTAGGTACCAACTAGGAGATCTGTTTCATTTGGCAGCTTAGTTCAAGAAGATTATGGGCCTATGCTTACAGATGAACATTTGAACTCTCCAAGTAAGAATTTTGATTTCTATGGTCAATCAGCGAATTTCATTTTGTATTATACTTGTATGGTATGGGTAATTTCTCAAGTTTTATTCAACTGATTACATTTTTCTATACTTATATGGTATGGGTAATTTCTCAAGTTTTACTTTGGACATTGTTGCCTTGTTTCTGTAGCATATGCCCTAGACACCATATTCAATCTTGATCCTGTGATTCTGGTTCATCCCTGTGAACTGATTGTGAGTGTGTTATATGAAATTCCACAAATCTGGCAACCTCCAAATCATTCAAATTCTCCTAAAACTTAGATCTATCACTGTGTAGTCCACATTTCATCAATAGTGGTCATCCATTGTTGGTTTGAAGTGTAAATATGTGGGAATAATAGCTTTAGAGTACCTTGCCCCAACTAATTGTCTTCCCAAAAGGCTGTATTCCACCCATTTTCAACTCTGCAGTTAGATTTTATTGCTGAAATTGGCCATAGAGCTCTGATGTCTTCCAAACGCTTGCACCATAGGCAGTTTTGTTTCCCCAGCCTCCTCACAATCTTCCTTGTGCATCGTTTCGTTTTTACTTTCAAAAGGAAAGGGAGCTTGTCTACACTAATTTGTTTGTTCACCATTTTTACGTGAGAACTTTTACAGGGTTTTGGTTTGTTTTGGAAAGAAGCATTACTAAGGGCTCATAAACTAATCATTTTATTCTCTTTGCAACAGATAGAGCTACTGTATCAGTACAAAGAAGGTCGCCTGAGAAATCCATCTTTAGCTTGATGATTAATATGATGGTCAAATCACTTGCATGGATTTGCTTCTTGTTTCATGGTGTGGGTAGGTTATTTGTGAAGAATAGTGATGCAAACAGATCGAGAAATGGACGGGTATCAGTGAATGCAAGTTCAGTCGAGCAAAATGTTTCTTCCCCAAAAAAGGAGGATCTCCTCCATCCATGCTGTCAGAGGTTGCAACATTTAGAGAACGTCGTAGCTGATTTGTTGAAGAAACCTACCAAAATTCCTCCAGAAAAAGAGCACATGCTGCTTGATTCAATGGACCGCATAAAGTTCATAGAGTATGACTTGCAGAGGACGAAGAAAGTAATGGTCTATGCACTGTTTCCAGATACGTTCATTTTGTTCAATTGTAGAGTTATTTAATTGTCATTGAACAAATATTTTTGTTTTAGGCACTACTTGCAACAGCATCGCAACAAGTAGAGCTTGCTGAATCCATGGAATCTTTGAAGGAGAACAAATTGAAAGTACGCTTTCTTCTATGCCTTATTGAAACCTCTGCTCACAGGTTAGGAAGTGCATATTACTGAATATTATTTCAAACAGGTGACAAACTCATGTTGGCGAAGAGGCAGGCCTTCACAATACAAAACTTGATTTGGGTGGGAACAGCATTGATGCCTTAGGTTGATCTTTAGGTGTGTCAACAATTTGGATTCAATCCTGGTATATACTCGAGACGAAGTTTGCAGGTAAAAGGACCATGCTGGAAATATACACAATGGGTAATGTCCATCAGTTTCCACATTCAGTGTCTAAATTAACATTACCATCTCCCTTCCCTCCCTCTGAAGTATCATGTCTTTCCTGTTTCTTCCAGGCTTTCGAGTTGGTGATTGAGTAAGCTTTGCTAGAGTGTTGCACTCTGCCTCATTTTTCTTTAGAGGCGGGAGTGTGATGTTATAGTTGGATTACATTCATATTTGTACATAATTGACGTGTGAACAACTAGTTCTGGACGTAACTTACATATTTTCTGTACAGAGGGACCGCGAATTAAATGCATAGCTAACAAATTTGTTATCGGAATTTTTTTTTGAAAATATTGCTTAGCATCTTCCACTTAAACCTATTGTTAAACAATATATTGAAAATAATGATTTGAAATTTGTGCATGCTGCCCCAGTGGGAAGTGGTACAAAGCGGCATGATTGTTTTCATATAATGTTGCTAGGGTATCTCCTTTTAAAGTAAAGTCACATGTTTTCTGGATGTGTTGGATTATTGATCTCAATCACACACATTTTCGATTTGCTTCATCAGTAACTATTATTTCTGCATGATTTGAAGTAGCGATTATATTTTGTTTTGTTGAACGTTGTGATATAGTTGTAATTCCACATGTAAAAAAATAACCTGTCTGAGATTGATCTTTAAGTAGGTCAACATATATATCATGCATCTGCATAGCCAATTAATTGTGAATCGAATTCTTTGAATACAAGAGTCTCGTATCAATAGTCCGTCGGAGGTATCAAAATACATGTTTAATATTATCCCGATGTTTTCAGGTAGGGGGAAGTACTAAATTTTGCTAATAAATTTTTAGAAAAAGATATATCTGATCGAGAATTACTCGCAAGGTACATCAATGCACCAATTGTACTATAATATGACATTTTAATACCAACCAATTCTTCAGTCATTCTCATAAGATTGAAATGAATTTTTATTAATACCAAGTGATCTCACAATGAGCGGGCATTTAGTTGATGTGATTTATCCGTGTAAAATATCTTTTAAATATTTTTAATATATGTTGATTAATGAATAAATACTTCATTTGTAAAATGCTCAATTTATAGATCAAAACAAAATTGTTATCCTAAAGTCTTTCATTTCAAATTCTTTTTTTCAAACATTCTATTTTCTTTTGAAAGATTTCACGAGTTCCAATGTTATGAAAGTCATCAACATATATAGCTATTAGGAAAAATTTAGATTCAAATTTTCTAATAAATACACAAGGACAAATTGTGTCATTCTTATACTATTCTTTTAATAGATATTCGCTAAGGCGTTACCACATTCGTTTTAATTGTTTCAATCTGCATAAAGATTTTTGAAATTTTATCGAACAAGAATATTTATACATTTTAGACATTTTTAATCCTTCAGAAATTTTCATAAAAATGTTGTCTATTGAACCATATAGAGACAAACCATATAAATAGAATGTAACGACATTCATCAGATATATGTCAAGTTTTTTATGAACTATCAAATTTATAAGATACCTGAAATTGATTACATCCACCACAAGATAATTTGTCTCAATATAATCAATATTAGGTCTTTACGGAAACTCTTGTGTCGTAAATCGTGTTTTATATCTTATGACTTCATTTTTCTCATTTCGTTTTCCCACAAAGACCCACTCCATTTATATCCACTAGATTTATTCTTCAGGTGTGCCCACCATCAGTCCGTAAACTTTGCGCTTTTCAGGTGAAGTTAATTCAACTTGAATTATATATTCCTCGACAGATTTTGATTCAAAATCCTCATTTTATTGCATTATTTCAACAACAACATTATAAGCAAAAATATTATTGATAATTATATTATTCTGATTTCATATTTTTCCTGATGAGACATAGTTTATTGAGATATCTTCATTATTTTTAGGCGCCTAAACCTCTTCCAAGATTTCATCAATTATTGTGTCACGTTGCTTTTGTTGAGAAGGTTCTTTCATATTATAACAATCATGATCATTTGCTCTCTTTTTCTTGAGGATTTTTATTCTTGAAATCGATTGACTTGTATTAATTAACTAGTTCTCGACATGTGCTTTGCACGTTAGTTTCACGAAATATATATATACATATATATACATACATATATATATATATATATATATACATATATATACATACATATATATACATACATATATATACATATATATATATATATATATATATATATATATATATATATATATATATATATATATATATATATATATATATATATATATATATATATATATATATATATATATATATATATATATATAGCATGAGTTATATTAAAATCATTATTATTTTTCCTAACATCACTATTATGTATTTATTTAAATTACCTCAATTTAAACTTATTTTGCATAAACTATTCAAGTATTATCAAACTCATCATGTATTAATAGAAGTTTTGTCAAATAAATAACACTTAAAAGCATAATAACACAAAAACAAAGAATTTTTTTCAATAATAATGCAAGTACATAATTACATAAAAACATGGGTCACATACCAAGTTCATTTGGACAACTATACCTGAACTCCAAAATAAAAAAGAAAAAACTTAAAATCATAATTTAACATAAAAATGATCTAAAGAAATATATAAGTCATATCTTATATTGTTAAGTTTAACCGTTGAACTATATTGTAAGAAAGATTCTCTTGCTTCTCTTTTAATTTCAGAATGAAGCTATTTGTTCTTTTTCCCAATTAATTCTTAATGACATATATTCATATCATAATCTAGGAAGAAGAAAAGAGAATAATGGATGATAGAAAAGAAAAGAATGCGATGATTTAGGAAGCAATTAACTGAAATTTATAGTGATATTTGATTGTCTTTTCACCTACCAAAATTTTTAATGGACACATTGAATCATGATAGATACATTGATTTTAGTTTCTAAATTCAAAGAATCACAAACTTTGAAGAGTTTCATACATTATTGTTGGTAGATAAATTTATGTTAATTTCAAAATTCAAAGAATCACAGAATTCGGAGAGTTCCATACATTATTGTTTTCTATTATAATTTAATTTAACATATTTAATTATAATTATAATGTCATTACTAAAAAATTAAATTGTAGTTGTTGGATTTCATATTCTACCATTATGTAATTAAATATTAGTATTTAAAATATAAATTAGTTTATTTTGATTTAGTGAAGGGGAAAAATGGTAATCCAACTTTGAAGGTTGGAGCTTCCCACTTATAATAATATATGATTATCCTATCGGGACGTCAACTCAAATTGCTGAGACATAGTTTATTGAGATTTCTTCATTAATTTTTAGGCGTCTGAACCTCTTTTAAGGTTTCATCAATTATTATGTCACGTTGCTCTTCTTGAGAATGTTCTTTCATATTATAACCATTTTGATCGTTTGCTCTTTTTTTTTCGAGGATTTTTGTTCTTGAAAGCGATTGATTTACTAGGTTTTAAGTGTGGTTTAGACTCATTTTTATTAATTAATTATCCTATATATATATATATATATATATATATATATATATATATATATATGCGTGCGTGCGTATGTGTGTGACAAGTCGTATATAGAATACATCTGCCACCTAGTGAAGCATATGTTGAATGATGCAACTGGTAAAGGGTGCACCTTTCCGACAGAACATCAAGGGTTCAAATTTCTGTGACATCAATAATTTTATTTTATCCTTTGTTTGCGAGGGGCTCTTAGCTCTTCCTCTTTAATTTTCCTCTTTTTTTTTTTCAGTCTTTGCTTCAGTTTCTCGCTTCCCTAAATTAGTTTTTTTATTTTCTACTTCTTACTTATTTACCTATATTTAATTGATGCGACTGTTGCATGATATTCTATATTAGTTATAGATTAATATTAAATTTTTAACGTCACATAGGATATTAATAAAAATATATTTAAATAGTTTTTTTTTTTAAAAAAAAGTTTTTAAATGATGGATATAATCATATTAAAGCTTTTGAATTTAAAGATTCTTTTGATTTTTAACGTCACACTAAATGGAGATAATTTGACTGAAACTATAATTTTTATTTTTTTTCTCAACTATATGATATTAGATGATGTACACAAATTTATATTTTAAGGTGAAAAATCTCTTGTTTTCTCAAAGTTATAGAGAATAAGGTCTCGTATTTCTAAAAAAATTATCAAAAAACACACTATATAAGTGTACATCTTTAATATTAGAATATTTAAAAGAAAAAGAAACATTACTAAAGATGTATATTTGATCAATGTATTCATAAATATCGAGAAAACTAAATAACCCGAATCATAACCTAAAATGAAGAACCGACCTGTCTACCATTTAAATGATATGACGTCTCTAGCCTCCGAATCGTGAATCCGCCTCCATTTTTTAGGTGTGTCTGACCCTCTTCCAAGGTTCAATCAATTATTATGTCTTGTTGCTCTTTTTCAGAACATTCTTTCATATTGTAATCATCTTGATCATTTGCTTTTTTTTTTTCTAGGATTTTTATTTTTGGAATCGATCGATATACTACGTTTTAAGTGTTAATTAGACTCATTTATATTAGTTAATTATCCTACTGGGACATCAACTCAAATTGAATCATTAGAAGTTGGAGTATAAAATTTAGTAACTATTAATATGCTACTAAATACATTTGGCAGTTGATTTACAATATTTTGCAAATGGATTATCTTTCAACCTCTAGTTAACATTTATTCGTAAGAGTATCTAAAATGATAATGCATTTCAATGTATCTTACTCACCTCCAATGCTGGATCCCCCCCCCCCCCCCAATACTGGATATAATGATTCATCAACATTAAATCATAATGAAAAAGAAAAAACTATAAAGGAGACAAAAGTGATTAACTCCAACTTAATATGTATGTATGTATGTATGTATGTAAATTATTAATTTAAAACCAAATAAGAAAATCAAAAAATTAGAATTCGATTCGGTCCTCCAAATTAATCCATAATTCAAGAGAACCTTTCATAATTGAATATTCAATTTGATATCCTTCATGAAGATGATGACGGAGAAAATCATGACATTCACTTTATTTTCTTGTTTAATAGTATTATCAAAACCTTTAACATCAAAGTGAATTTCAGCATTAAGAATCCAGGTTAAATAATCTTTTCAACAGTGTCAAGTACCACAAACTCAAATATTAATAAATTTAACATGATAAAAACTAAAACAAATGAGATGAACTAAAAATAACAAAGTTAACTGAGATTAAAGTTCTGAAACAAATAAATATAAATAGATCCTTAAGATATGTCCATATAAATATAAATTGATTATTAATTAATGTAGCGATAAAAATAACGATAACACGTAATACTTAAAATTTGATGAGAAATTGCAAGGGATTAATTCGCCGTATGTAGCTAGTTAGTTTTTCTTTTATTGTATAACAATATTTATTTATTTTAAATCTATTACTTTTTCAAAAATAAAATTTTCAATAAAGAATACATTAAGTAATATTCTGTTGCAAACTGTATATATATATATAGTGAGAGAGAGAGAAATAACCAAGAGTCCTAGATTACTTAGGTACATCAAGACCAGAAACCTATACAGAATAGGATACAAGAAACCAAGACAGTAATAGAACTTATCAATATTCTCCTTCATCATTCCCCCTCAAGTTGAGCAGGATGCTGAACCACTGTCAACTTGAACTTTAATTCATGAAATCGTGTTTTCGACAATGACTTAGTCAATTAATCAACTATTTGATTATGTGACTGACATAGCAAACCGCAAGAGATTTAGCACGAACCTTGTCTCGAACAAAATGGAAATCAATCTACATATGCTTTGTACGAGAATGAAAAATGGGATTGACAATCAAGTGTGTAGAACTCAGATTAACACACTAAAGAAATAGGAGTAGAAGAGGTGAAACAACCAATCTCACGAAGAAGGAACTCAACCCAAGTGAGTTTCGAAGTCGCAGCTGTCAGGGCCCTATATTCTGCCTCAGTTTTCGATCTGGAGACAACACGTTGCTTCTGTGAAGGCTATGAGATCAAGTGGTTGCCAAGATATATCACAAAACCAGTGGTAGACTTTCAATCATCCAAATCGCCGTCCCAATCAGAATCTGTAACCATTAAATAGGGTGGTCAAGGTACGTGATAAGAATAGACCATGAGCAGATGTAGATTTGATGTATCGCAAAATACGCTTCACTGTCACCCAATGAGTGTCCATAGGACAGTGCATAAATTGTGAAAATTTATTTACTGTGTAAGCTATGTCGGGACGAGTGAATGTCAAGTACTGTAGGGCACCAGCTATACTACGATACATAGTAGGATCACTCAACGGAATTCCACTAGAAGAGGAAAGCTTCAAAGCAGGGGAAATTGGAGTGGTAACAGGACTGCACGAATCCATTTGTGCGCGGTGAAGAAGCTCAGTGACATACTTGTGTTGCGATAGAAATAATCATTTTTTCGTTCAAGTTGATGCAATACCCAAAAAATAGGACAACGCCCCTAAATCGCAGAGAGCAAACTGAGATTGAAGTTGAGCGACCAAAGCCTTGATACGTACAAGATTATTACCCATTATTAAAATATCACCCACATATATCAAGCAAAAAAGCTTGTCACCTGGAGTGGACATATAAAATAGAGAACTATCATTCTTCGAACCCATGAACCCAAGAGAAAGAAGAGCATCAGTGAGTCATTTATTCCACATTCGAGGGGCCTGTTTTGTTGGAATTAATGCATCAATGTTTAGTCTTCCAAAATTGTCTCTTAGTTTTTCAAGAAATCTTTTTAAAATTTCGTAGAACATGTATCTAGTAAATTGTGACACTTGTATTTAGTTATTTGTGCAAGACTTTTGTTTTCTATTTTGATTAGTATAAAAAGTGATGTAGTTGATGATTGTAATCATCTCAAGTGGCCTTAAGTAGCCTATATAAAACTTGAACAATATCTAAAAGATAGTATTCTCCTTCTATATTTCCTACAAATTGGTATCAGAGCCAGGTTTCGTTCTTAATTTGGGGTTAGGTGAAGAAAAAAATATGGCATCCAAAACAAATGAAGGTGCTGATTCTTCAGTTGTTCTTACTCCATTTTTTGATGGAACTGATTTTGAATACTGGAAGATCAGAATGAGAACACATTTGAAAGCTGAAGGTTTGTGGACTATTGTTGCAAATGGCTTTGAAGAGCCAGAAAACGATGGTGATCTTACAGCAGCAGAGATGAAAAATCTTGAGGCTAAGTATCGTCAAGATGCAAAAGCCTTGAGCAAAATCCAAATGGGAGTCTCAAGAGCAAATTTTACAAAAATAGCTACTTGTGAGACTGCAAAGGAAGCTTGGGATTTTTTGGAAACTGAGGTGTATGGTGATGAAAAGGTACGCAGTATAAATCTTCAAACTCTTAGAAGAGAGTTTCAAAATTTAAAGATAATAGAATCTGATGAATATTGCACAAGAGTCATGAATATTGTTAATGAAATGATAAATCATAGTGATACAATTTCTGACCAACAAGTTGTGGAAAAGATTCTAATTAGTGTCACAGAAAAGTATGAGTACATCGTTGCTATCACTGAGGGGACAAAAGATCTTTCTAAGCTTTTCATTAAAGAGCTAGTTGGCTCATTTTGTGCACACGAGAAGCGAAGATTTTTTCGTGAAGATCAATCCAAAGAGACAACTTTCCAGTCTAAAAAAAATGAGAATTCTCAAAATTTCTCAAAAAATCATCAGAAGAAAAATCAAAAGCCAAAAAAGAAGCAGGATCATGATGGTTCTTCCAAGAAGGTTGAAGAAAAAGGTGAGAAAAACTCTAGTCCTTTTTGTAAAGTTTGCAAAAATACTAATCACAATGCAGAAAAATGTTGGCACAAAGGCAAGCCCCAATGTAACTTTTGTAAAAAGTTTGGCCACATTGAAAAGGATTGTTGGCACAAAAAACGGGAGCAAGCAAATTTTTGTGAAAAACATTAGGAAGAAAGGGAAGAAAATTTTTTCTTTGCTTCTAAATCTGATGCTTCAACAAAAGCAATGAATGTTATGTTGATAGTGATTGTAGTAATCACATGACTGGAGATGAAAATAATTTCCTCTCAATTAATAATAGCATCACTACTAAAGTGAAGATGGGGAATGGAGCCTTAGTTTATGCGAAAGGTAAAGGTACTATTTCGATCAACATGAAAGGATGCGGTAAGCAAATTCATGATGTTCTTTATGTTCCTGACTTGGAAGAAAATTTGCTTAGTGTTGGTCAACTCATGGAAAATGGTTATTCTTGTGTTTAGAGATAATTATTGCAAGATTTATGATAAAATTGAGCCAAATCAAGTCATTGTTGAAGTAAATATGATAAAAAGAAACTTCCCTTTGCAATTTCATTACAATGCATTAAAAAATGAAATTGTAGATGATTCATGGCTTTGGCACAAAAGATTTTGTCACTTGAATTTTCATGGTTTAAAGCTTCTCAAGCAAAAGAACATGGTGCAAGGCCTTCCTGAGATACACACTGAGGTGGATACATGTGAGAGTTGTATAATGGGAAAGCAACACAGGAAGTCTTTTCCAAAAGGGGTGTCTTGGAGAGCAAGTGTATTTTTGGAACTAATTCATACCGACATTTGTGGACCAATAAAGACTCCATCTCTTGGAAGTCAAAGGTATTTTCTAATCTTTATTGATGATTTCTCAAGAATGACTTGGGTTTATTTCTTGAAAGAAAAGTCAGAAGCATTTGCTACATTCAAGAAATTTAAGGCCCTTGTTGAGAAGCAAAAAAGTTGCAGCATCAAAACCATTCGCAGTGATCGAGGAG
Organism: Solanum chilense; assembly: GCA_032847665.1. NCBI lineage: Eukaryota > Viridiplantae > Streptophyta > Magnoliopsida > Solanales > Solanaceae > Solanum > Solanum chilense. The sequence continues at coordinate 63,386,973 of CM064971.1, read as the reverse complement.
GTGAGTACACAAGTCAAGAATTTGAAGAATATTGCAAAAATAAAGGCATTCAAAAGCAACTTACAGCAGGGTATACTCCTCAACAAAATGATGTATCTGAAAGAAGAAATAGAACAATTGTTGAAATGGCCAGAACTATGATGAATGAGAAAGGGCTGCCCAAATATTTTTGGGCAGAAGCAGTGCATACAACAGTTCACATCCTTAACCGGTGTCCAACAAAGGCACTAAAGGAAAAGACACCAGTTGAAGCTTGGAGTGGAATTAAACCTTCTGTAAGTCATTTTAAAATTTTGGGGTGTATTTGTTATGCTCATGTACCTGCTGAGAAAAGAACAAAATTGGATGAAAAAAGTCAAAAATGTATTTTTCTTGGTTATAGTGATGTGACAAAAGGATAAAGGCTTCTCGATGTCAAAACTAACAAACTTGTTGTTAGTAGAGATGCCATTTTTGATGAAAAAACAACATGAAATTGGGAGGATAAAAAGATAGAGAATACTGCTACCATATCTTCAAATCAAGAAGAGGATGAGAAAGATGAAGATGTCTCTCAATGGGGAGAAATCCCAGATTCAGATAATGAAGAACCGCCTCCAAGAGGAACAAAAATGTTGAGTGACATTTATCAAAGATGTAATTTTGCCGGTGTTGAGCCAGAAAATTATGAAGAAGCAATAAAGCATGATGTTTGGAAGAAAGCCATGGAAGAAGAAATTCGAATGATCGAAAAAAATAATACTTGGGAGCTTGTGGCTATTCCTAGAGAAAGAGAAGTTGTATGTCTAAAATGGATTTACAAAATCAAACTCAATCATGAAGGAGATATTCAAAAGCATAAAGCAAGGTTGGTTGCTAGAGGCTTCACGCAAAAACCAGGTATTGATTTTTATGAAACTTTCTCTCCAGTTGCTCGTCTTGAGACAATCAGAACTGTAATTGTTGTTGCTGCACAAAAGAAATGGAAGATATTTCAACTTGATGTTGAATCTGCATTTCTGAATGGAAAACTTGATGAAGAGATTTATGTTGAGCAACCTCAAGGATTTGTTGTTCAAGGGGGAGAAGAAAAGGTGTATAGAGTAAAAAAAGCTCTTTACGGGCTGAAGCAAGCTCCAAGAGCCTGGTACAATGAAATTGATACATACCTTCTGAAAAATAATTTTCAGAGAAGTAAAAGTGAAGCCACTTTGTATGTGAAGAAAGAACATAGCAGCATTATCATTGTTTGTCTCTATGTGGATGATTTGCTCTTTACAGGAAATGATGTAAAGATGATGCAAAATTTCAAACAAGATATGATGCAAACTTATGATATGAGTGATCTTGGATTGCTAAATTATTTCTTGGGCATCGAAGTTTCTCAAGTGAAAGAAGGAATTTTCATTTCTCAAAAGAAGTATACTAAAAGTATTCTTCAAAAATTCAAAAAGATGGATTGCAGGTCTTTGGTCATACCATTAGCAGCAAATGAGAAGTTTAGAAAAGATGATGGAGAAAAGAAAGTTAATAGCTCACTTTTTAGGAGTTTGATTGGAAGTTTGCTATATCTTACTTCAACAAGGCCAGATATTATGTTTGCTGCTAATTTATTATCCAGATTCATGCAAAAACCAAGCCAAGTGCATTTTGGAGCTGCAAAGCGTGTTCTACGCTACTTGCAAGGAACAATGGATTATGGGATAATGTAAAAATTTAGTGGAAATTGAACTTAATTGGTTATTCTGATAGTGATTGGGCTGGAAGTATAGATGACATGAAGAGTATGTCTGGTTATGCTTTCTTATTTGGATCAAGCGTTTGTTCTTGGTTATCAAAAAAGCAAAGTGTTGTTGCTCAATCCACTGCCGAAGCAGAATATGTTTCAGCATCCAAGGCTACTTCTCAAGCTATTTGGCTTAGGATAATATTTGAAATGGTGAAAAAAAAAGGACTGTTCTGTATTGTGATAACAAATCAGCTATTGCAATTGCCAAGAATCCAGTCAACCATGAAATATCAAAGCATATTCCCATCAAGTATCATTTTATCCGAGAAGCACAAGAGAAAGGCGAAATTCAGTTGTATTATTGTCAGACAGGAGAACAACTTGCTGACATCTTTACCAAAGCACTTCCTAGAGAAAAATTTTGCTATCTTCGAGAACGCATTGGAGTTATCAAGCAAATGCATTAAGGGGGAGCGTTGGAATTAATGCATCAATGTTTAGTCTTCCAAAATTGTCTCTTAGTTTTTCAAGAAGTCTTTTTAGAATTTCGTAGAACATGTATCTAGTAAATTGTGATACATGTATTTAGTTATTTGTGCAAGACTTTTGTTTTCTATTTTGAGTAGTATAAATAGTTATGTAGTTGATGATTGTAATCATCTCAAGTGGTCTTAAGTATCCTATATAAAACTTGAACAATCTCTAAAAGATAGTATTCTCCTTCTATATTTCCTACATGTTTGAGACCATAGAGAGAGCACTTGAGGAGGTAGACATGATCTGGATGAGAGGGGTCAGCAAAATCAGGAGGTTGCGACATATATACTGTCTCATCCAAGTTTCTATGTAGAAAAGTGTTAGATATGTCTAGTTGTTTTATATGCCAACTGTTAGTTACAACTAAAGAGAGTAACAAATGAATAGTAGCAGGTTTAACAACAGATACCGTCGATGATATCCTTTTGCAACGAGACGTGCCTTGTAACGCTCTAATGAATCATCAACCTTCAATTTTGTCTTAAATATCCAGTGACAACCAATGATATTTTGTGATGGAGAAGGAGGCACAAACTTCCATGTGCCATTATGTATTAGGGCATTATACTACTCAGTCATAGCATTGCGCCAATGTTTAGTCTTAATAGCATGAGCGTAACATGTAGGTTCTTCAAATGAAAGAGTAATAGCAGACATGGAGAATGGTTGTTGCGGCTTCAATGAACCTGTTTGAGATCGAGTAACCATTCGGCGAGCTAGTGTTGAATGCAGCAGAGAAGGAATATAGTCATAGGCAACAACTGGAAAGTCATACTTAGAGAGGTCATCACACGGAGAAGTTTCATTAGCAGAAAAGTGTAGTGGTGAAGGATGGGGAGTTCCAGATGTAGTTGTAGGCATAGGACCAAGTTGACTAGATGGTGAATGTGGTTGGGAGGTTGGCAAAACTAGAGGCAGAGATGTAACTGGAAGGTGTAACATGAGGGGATCGATGGTGATATTGGTTGATGTTTCGGGCACTGTGACATCATGTGATGAAAAAGGAAGCACACTTTCATAAAAAATAACATGAGGAGATACAAAAAATTTGAAGGAAGTAGGATCAAAACATTTATATCCTTTATGAATTTTACTGTATCCCAAGAACACACAAGGTTTAGAGCGAGGTAATAATTTTTCCTTCGTATAAGGACGAAGCCAAGGAAAGCAAATACAACCAAACACGTGCAATAGAGAATAATCTGGATCATTTCAAAATAGTATCGAGAAAGGAGATTGATTTTGCAGTCTTGGTGTAGGTAATCTATTAATAGTGTAGACTTCAGTTTCAAAAGCATTAGTCGAAAAATGAGAGGGAACATTAGCATGATGTAGTAATGCTCTACCAGTTTTGACAATATGTCTATATTTGCGTTCAACACAACCATTTTGTTCAGGCGTATAAAGACAAGAAGAACGTTTTGTAATTCCATTATCACGCAAGTAACTTGTCAAGGCTTGAAACTCTCCACCCCAGTCAGCTTGAAAAAATTTCAATAGAAAAATCAAAATATTTTTCAACCAAGGTACGAAATTAAATAAACACATAGAGAACATCAGAATAAAAGCAAAGAAAATATATCCTAGTATATTTACTAGAGTGATCGAAAAAGATCACAAAATAACGGTAACCTTCATTAGAGACAATTGGGGAAGGACCCCAAACATCTGAACAAATCAAATCAAGAGGACCGGAGGCCTGAAAACTAGACTCACTAAAAGGGACCTTATGACTTTTGTTGACTGCATAAGTAGTGCATACAGTGGAAGATTTACTAGACATTAAAACATTTGATGGTAATGCTTGACAAATAGTAGAATATGACGCATGAGCCAGACGAGCATGCCAAGTACTAAAAGAAGCTGCAAAGGAGGCCGGAGATGATAACTTTGTAACTAGGAGCGAATATAGCCCGCCGTTACTCAACCCTGTGTGTAGTGGTGCCCTCGTTGCCAAGTCCTTAATCGAAAAATGATTAGGAAAAAATTCAACTGAGACATTATTAGATTTGGTAAAAGAATTTATGACTACCAAATTTTGAGTAGCAGTAGGTACATGAAGAATATCGTCAAGTTTAAACTTTTTTGGCAGAAGAAATAATGGAACTTTTACCTATATGAGAAATTGGTAGTTTAGAGCCATTACCTAGAGTTACCTCCTCTGGACCTTGATATTCAGAGTGAATGGCAAGATTATTAAGGTCAGCCATCATATGATGCGTGGTGCCACTATCCATCACCCAATCTTGGGTAGGCGAAGGTTGCGTGTTTGCTAGGTTAGAGACGAGTATGCCAAAAGATCGAGTTCCATTAGTTGTTCTAGGTGATGGGCATACTTGTGTGATTTGACCTTTTCCTTCACAATTGTGACAAATAATGGTTGATGCATCTGTGATTGAAGACTGAATATTAGAGGATGGAGTATGGTGTTGATAACCACTATTATGAGCCATCTCAGAGTAAACTCGATTCGAAGAGCGACCACGACCTCTATTGCCTCTACCTCTACCGCGTCCACATTGTGATCAACTGAGTTGTGAGTGAATTGTGATGTCGGCGCTATGACATTAAGAGCCTCATCGCTTTTTAATTGTCCTTTTTCATTCAACAACAATCCGTATAAAGCATCAAAAGAAATATCCTCTTGATGCTATTCAAGTGATCTTGTAAAGGGTCGATAGGTTGGTCCCAAACCAGCGATAATAAATTCAACCAGATCATCATTAATGCTGCAATGCAGCCAACTTGTCTGCAATTCCCTTTGCCTTTTGCACATAGGTTTCAATACCTTTTGCACATAGGTTTCAATACTTGCATTATCTCTTCGTAATGTGTGTAATTGTGTTTTTAACTCATGAATCTGTGGCTTTGATCCAGACGCATAGGATGCCACAAGTTTGCTCCATGCATTCTGAGCAGTCTCTGCACCAACCAATTGAGGTAAAATACCTTCGGAGACTGAAACAACGATCTAACTTAACACAAGTTGATCTTGTCTTATCCAATCATGGTATGCAGGATTAGGTTGATCACCAGTCAGAAACTGATCTGGAACATCGGAAGAAATTGCGTCTTCCACAATAAAAAATTTGAGGATGTGAGTTTAACTGGTAACTGGTGTGCAAGATTTAGTGACGTTAAAGGTATATTAATATTAGTGAATGAGGTTTGTGTTGTTGCAATCAACTATGTTCCTAGCGAGCCAGATGCTGATGTGGAGATATTATCGTCCTTTGCCGTTGGAATCAGTTCTCTGTTGTTGTTTTTTGGTTGTTTTAACCTCCTAAGGCTCCGATACCATGTAAGAAAACTCTTCTTCAATAATAATATGTTCAACATACACGATATATAATTGTAAAAAGAGAAAGAGAAATATATTCAACCTTCTGTTTGTTGATTTCTTCCGTATTTTTATTGTAACACATACTCAAAATTAAAACAGAAACCATGGTCGTAGTTTATTTATAATATTACTTTAATACAAATAAATAAGTAAAAGAAAGTGTATACATACCAAAGTTAATATAACCCAGTAAATAATAATAGAGTCAGGCATATAAAATAAAAATTATCAATCTAATTAACTAAAAATTAAATTATGTTATAACTCCATTATTTTATTTGGATGATCCACTAGAGTTATCCAAGAACTAATTAAATTTATGTATAATTGTTCCCAAGGTGATAACCTTTCAAGGTGATAAGAATCTTAAGAGATAAATATGTATCTAGAAATGTGGTGACCTTTGGGAGTGATATCAACACTATAAATAGAGATATCATTCAGTATTTGATATACATACTTGAATAGAAGGAAAGTTTTTTATCTTCCATCTTACTTCTCTTGTCATCTTCTCTTTCTATTATATTATGTGATTGATTTTATAACACGTTATCATCACAAATATGCTCTAAAAATTATAGTACTTCGCGAAGGAGTTATAGTTGAAACTTTAGTCAGCAAGAAAAGGTTCTATTCATTTTTTCGTGTTACACATTTATATTTTCAAAAGTTCCTCTTATACTAATAATTTAGTTTAGTATATATGTGTAATATGAAAAGGTAGAACATATTGGTTTGTTTACTTTATCAATTTATACATTGATTTATAATTATACTACAATGCTAGTTTTGAAAAAAAAATTGAAGAATAAAGAAGTAAATCTTCATGTTGATTTTCTAATTATTGATTATGAGAAACTTATTATTATTTATAATTACTAGAGGTGATAAAAAAAATCTCATAGTTTTATTTTGACTAAATTTATTTCTATAATTCTTGATTTATTTTTTAAAAGACTCATGGTTGAGTTCTATTGGTTTTGACTTATATGACAATGATTGAAGGGTAAGACGATGAATTCAAGTCCCATAATCGTAGAAAAGGGTAAGATATTAGGTTAAGTCCATATATACATAATGAAAAATCTTTGAAGATAAGACTATAAATTCAAGTTCTATAGCACCAAGAGGGTAAGACGTCAATTTGAGTATTGATGTACAGTGATTATAATGTATTGGGTTCAACTCCAGTAGAATTATGTCCTAATACGCCTTATATGAATAATACATTGAGTTTCAGTCTCAATGCACCATAGTGATGATAAAATGATGACTAAGTCAGAAATAATATATTTTAATGAAAAGCCTTGAAATTCTTCTATTGAATTTGCTCCATTCCTTGAAAAGAATGTGGTAGCAACATATATAACTTTGAAATCCGCATGTTGACTTGCTCCATTCTATCGTATGAATATGGTAGCAGTAAAGAATTAGTCTGAAAGATGACAAATTTGATTAACAATATGAAAAAGAGTGTGAAGGGGCGAAATTATAATAGTCATCAGTGGTAATTATAAGAGGAAGAACACTACCGGTTCTCTAAATAGTCCTTCAAAATGTGAAGGCAATTTTTTATCATCAAAATGGTATGAAATATCATTGGACTTGTTAATGTTGTCAACCAAATAATTTGACAAGTTTATAATCCTCCATCAAAAGACAAAAAGATAAAGTGATGGTACAATTGATCTTTCAAAGTGATGTTGAGGTGCTTTATGGAAATATGATAAATTTTAAAGCCATGACAATGTGCTTATAATGCAAATTTATGAGGTACATATAAATGATTAGTTCATTCCTTGAAGAGAATGTGACTTGTAATGAGTATCGTGAATGCTCGACCATTCTATAAGAGAATGGTCTAGATGTGATAAAATCATTATGGGTTGAATATATGCCACAACTCACCTCTATGGGAGATTTGAGAAAAAAAATGATATATGTCACAACTCATCTCTACGAGAGAATTGAGAGAAATAAATAAATATTTATTTGGCAGAAATGATCAATAATCGTGTTTTATACATCATAAATATAATGATATGTTTATTTGTGAACTACCAAAAGAGAAAAAGGAATAAAAACTTTTGCCTATAAAGGTTGTGTCATGACCAAAAAAATATTATTATGTGGCAATACAAATTTATCATTGATTATGTACCTATGGTACAACAAAAGTAAAGCAAAAAACATGTCTTGTTCGTAATAATTTTGATCATGATAATAATAATATAATTTTCTCCTTCAGGAGATGTTAACCATATGGATGGTGTCATGAAATATGTGATAGTACACAAAATTAATTGCAAGCTCTAATGAGTTGTATTATTACGAGATGAATAATATTGGGGTTGTAGTAAGTCACAAAAGAAACTTTTAAGTTTCGGATGATTTGAAAAAGAAATATTGAGACTATAAATTATGAAAAGATTTATTATCTTCAGAATACTGCAATCAAAGCAGGTTATAAATATTTATATAAAAGATTACCCATTTTTCCTCTTGTTTGTTGCACACAAACGTGGGCATGTTGATGGAATCACATGCAAAACTAAATTATAAGTGTACTGAAATAAAGATCAGCTGGCATGACCGGTTGACCATTCTGATTCAAATGTGATGTAAATGTAATTAAGAATTCATGTGGATTATATGATGAAGAAATAAAAGATTCTTCAAGAATTCTCTTGTGTTGCTTGTTCTCTTGATAAAATGACCATTGTACCAGCTAAGGTTGAGATTATAATCTCCTGAAGTTTTTGAAACATATAAAAAAGTGAATATGAGTCCATTTATCTGTCATGTGGATCATTTGCAACTATATGATAGATGAATCTATGCGATGATCACATGTGCTTTGATGTCAACTTACAAATTGATGTTTGTAAGATTGTTTGCTCGATTGTTAAATTAAGAGCATAGTTTCAAATTATGAAACTATATTTATAATGATGGTTGATTTAGCAGAAATTGTATGCCTCCAATTATAGCTAAATCATGATTATAAGAACAAAACTCCCAAACAAGATTTGATATAAGATAATTTTATTTAACATGTAGCAACACATGTATGCATCAAGCCAATAAGGTTTCTCCATTAAAATTGGTTTAAGTCCAGGAACCAAATAATTTTTATCTAAAATGTTCCATGCGCAGTTATGATTTTAGTTGCTCCACCAGCACAAGAATGAATTCCCAAATAAGGTTGGGATGAATGTTAGATTTTCTAACATTAGGGGGATAGATGATTTTGACAGCTGACATTTATGTGTGAGGTTAATTATGAATTATCTAGATCCTCGTTGAATAAATATGTGAACTTAAAGTTCAAGGGATAATTCATTTGCATAACGTTGCAAACCAATTTCCAGATGAATGTACTGGTCCTATGATATAATTCAATTGCAAATGCTCCGATGTGAAGTCCTTGAAGGATAAATTCTATGATACGCCGAAAGCGTAATAGACCAATTGATTCCAAATATAAAATTCCTTGACGAAGGAGAGGAGAAAATGATCAATTTGGTCATGATAACTAGGCAAGTGCTATAAAAGATCACATTGACATAACACTTCATAAAACCTCGAATCAGGTGCGTGAAAAATGATAAAATATAAAGAGATCTCGATAAGTTATGTCTGATTGGAATCGATATCAAATAACCGTCGACAATATCTTTGATAGGAGGTAGCACTCAACGATATAAATTGTGATGAGGATCTTGAATTCAAATCTGTTATAGAGTGTTGACAGATAAATGATTGGTCAAGTAAAATGTAAACTTCAAGTATATTTTATTTCACTTAGAAGAGTGACGTTTTGGACTGATAATCCATAAATCATGGTATAATGTCAATGGGGTACAAATAAATTATAGTGTGATAGTATAACCATAAGATATCAAGTACGATTTGTGCCTTGGAGCATAAAGGTTTGTCGAAACACAACTTGTAGAGAGATGAGAAGCCTTGGGTTCTTCTCATGTGATGCTACTTCTTCAACTACCTCTTCTAAATTAAAAATATTGTTTCATGATTTTCCCTTCATCGTTTTTATGAAATTTCCTTACACAAATCACTTCACTTTTAAAAAATGTTCCTACGGAATATTTAAAATTGCAAGTTGAAGATTAAAAACATCAAAGAAACTAAAATATACCATTGTTGATTTCATCTGTAATGCTAAACGCCCAAATTGTGGTCTCAGATTTAAGCTTATCATTACGTTTCAGGCAAAATTGTTGGCAGCATTATACATGAGCTTACAACTTTGAGAAAAAGGATTCGCTTCTTGTTGGTTATCAGTGAATTCCCAAGCCATCTTTTGCCTTGGCAAACATCAGTTACTTGTTAATGCCTATGATTGCTCTTACAACAAAGCACTGACAATTAGATCCTGGCATTTGCATTTATATGTTGTATGATTCAAAAGCAACACAGCAGCAATTGGATCTCATTAAAGATTTGCAAAATGCAAACGAGAACAATTTACAAGAATCAGGGAGGCTACTACGAAGCTGCAGTCATGTATGGTGACTGTTCTGACAAATAGGGAGTATACAAAAGACTAGTATTCACAAAATTTCCCACAGCCTTTGGCCATAAAAATGACAACTACTACCCCTTGAATTCACGGGCAATGATACATGGGAATGATCTACGGGGGCAAAATCAAACAGGAACCACTGGGTGAGCAGGTGGAGCTAGGGGCTTTACGAAAATGAAAAAAGTTTTAACGTTTAAAGAGGGGAAAACCCAGATAAAGTGAAACCCTGTACATATACCTCTATATCTGTCCCTACTTTCCTGAGGCTCTAGGGCAACAATAATATACAGAAACCCAAAAAAATAGCAGCCGTTCATCTAGTACTGCTAAACCTTGAAAATTCACCAACTTGCCATGAAGTGATGCCCTCGGGGATAACAAGCTTCATCTGAACAATAAAATAAGCAAGAATTAGCCGATTCTACCAAGTATTTCACCATGTTTTATACTTCAACAATCCAAAATGTACCAGGCTTACTAGAGGTGTCTAAGTGAAAAGTCAACTCTAGACCTCTACTGATGGGTTTCATCTTTTTCTAGAGCATTTCAAGTATTTCATTCCTCGTATTTGGATACCGAAATTGCTGATAGACTAACTTTAGTACATATTAAGCTAAAAGAAGTTTTACCTGTACACCGCTGTTTCCCAGGCATGCTGCCCATTCAGGGACTAATTAGCCACCAAGGAATTATCCATATCTGTTGAGGACGGTTCAATCCAGTCTACAGTCATTGGGTCTAGCAAACGAACTGCTATTCCCTGCTTGCAGAACCTGAGTCTGTTGCAATGGTGATAACTGCTGCTGCTGCTGTTGTAACTGTGGCTGGGTCACTGGGGAAGAAGGCTGCAATTGGGATGATTTTTGTAGCCAGTTGACACTATTATCAGGCCCTGTTGGAGACAAGTTGCCTGAAGATCTTCTTTGACTTACTCCTCGGCTAACTTGAGGCGCTGACTCACTGCCAGCAGAATTTGTAGGGGGAGCCCCTATTGAATCAAATAATGGTTCTGTACCCTTCCACTGATTATTGTTCAGGGTTGAAGCATCTGCGACATTAGTTGCATTGTTGCACTCCTGAGGCATTGAGGTGATTACACCTAACTGAGAAGTTTTGCACATAGAACGTTGTTCAGCTTGAGATTTACCAGCTTGCAACTTCTTTGATGGATCTGAATTTACTACATGGTTCTGCTGCAAAACTCGTTGTACAGTTGCTTGTTTTTTATTCATCAATTTTGGCTGTGGCTGCACCTGTGACTGTTGATGCACCAAGGCTTGGTGGTTAGAAGAACCTAAGACTGAGGACGGAACAGATTGCTGAGATGAATTGGTATCTGAGGCAGCCAATGAGGCAGGATTTTGATTGCTATTACCCGGATTAGAAGGCATCTCCTGCTGAAGATGCTTAGTAGATGGAGCTGGTTGGCCAGAGTAAATCTTAGGCTGGGGCTGTTGCAACTGACTTGAAGAATGAGGTGACATAGCTTGTTTTCCAATCTGGACAGGACCGTGTGCTGACCCAGAATATAGTCCATGACCTTGCATCAAGCTACTAGCTTGCTCACCTTTCTCAGCAGATTGATTCGCCTGATTGCTAGAAAGCTCATTCATTAGAGAAGGATCTACCTGCAAGTTCTGGTGCATCGTCATGTTCCCTCTGCCAACTCCCTTAAATAGTTTAGCTTGTTGCTGTGATTGTGACTGCGGCCGCTGTGGAGGAAGGTGCCTGCCTGCTGATTGAAGCTGCTGCCGCCCTGTCTGACGTAGTTTTTGCTTGCTCATCTGAGTAGTCAGACTGCTGCCTGCAGTTTGAGCAGTCCGTGCATGCCCATGAGCTGGCAATGTGTGAGGTTGAGGCATTGGGGTCATTGAGGTGGGGGATGTCAAAGGAGAAACTGATACTGGCAGAGAAGATTGTGATGTGGTCTTCGGACTGTTTTGTAAAGAAGATGAAATAGGTAGTTGGGGCTGTGAATGGGAAAATTGTTGCTGTTGCAACCGTCGCTGTTGCAGGTGCCTCTCTTTAGCTAATCGAATTGCATAAGCTTGTTGCTGTGAGTTGGTGGCATGATTAGCCCCTTGAAGATGAGGGTGATGAGGGCTAAGCATAAGTGGCTGCTGTGAAGACATGGGATGTGATTGCTGATGATGAAGTGGATATGGATTAACGGTAGAGGCAGACTGGTTGGGAAAAGAGGAACTTAACCCACCAAATGGAGGAACCACTTGGCTGCTTCCCTGAGAGGTCTGCAGCTGAGGCTCAGGAACCATCATTTGCCTCTGAGCTTCCTGATTCTGTGGTGGCTGCAAGAGAGATACCCGAACAGTGTCATTGAATTAAACATGTAAGGACTATATGGCAACTGCAAAGTTGAAAATTACATGTTGATAATGTGCTCCTATGTATCAGCATTCAGCAACCACAAAAAGAGAAGAAAATGATGCAGAAACTAGAGCCGAGCAACAATTTTTCAACGAAACATGCAAAGAGTGGTGAGACACAATAGCATGGAATGCATCAAAATTGCAAATTGGGAAGTTAGATGTCCATAACATGCTCCTTACATCAACAACCACCAAAGACCAGAATGTGATACAGAAACTAGCATCAAGCAACAACTTATAAATTGTGGGAGTGAATAATCTTCATAGAACACTCAAATGTGTACCCTTAGCGAAGTCATGAAATCTTATAGCTGAGAGCAGTTCACTGAAAGCTAACAATCTTTACCTTTCACAGATTGTCTCTTCTTGATTTAGCTATAGCTGGGATTTGGGAAGCATTCAACACATATCAAATGACGCAAAGGTGAGATGAGTATTACCTCCCTTTGTTCTCTATGCAATAGTTAGAAATGAATAAATGAATCTCGCTCACAAACTTCTAATTCTTTAGTACATGCTTTTCACATAAAATTTGCAAGTTTGCCCAACTGAACTGTTAGATTCACATGTTCTCCATCCATAATCATGTGAACTCTACTCTTCAAAAACAGAATGACTACAGGTAAGGTTGTAACCAAGTCTCACAGGTCATAGTGGAAAAAAGAAGATAGTTGTAACAAAATAGCACAGATCTATAAGTCATCTCACAAAGTACTAAAAATCCTTTAAATTGAATCAACAAGGAAACTTTTTGTATGCCAACTTCACCAATGAACCAAATAAGAGCAACAAGAGAAAAGCAATCAAAAGTCAGAAACTGACTAACCCGCATCATGCGCAAACCATCGCGAGGTCTCATCACTGAATTCACCTGATTAGAGCTCACTCCAGAATGCATATTCACACTGTTTGGCAGTGCTACCATCCCAGGGGAAAGCATGCTTCCAGAATTCAACATAGGCGGTGATGCAACTCCTTGAAACCCAGGCCTCGCCATTGGAATACCTCTATTAACCCCACCCATCATGCCCGTGCTGTTGCCACTGGAAAGCGTATGAACACCACCACGATCAGTGGTTGCAAGAACTCCAGGAGCAGACATATTGGATTGCATATTTCTCATTTGATTATACTGCTGCAGTCGCTGATGTTCATCAACTGGAAGAGATGCAGATCTAGGAACATATCTAGCTTCCCTGGGAGCAGAATTACCCATATTGGTACATGATAAGGAAAAGTCAAAACATAATTTTCAAGTATAATCCATCCATTACCTAACAGATGCATTGAGGGGACTTGATGATGACGGGAAGTTGTTTCCACCAATCATACTGGAGGAACCCTGGACTGCCAAGTTTGCACCAGCCACTGGGAGCACTGAGTTCAATGCACACTGACTTGAAATAGATAATCCACCTGGGCGCGGACCTTGGCATCCAACAGAGAGATAGTCTGGACTAGGCAAGGGTGCATCATCAAATAGGTCCAAAGGTCTTCAGACAACAAACAGAAGGAACCATAAGAAAAAGAATAATGAAGAGTTAGCTTAGCTTTAGTTATTATCAAACTTGAGAAGTGTCCAATTCTTCAAAAAAAAAAGCATATCACAGAAAGACTTACGTAAGAATAGGTCCTCCACTCAGATTATTTGGACAAATTTGTGAAAGAGCATGTGTGTGAGAATCATGTGGTTGCTGGAGATGTCTTGGATCATGTTTATAACCCTTCATTGAAACAGGAATGCATACATCAACTTGGAACTCAGATGAATAATGCATTTATCAACCAAAAAAAAAAAAAACCACTCAGATGTACAATGCAAACAAACAGATAATGGACCCTGCTTTGTACAGATAAGATACTTTCTAAACGAATTTCAAAATCATGTGGGCTTGTAAAACATATTCCCTCCCCTAATCTCAATTTATGTGATGTTATTGGACTGGGCAAGGAGAAAAGAATGAAATGAAGACTTTATATGGTTATAAATCATCTCATTTAGCGTAGGAGGGTGTTCGGATTGGCTTTTAAAAGTAGTTCATAAACTAAAAGTCATAAGTTGGTGTGATTCTTTTTGCTTTTGGGATTAACTAAAAAGGAAAGAGTGACACATAAATTGGACAGGGGGAGTATAATTTTCTCAGATTTCTAACATATACTCTGATTTAGATTGGAAGTGCGCAGATCAGATAGAGAAATCTTCATCAAGCTGAGGGAAATTAGGTGGGAGATGTTAGGAAAACAAGGGATGTACTAAACTGTTGCAGCACAAATGGCAATTCAACCAGTCAGAAGGAGAGATGGAGTATTGTCCAAGCATGCGTTTGGTGTAGTGACTTGGAAAGAAAGAAATCAGAGATGTTTCGAGGACAAGCAACACAACATTCAGAAGTTGAAGACGAAATGCTTAGTCCTTAACTAGTTTGGGTGAAAACAAGAATATTTTTTAGAAGCTGAAGATATTTTTGTTCTAGACAGCATGTAAAAAGCTATACTGAAAGGAAATTTTACTTGTATCTTTCCTTACTTATGGGAGACTACACAGCTTCTGTAGTAGACCTGTTTGTTTACAGTGTTACCATTCTAAAAAAGACTTACAATCTGATTTCTAAAATTGCTAGGATGAAACAAAGACACTGGTCAAGGACCATATACACAGTGTTCTGATTACTGTATTGGTACTTTTTGATAAATGGCACCTCACTCTTTCTGTTGGGCTCAGTGTGGGGGATGTTAAGTAAGGATATTTCATTCATAATAATAGCACCAAGCAAGCAGTGTTATAAAAGGAGAGAACTTAATCCCTAAAGCAAGGTTCAAAACGTGTTGAACGTTTCACCTCGCTTAATGTGCACTTCAGTGTCATCATAAAGGCTCTAAGACATGCATTTCCTTACTAGTGAGCCTGACCTAAAGAGTCGAAACTAAACAATTGATTTTTATCTTTTTTGGGAAGTGGTGATGTTGTATTCCTCAACATTAAGGATATGCTGGAGACCTTCAAAAGAGGAACAAAAAAAAGATTGATTTTACACGCTATCATAATTATCTTTTCAAATTCTTTGTACATATATTTGGCATTCATGCTTTATAATTATAAGACTTGGACTAAAACATATATATTAGTATTTTTCTCCATTTTGTGTCTTTTTTCATTAAACCCCACACTTCATAATTGTAGCTCAATGTTATAAGCAACACATAGCAAAAGCTTAATATCATTTGGTCCTAGTATGATAGACAACCAAATGGCAACACCAATTACCAAAACCACCTGGTATAACAATTTCATACATGTGTCATGAATATGCCTGAAGAAAATGAAGTCATTTCATGTATACTGAACATGCAAATAACAGACCAGTAAATTGTAGCTCAAAATGCAAATAACAGACCAGTAAATTGTAGCTCAAAATGCAAATAACAGACCAGTAAATTGTAGCTCAAGGACCATGAAATAGGGTCTTCTCTCTAATATCACCAAGAGGCTTAGACTAACTTTATATTATGGAGAAATGCTAATGCAAGAATACCTGATTCTTTCGTAAAAGATATTTCTGCCCGATCAAGATCATCTTCTCAAAATGAGATCTAAGGGTATCCTCTTCCATTGGCCCCTGCAAACGCTGAAACAGTTGCCTGGCACTTCCCTGAATGATGTTTAGCAGGTTCGTTCAAAATTACGAAAATGGGCAGAAAAAGTAAACATCAAGGTAAGAGAAAGGAAAAGAAATGTTGAACCTTGGGAATGCCAGGTAATGTTGAAGGATAAGGTTGAGATGATCCTGAATCATCAGCACTATCAGCACCATCACCACTACTTCTGTCCATCAGTATTTTGTGTTGTTCTTTGCATTCCTTTGGTTTGCGGTAGATACACTGCACTTACTCAAGACAACTCTTTAGGAGCAGTGAAAAGATAATGTAAAGGACAGATTAAAAAGAAAGGAGTTAAGTGCACAGTAATGAAATAGATATAGGGAAGTTTTAAAATCATCTACTGTTAGAGTAGTCAGGCTAAAAGATGGTAAGAGAATTCATGAACATATGCTCACCTTGAATTGTAAAGTACTGTTGAAAGCATCACTTACAAGCTCCCAATTTGGACCCAGGTCATGCACTAGGACAACAAGTGCCTAAAATTTTGATATCAATTTCATTAATACACATCATGCCAGAAAACTACAATGAAAAAGAAGCAGAAGAAAGGATATATCAAATCGAAAGAAAACCAACCTGGTCCTCAAATAGTGACCATGGACTTCCTGAACCTGCTTGGCCAGCAGACATCTGCATATCAAATTCATTCTTATAGGTGGATAAATCTTCAGATTATACCAACAAACAAGAGCAAATTGAAACAGAGCACTACATTCTAGCACACACAAGTACCTTCAAAGCTTTGGCTCTCCTGCCCTGATCCCTACCACTAAGCATTCTCACGAGTTTATTTGGGTTGGACATGTTACTCATCTGGGAAGCTGCTGGAGATGGAACAAAACCACCAACAGGGCCAACATTTTCAAAAGAATTTTCAAGTGATTGCCTCATCATCTTTGGTTTCTTTGCAACATGCTGGCCGAATAAACCTTCAAAAGAGAGTGCCATTAATACAAGAAGGATATTTAGTATCAAGCTATTAATCTGATGTGCTGGTAAAAAACCATACCATTACTACCGTTCGAATCAAGTTGATGGCCCTCCAATCTCTTTCTTGAAGAATCCCTCTGAGACCAAAAAAGTTATAAACAATAACACACATGACACCACAGAATAGAATGTACACACGCACATCACACAGAGAGAGAGAGAGAGAGAGAGAGTGAAAGAGAGAGATCTGGTTATTAAAAATGCACATTAGCATTGCCATTCTCAAAACCATCAAGAGGATGATACCATACTTCTCCAATATATTGAGTTGAGTCATGAACAGCAGAGAGGTTTATGTTACAAAAAAATTGGGTTCTGTTAATCACAGCATATTCACATACTCCAACGGCAGGATCAAGAAAGAATATGTAACATTTGCCCCCTCCAACAACAAAAAGGAAAAAAAATGGAAAAAGGCACACATATGCAAAGAGATACACCTATGCCTAGTAAATTATCAAGAAAACAGAGTTTGTTCGAGCTGCCAGCGATGTGCAGAAAAAGAGAACAGGGTCAATAGGTCGACACAAAAACCTCCATAAACAAGCGTGCAATACTAACAGATAAGAAAACTAACTAATAAAGTGAGCTGCTATGAGAAAGAAAAAAGAATAAATTACAAGTCATTGAGACACACCTATAAGTGGATAACTTCTCTACTGAACTCTAATTGAAGAGTTCAAAAATATAGAGTATAGCTCAATTAGATTCACTATGTGAACAAGAAAAAGAAAATCACCTGCTCGTTTTGAAAATTAGAATCAACCTGCCATCGCTGTTCATAAGCGGAACCCTGCATCAATGAGAATAGTCATCAAGAAAAGATAAACATTGAGATCCTTCAAAATCTAATTAAAAAAAAGTTGTTTACTGAAAACATAGCACTTATCAAGTACCAGAATCTTCACTTTTTTCTGTTTTTTAGGTTTTGAAACTTCAGCGGAATCAAATGGTAAATGCTTCTCGAAATCTCCCACTGACTCAACTTCCAAATTATTTGGCATATGTGATCCCCCATGCAAAGTACTCTGATCATCCTGAAATGAACTGGTATCGCCGCTTGAAGCATCAGTTTTGATTGGCAACTGAGCACATCCAGATGTTGTAGCACTGTAAGGACTAAGAACTCTTTGCCTAGAAGCAGTACGCATACGCTTTGTTGGAATAGACGCATTAAGATTGTTAGATGGCCTTTTTCCCAGTTGCATAGATTGATGAGTACCAAGTTTGTATTCTGCACGCTGTGTAAATGGTACATCAGCGCGAACACCATATGGTCTTCCACTATACGTCTTAATGTGGATCTTCCTTTTCTTCTGGGAAAATCTTGATGATTTGTTACCTTCAATGGCAACTAATGTATCATATGGACTTGAATCTCCTTCATCCTCTTCAAATGCGTAGTCTAGAGAAGCAATGCATAGAAATTCAGCAAGAAATAGGACCAGCTAGAAAAAACAGTACCAGGAGGCAACAACCTCCCAAGAACATAAAAATTTAAAAAGAGAACAGAAAAGAAAGAAAACCTGGAATGGTATCGTATGCTGATGTCTCCACCTCTTCGTGCATACTACTACCAGTTTTCTGGAATTTCAAATAATAGACTAGCATCAACAAGAAGGATTAAAACACAATACGAACAGCTAAAGCCAGAAAAGATGGGGTTGGTGAATCGTGAAATATGCACAACCTATCAATCGTGAATAAAACCAGTACCTAGTTTTAGAAAAATCCTCTGTTCCAAATATTCTGTCCCACTTTCTTTTTTCTTTTTTTTTTGAGCAAGTAATCTGTCCCACTTTCTATTGAGGATTATGGCAAAATTGTTTAAGGAAACATACTCCGTACACAATACAATACTTGTCCAATAATCTAACATTAAAAAAAGGTGCTCCACTACAACATTTACACTATAAAACATTCAAATAGTTGAAAGAACTAACTATATATACACCTTTAGATACATGTAGTATTAGAAAAAATCATATGCAAAATATTTAACTACAATTATTACCTTATTGTTTATCGTGCTCAAACAAAATGGGACACTTAAATTTGGAAGAGAGTAATAATGATTACTAAAACAATAAACTCTTTGACAAATGCACAGGAAGAAACACATCATGCTGGGTCCTTATTACTTCCATCCCATGCAATTTCCAAGTAAATGTAATCTTTTAAGACGCTATAGCTTTTGCAGGATGTCAGAAAAACAAACTGGGAGCAAGACACAACAGCCACAAACTATGTTCCTCTACGCGAACGCAGACAATCAACCACCAACAATGGCTTGGATTAAGCTAAAATTTTCTTTAGATACAAGATTATCAGTAAAATCCTCAAGAATTGCGAATGAGCTCTGTAAAGTTCTTGACCACAAGTTAAAACAAAAACATATGAACCACGAAGAATTTTTCTGTGTGACAGGTAATGCAAGGGCAAGAAGTCACATTTCCTCCTGTTATTTTAATCTTTTAGTCAAAGTACAGCTTAGATGTTGGACTGCATACTGTTAATGAATCTTCATAGAAAATCTTAGTAACTTCCTTCACATAAGTACATACAGAATCAAGAAAATAACTTGGTTGTCAAACAAACAAGTTACACCAAAAGTTCATTTCCCCTCATACATTAAGACTGTAAATTTCCATTTTAAAGAAGTGCATTCACAACTCATGAAATCCATGAAAAAAAGAAAATGCCAAACTGTAAATTCTATTCATCCCCACAATCCACTTACTATTTTAGTATTTATCCCCTTAGGCAGGAAAAGATACAGCCAATAAAGGATTACTTTAAAGAATGTAAATCTATAAGAATAAAAGGACGCCAATTATAAGGACAATTAGACACAAGTTGAGTACATGAGAGACACTGCACTTGCAAAATGTTCAAGTTCAGTTATTTGATTCACTTCCTGACTTTGAATAAAATAAAGTTGGATTCTCCATTATTATCTCATAATACTTGTATCTAGGCCAAGGTCCACCAAATGTGTTCAATGAAACAGGCACAACTTATCAGGTCAGAAGACGTAAAACGAAGCATTTGTGTAATAGTGATTCTCAACATATTACCTCACGGTGAAGCACATGAGATTCGATAGACTTTCTGTAGGCTTCCATTGCTCCAAATGAGACAGCATAGAAGAGGTTCTCCTGCATGAGGGAATGAGGATCACTTAGAAGGATTTACTTTTTTCTGAACTAAAAATAAATGAGTATCCCCCCAGAAAAGGAAATGAGTGAGCACTCAAATCAATCCCTAAAATATATTCATGGTGAAACATTAAAAGACCAGAAAGAACAAAAGACATTGACACGTAAAACATATTTATACTTCTCCCAAATGATCTTCCCGGGGCACATCCACAATTCCACCATCAGACACCCTCTCTGGAGTCACCGGAGCTTCAGCAAGGCTTTTTCGAACATCAGAGTCATTGTATTTCAGAAATCTCATGGCATATTCCCTAATAGCAAGATCGTGATCCTTTCTAGAAATTGGTAGCTCCAGTTGTTTGTTTCCCCCCTGCAAAGTGCATAACAAAACTATGAATTAAGGACCAAAGATTTCCTCTCTCCAGAATTTCATAGGAAGAAAGTAAACAGGAAAATGCTGAAGTGGCTAACTGGAATTAGTAGCTTCATGAGCATTAATATTTGTTTTAAAGGTTGCTCTATCTGATTATAACCAGCTAAATTTAAGTTTCTTCTTTCTAAAGAACAACTAATAAATTCTCCCAACTTCACACCAGTTGTATTGAGATCACATACATCAAGGAAGCTCTTCAAACCAAGCAACTTACGTATACAAGTTCAGAATTAGTACATCCTGTAAGAAATGTTTCCAGATTACCCAATACTTACGTGGGCAGTGAATTACATAATTGAGAAATATTGTTAAATCACACAATGTAGCTCATAGAAAAAAAGATCCAATGTAATAGGACCGCAATGAAAAAGTTGCTGCACCGCTTCCTAGTCTAATAACCGAGCTCATAAATTTATTTATTTTTGACAAAGCAGAGCTCATAAATTCATTGTTGGAATACATGAATAATTTACATAAGTATGTTTCAAGCAATTCCATGAAGATAACTTTAAACTTCAAATGATTTGGTTCATCCTTCTATGTTAATTTAAAGGATTGGCCTTAAATCGGGCAATGATACAAGCCTATATCTGCATATAGCAGACTATAATATCATATATATATAGTTAAAAGCACGAAGGATCTTAGCGAAATATTGTTGTTTTTTTCATCCTTCAAAAATAAATTTCACTGGATAGGATTGTCAATAAATTATTTTCCTAATATCTAGGGACAGACATTTAATTATTTTTTCCTCATATGTAGGACTGCAAAACTAACTATCTAACAAAGCTTTAATTCCATTCATGATATTTTTCATCAATCCTAATACTGGGAGTTTTCCATAGTACTTTCCCTTATGTACATCCTAATATAAATATTAAAAAATGAGCTTCAATACTTTATATAATATGGGATCAGCAATACTATTTTAATTATAGCTCAAACAACTTTTATGCATGAAAATAAATGTCTTATGATTTTCGGACTCAATTTAATAATCGATTTTACAATACAATAGAACACCTTTTCTAAAAAAAAATTGGAATGTTTAGTGTCGCCTCTTCAAGAGAGGCTCACTGGGAAGGGAAAATGTCATAAAGCCTTGATGGAGACACTGACACGCACATTAATCATGGCAAAGTGATTTAAAAGCACCCTTGACTGCACTAAATTGAAGTAAAAAAGTATTATCACACTGTTACACATAAACCCCATCCAGTTTAAAATTAGAACACTTACAAGTACATATATTATATTATAAAAATCCCAGATTTACACCCCTATGATGTTACCCCTATTTTTCTAAAAACACTTAAACCTTTTATAAAATGAACTCTCAACACAAATGAAATTTCATCAAACTAAGTACATATAAGATAAATTCGAAGCAGATTAGTAGATAAAAAGCTAAAATAAAAAGAGAAATTTCTATAATATAAGATATAGTAATAACTAAATAACATTAGAAATAACTTACATACTCAAAGTACAATAAACTTATTTCTAATAGTTGGTATATCTTAGCAAATAATTTGTGTGTGTTTCCTATTTATGAGTTTCGAAAGATAAATGTTTCAAAAATGATTGTTCTTTTTTGGTTGAAGGCATGAACTTTAGGATTTCACTGGATATATTGTTGGTCAAAGGCATGAACAAATTTTTCGTCAATGTTTAGATCTTATCATCAAAATATCAATAAAGTAAATGTTCCATTTACAATTCAAATTCGTTGTTTAATAACTATATAAATTTAATTGGTTACACATAAATTAACAGGGGGTATAAGTGTATGATTTTCACAATAATCTAAATCTTTATGTTGTATTAAAAAGCATGAAGACCTTTAGCAAAATGTTCTATCTTTTTAACCCTTTTAAAATAGTGTTTTAAAAAAAAAAAACTCGCAGTTCGCTACCCTTTGGGGTAAAACCCCTGTTGCTCCTATGCAATAGCTCGGAAATCACACATGAGAGAGGTAATCTGCAGTAGGCAAGCCCGTTGCGACTCGACCGAAAAGGCAAACCTCTTGCTTTCGCTGGCAAGGGGTTTCGAACGTGAGACCTCCAACATGGAAGTCCCAAACCCAAATCATTGGGCCACCTAAAGGGTCCTTTAGAAATGGTGATTTAATTATTTTTCGTATATTTAGAACTTAAAATGAACTTAAGTTAGGTTATTAAATCTTCACTTATTGTTATTATGTATATCCATATGTATAGGACTTAGAAAACGAAGATGACTTTACTTATATAAATTGTGTAAAGTAAATATATGGTTAACGTGAAAATTGATTATTTGCCTTATTTAGGACTTCAAAAGTTTTAGAATTTAGCTCATATGTAAAGAAAAAACTATGTGATATAATGACATGAAGGGTTTCGCTAGTTAACTTTCTACACAAACATTGGGACAGTCTTTCTACAAGTAATTTTCCTTCATAATGAACTCCCTCCCAGAGATTGATTACACATTTTCAATATTTGACCAATTTTGTAATTGACATTACTGTCCTTCCATAACATAGAGATTCCACGTATTTCAAGAATAGATCAAGTTTGTGTTTTTGCACTTGAAACAATATGTTAATAATTATTTGAGTGAGATAAGTTTTCTTTTTTGGAGAAACAATGGAGCTGCTATTTATTGTTTTTACAATAAAGTTTGAGTTCAACTGGTCCAAGATATTTTTAGTAAGTCTAACGTTGATCATTTTGGGAGGAGTATTATTGGTTATTCCTTCCTTTTTTAGAATTGGTAAATGTGTGTATATGTGTGTGTATATATATATACACACACTTCGACTATTTATGATCGTGTTGCACGGACCAGTTTTCGCACACTTCGACTAATTTCAAGGGATATCTACCACCTCCCACCAACATCAGATATCATAGGACAAATGAGAAGAATGACCTAGTGCTTTCTTGTCTCCAAAGTTTTGAGCATGAGACCTCATGGTTCTCAACCACTCCATCGACCACTAGGCCATAGTGCTAGAACTCGTGAATATATATTACTGGCATTTTGGGGTTTTCGTTCATTTTAAATGATGATTTTCTTCATATCATGATATGATCGTATAGGAAAATCATTAAACTGTTATGTTTTGTTATGTATACATTTGTTTATGATGGTGATGTAGGTCAACTTGTGTGCATCTCCAGTATCTTGTCAGGTTATCTATTACCTTTCCGAAGCACATATACTGAGTAACTTTTCCACATACTTAGATAAATGAGAAATTATTATTATTTTATTATATTATATATATACATAAGATATGGATAGAGAAGTATGAGAGTCGTGGTTGAAAACCCTCACTTCAAGTTAAGTTAAATTTATGGTTGAGGGAAATAATAAGCTATAATGAAAAGGTAGCTACATGAAAGTCAAAAGAAAGAAAAAGATCTAGGAAGACAATTTAGATTGTTACATTGATTAAGATCAAGGGAAACGATGAGCTAGAACGAAAAGGTGGCTACATGAAAGTCAAAAGAAAGAAAAAGCTCTAGAAAGACAAAATTTAGATTGTTATGTTGATTAAGATTAAACTAGAACTTAATTTAGAGGTCACTTTGGTTTTAAGGGCCTGTTTGTACCTGCAATATGAAATCATGACTCGAAATCATATTGGTTTGAAATTGGAAGCTTTTTGAAGTTTGAACATGCAATTTGAATTTTTCAAGTGCATTTATTCTCGTAAAAATGAAACTCAACAAGTTGTTTAAACTATCAAAGTTTCCCAAATTAATATGCAATCTTACCAAATAAGCAAATCATAGTCATAAACAAGATATCAATATATCCTAAGGCACTGCATTGATAAACCGCATATATGTTCCTTCTATAAATAAATATTTATGATTACAAACTTTCGAATACATATAGTTTTATAAACTTTAAAACATAATTTCTTATGTAGAGAATATCTCTACACATCGAGCATGAGTCTTTTTTTGCAAAATATAAACTGACGAGCTTTTTTTTTTTTAACCAAAATTAACTCAAGTTTTACATTTTTAAAAAATTAAAATTAAGATTTGGAATCTCAAATCCTGGTTTTTGGAGAATTTGGGATTTGAAATCATGATCTCAAATTGCATACGTTGATTTTATTTTGTGAAAAGGCAACATATTTGCATTAAAAACAACAGGGCATGTTAAGGCTAAAATCGTAAAGATGTCCAAACAATGCGCATGTCCACACGCCTACTTAAAATAAGTTGTACATTAAATAGTAAAGAAATTGACGATTTATGTTCTTTTATAGGTAATAGGTTATGATATCGTGATTACCACTCAAAAGTAGGCTTTAATCATACAGGGCAAGACTTTCTGGTAGATAGCATTTCTTTTTTGGTCGTCGTGCTTTGTTTTTCTTCATTTAGGTCCTTTTAACGATAATCTAAATTAATTTACAGCATAATTACTATCTGAATTGAACACAATGTTTAATTATTTAGGTAAGTTTTTATTTCTTACATGTTTTAGTTCAATTCTTACGTTCTAGATCTATTTGAACTACACTAGATACGAACAAGGGTGGATAAATTACTACAAACTTTATTCTAAGAACAATGAGTCAAATGACTGATGATATTAATATATATATTAATGAGTTGTTATTACTTATGTTTCTTACTTTTTCTATTCATTCCAATAAATGTCCCTCCAGTTATACAAATATTTGTAGTAGAATATCGACCTAACGTAAGTCATTTTAGACTTTACAAAATCAAGTTTTTTCACTCCTAAATATATTTAAAGAATCAATTTTATAATTTCTGATACTTGACTAGTCTTTAAAAAATCATATAATGATACAATAAATATTTGATAATTTTTTATTCAAAATTAGGTCTTGAAATAACAGTTATATTCATAAGATATTCTTAAAATATGTCATAAAATGGTTACAAGTGCTATGCGTGTACCATACCCTAAACCAAGTAATAAACAAGCAAACGAATACACACACAAACATACATACACATATGTTTGTGCTTGTGCGTGTATTTATGTGTGCATATGAAATCAGCATAGCATCACATATTTCATACTCAAATATGAATTAACAGATGGGGTTACAGTACTACATACTACCAATAGGCAGATAAATGTGACAATTGACAATGGACAAAAGAATTGATCAACCAAGATGAACAGAAATCAACAACATACCCAGTGTAGGGGGGTAGGATCTACTCAAACCTTAACCCACATTTAGAAAGGCTAATTCTAATAGACTCTCAGCTCAAAAGAAGTGTAACCAAAGCATGATTAAAAGGAAATACCAACAGCAAAATGGAAGAATAAAACCAGGGTATGATTTATTATCCTCCATCGAGAAGTTGTTTAACCTCATGGACCAGTAAAAACGAACAAAAAAAAAACACATATGTAACTAAATAAACAAAAGAAAGACAATTCTCTCATGGAAGGAAAATAAAAAAGTAACAAAAGAACGTAATATTGTGTCAACAATGTACCTCAATCGACTGCCAGAAACCCATGACTGATTTGGCCATAATATGGGCTACCTTTTTTAGCTTGCAACTGCTATTTTGTTCTTGGAATCGTAACCGCGCCGTAAAAGCAACGTCATGGCACAATTGAGTCGCTGCAGTCATTTTCCAAAGACGTTCCTACATGAAGAAAGACTTCTACGTAAGTGTCAAATTTGGAAAAACAAACTGAAAAAAATTCCCAGAACCTAAATGAAAATTTAATCATGTTTCAACTGTTCAGTATGGCACTGAAAAAGCTACTAGAAAAGCAGAAACGAAAGAGGCTCCAACGGCAAAGGTCAATTAATCCATACCTGTGCAAAATCATTTGCCAGCCAAACCATTTCCTCGAGTACATAATCCCATTGAGATTTCCGTCGATTCTCCAACGGAAAGGCCACAGCAGATAACTCTGCAATTCTTTTACGTTTCGCCTGTTTGTTAAATTGTATTAGATATTTGCAGCCAAATAACACAATAAGCAATAATTTTACAAGCTCGACCAGAAGAGGATGCGACATTTTAAAGAATAAGGGAAAAACCTCTATAATCTGTGCCTCTTTCAAGATTGAGTCTTCATCACCCGGGGTAGCAAGTTTAAGGTTGATCTCAGGTGCTTGTGCCTCAGGGGAAGGATTTAAAACTCCATGTGGTGATACATGTTGGGATGGCTCAGGTATTCTGGACTCAATCGAACCCTTACGGCCAACAATACAAGCATATCCTTTTTGAAAGTTGGAACTATCACTTGAGTTTGTACAGGGTTTCCTCTCAGTTTCTAATGAAGATGGGGCAACTTTTTCCACTTGGGTGGTAATTTTATCTTTTACCTCACTCTGCAAATTAGATTTACTGCCAGCAAATTCGTCCTGTGACGTATCTATAAAATCACTCTGATGATTTTTGGGACCAGAATTGCATATCTCATTAGTGAAACCACAACTGTCATCAGCTTTCACCTCTTTCTGTTCTTTAAGATTGCTTTCTATAACTGGTGTTCCCTCTGGCACCGACAGTTGTTCCTTCAAGTCACCATTTGAGTCTAAGTTTGTTGGGTTGGTAAATGTCTCATTATTATTAGTATTTCGATCCAGACTATGGATAGCCCGAATGCGAGAAGATTCTGAATCTAAACCTTTTGTGCCCAATGCTGCACCACTGCTTTGAACATCAATTGGTATGCTTTTCTGCTCGCTCTTTCCACGACTTAACCCATTTAAATCGCTGATACTAGCTTGATTCTCAAGCTCTGCTGCAGCTGTACACAAGTGACCTTCCTGACCAGCAGAACCTACCACTTCTTTTCCCAGTGATGATTGAGGCTTTTCTAGACCTTCCAAAATAGACATTTCCTCGACACCAGTGAGTGAATTCTGATCATGTTGATTATCCAGCAAATCTCTGGAAGCACAAGCTTCAGGAATGCTATGCGCCAGATCCTCATTCTTCAAGTAAGTAGTTGCCTCTGCAGCTTTAACGCCATGTATTTCAGAATCCAGCTGATTATCAGAAGACGGAGTTTCCACAGGCATAAAACCATTTGGAATAGAAGGCTGTGAAATGTTCAAAGAAGATTTCTGGTCTTTTGGATTTTCACCATCAGAAACTAGCCCTTTAACATCTTCAGTAAAATGTTGTGAAGGCAAAGATGTGCCATGACCACCACGAGCTAGAATTATATCAGTGGTACTTGATCTAGTGCCATCTCCATTAGACCGGGGCCTATGTCTTCGCTTGTAAGCTTTTCTAGGGACGCCAAAAGCAGCAGAAACGCCCAATTCTTTTGCATTTCGACTTCTATCCAACTTAGATGACTGCTCTGACGGAGTAAGATTGCTCTTACTGGGGTGTCTACAGGACCTAACACCTTCAATGAATTCATTTTCACCATCAAATAGCATGAGATTGTCAGCACTGTTGGGTTCACAAAGTTGAGGAGCCCCAAGTCGACCACTACTTTCAACTGAGTCTCCATGAGGTGAAGCATTAATTGCAAAACTACCTTTTGCTTCACTGGAATGCAGATAGAAATTAGCAATCATAATAAGGATTAGAAAACTAACAGAGCTCTGAAAAATTACCTGGTCACAAACTGATCTGGATGTTGATCTGTCAGAGAAGTGGACTGAACACTAAGTGAAGTAGCATTCCCAAATTTGAAATCCAGTGGATCACCACCCTGCAACAAGAAGAATGAAGTCATGCCAAAAGTTCAAGCGGATAATTTCTGAAAATCTATAATACCCAGTCGAACTATCATACTTGCGCAAGAAATTCTAACTCTCTTCTCTTTTCCTCTAGGAAATCATACTCCTGCCTGTCAACAACAACAAATCTCACTGTAAGCATAGAGGAAGTACTGCAATCATTAAATTCCATATAGGCAGGACAGAATGAAGCAGCCTGCTAACATTACCTAAGCTTATTTTGAACCTCATCGATTGGTGATCTCCGTAGAGCAGTTTTGTTACCAATACCAACTCCACCTTCAAAAACTCCTCCCATGGGGTCAACCTCGGCATTGGCTATGGGATCAGATTCCGCACCACATCCATGCATTCCCACCTTAAAAGCTACAGGGTCTTTCCCTCCATCAGCACAAGCCTTGATCAAATTCCTAAAGACAAGACAACACTTAAGACACCATGCAGGAACTGAAACACCAAGAGAAAGTAGTAACAACTGATATTAGCACATAGATAACAGAAGATGTGCACCTTTTGGATTTTGTGGATGTAAGTACGGTCTTGTTTAATAAGTATCATTTAAATGCAAGAATTGGGTTTTTATTACCTTTTGTACTAATGAACTTAAGGCACTATTCCAGGCAGCCTCAATCCCGTCCAACTTTTTCTTGAATAAATGCAAAAGAAAAGAAAAAAAATACCCACTACGTAAACAGTCCATTACGGGTAAAGGTGAAATGTATGACTGCAGAAAAAGGAACAATGGCACCAGAGAATCCAGGTCTCTTACAAAGAAAGCCACTTCACAAGTAAGATCTCTGGGATTCAGTTATGCTGGAAACAAGGAAGCATATGCCGACAAAGTAACATTGCTAGATGCAAAACTACCAGACACATATATTGCTAAATGGATAGATATACTTGGAGAAGGGGGAGAATGACCATTAGCATATCTTACAATGACTCTATGAAACATTAGATATAGAACTCGATGAACTGTGTTAATGCCTCTTAATACTAGAATACAAACATATTTATAGGTTCAAAAAGGGGCAAGACGTGCTCCACCAATTGGTCTACAAATGTAAGAGACTACGCAAATATGGACCATCCAGGGACAAAGAACTACATGTCTCAATTCCCTTTCTCACTTCACCTTGCTTTCTACAAACTTTTCAAGATCAAGACAGCAAGTAACATGTCCAATATCCTTAGCAGCTATACATTAAGTTCTTATGCAATAGTTATTAAGCAAACTGATTGAATAAGCTCCAACGGAGGATCCACGTTGATCGTTCCTATTGGGAGATCATAGATAATTTCAGCATGTAACAGCAAGTATACAAAAGAAAAGATAAAACTTTCTTAAAATATCTTCCATAATATCCATGGGAAAAATCTTTGTACAAATTAATGTTACACAACAGAAAAGAGCTCATATTGAACCCTAAGCCACTTGGAGAAAGAAACATCATTCCATGCACACTATAAATGGTTTTCCTTTTTCAAATTTTGATAGTAGTTATCACGGGTGGATCCACAATGTAACATGTGACTTCACGTGAACCAAGTAGCTTTTTGTGCAGATCTATGCACTACAAAATCCACTAAATATCTATGAATATTTGATAGTAAATCCAGTTATTATCGTATTAATTGAGGTGTACCCATAAACATCAAATCCAGGATGCATGCATCTAATCATTATTACATGTTCTCTTGCGAGTTCATTCGTATGAGTGTGATTGCTCGTAGTCTATACATATCCATTAAGTATAGCATGTGAAGCACAAAATCTATTAAAAACTAATATCTCAGTATCTAGAATGTAGCAGTCAAAAAATAAAAGTAGTTCATTCATGATTGCATGTCAGCCTAGTAGCACATTTGCACGACTAGACACCAAAGATCACAAACAGAATTCAAATACTAAAAGATGCCAGAAAGGCAGGGGCATTGTTGCAACTTCTGCCCATGCCTCATGCATTTGTGAAAGCACAATAATTATGTGATCAACAGCTTCAAACAAGTCAAATGAAATGAAGCTCAAATACAAAACAGTTTCACTTGTTGACACACATCAACAACTACTTGACACGTAAAATTGAGCTCTCATGATAACAGTTTAAGCAATTTGCACCAACCCATATGTAAACTCTCTATTTCACATTCCCCTGTTATGTAAATGAACAATTGAACTCTAGGGTTTGCAAGAAATTGAATGAAGTCCAAAGTCTAGGGTTTGTAAAAGTTGGGAATCAAAAGGAATACCTCAATTGTGCCGGAATTGCGGGTAAGGTTACCAATGCGTCAAGCCTGAAGTTGGTTCTAGGGTTTTTCTTTGATGAAAAATACGTCAATTCAAAGCAAAAGATATTTGCCCTAGAATTTGTGAAGCCATTTCAATCTCCTACGATATACACCCTTCCTTATACAGACAACAGGTGCCTAAATTGACGTTAATACGTATGTGTTTTTTGAGTAAAATAAGGTTCTTGGTTCGTCTTCGTGCTCCTCCGTCCCAAATTTTCTCTCTCTAAAAACTATGTTTTTCTCTCTCTAAACTTCATAAACTATTCGTCCGCTCCTAGTAGTGGGCTGGACACGAACCAACGCTTCGGACCATTTGGGCTTATTATTTGATTTGACAAAAGTTGGATCATAACATACTTTCTCATATTTAAAAATTTTCTTATTTTAGTTTTCACATTTAAATAAAATTTATGTTTATACCATTTTTATATATGTATGAATACTTAATAGTCTTAGATAACTATAGGATAAAAGAACTTAGTTTTACTTCTGTGGTTCGATATATATGACTAGAATTTCAATTAATTTATTATATATTTCAGTCATACATGATTGAGCGTATATTTACATTAAAAGAATTTCAAATGCATTTGTTAAACTTTTTATTATTTTAAAAATTGATGATTGAAATTTATTCTTAGGAATACATGGTAATTTTGTTTCAAATTTAAGCTTATTTGGAGAGAATTGAATATCCAAATTTTAAGAATTATGATTATTTGGAAATTCTCTGTAACTAGAAAAAGTAAGTCGTAAATTTGCTCCTTAAATTCATAGTTAAAATAATTACATAATAAAGTTATATTATTATTTTAAAAACAAATTTATACGATGTTTAATAATTTATTTCACACCTAATTAGGAATTGAAAAAAATTAGCAATTAAGCAAACACGTAATCTTAGATAGTTTTTAGATGAAAGAACTTTCTTTTACTTATGCGGTTCGATACATATGACTGAGATTTAATTAATTTATTATATATTTTAGTCATGTGTGATTGAGCGTATGTATACATTAAAAGAATTTCAAATGCATCTATCAAATTTTTTATTATGTTAAAATTTGATGATTGAAATTTATTCTCAAGGATGCATGGTAATTTCATTTCAAATTTAATCTTATTTGGAGAGATTTGAATATTCAATTTTTAATAATTATTTTTTATTTGAAAATTCTCCGTAACTAGAAAATGATAAATCCTAAATTTGCTCCTTAAAATCATAGTTAAAATAATTACACAATAAAGTTATATTATTTTTTAATAACAAATTTATATTGTTATGTCCAATGATTAATTTCACACCTAATTAGGAATTGAAAAATTACAATTAAGTAATCATTTACTACTTAATTATATATTTATCATAAACGTTTCATTTTGTTTAATATGAACCACTTTTGGACTTGTACATTTAATATATATTATCATAATTTCTGTTTTCCCGATTATACAAATGGCATTTCTCTTTCATCATAATCTTTTGGTTTTTCTCCTTAATTCACTCAAGAACAATCACAATTCAAATTTCAAAAATTTCATGTGTCCCTCTCAAATCGTGCTCAAACAATGTCAGGTAACTTCTTGCGGTTACTTTTTTTATATTTCTTCAGATGATTTCAACCTTGTGTATTTTGATTTGTATTTGTATATTCCTATGATTTGTCTTTGCTTTTTCAGTTATCTCCATAGATACGTATAAATCACGACTAAACAAATTTATTTTAATAGAATTATTCGAGATATTTAATTATTATTAAGAAAATTAGATTTTCATTTGTATATCAAGATGCAATAAGTTATGCAAAAATATTTGAAGAAGAAAGAAGAAGATGAATCTAGGTTAATGGACTGAGATGATGGTGAAACAATTGAGGTATTTGTATAATTTATTTTATATGTTTCTGTGATTTGTATTTTTATCAATACATTTCACATTATGTTGTATATGATTATATGGATTTAGCGTATCAATATTTATTTCAGTTTTTTCTTTTCACTTTTTAGACCTTATTTGTATATATTCAACAATTATATATAATTACTTCTTTTGTATTAGTATATTATCAGCAAGTATATGTTTCACCTATTATTAATAGTATAACTTACATAAATTCAATAGTGTAAAACATAAATTACATCTTATCCCTACTCTTTTCTATTTTACAAATATTCTTAAAATATCAGTCATTCAAATACATAAATGGTTGTCCGGATACATTATATGTGTGCTGTTTCGCTTAAAAGGGGAACCAAAACGAAAAAAAATTAATTACAATTTCATATTTTACGCTATTCAGTTTATCCTTACTCAATCATTAAAACATAGATTCTAACATAACAAACCTGTTCAAAATCTATGTTCATCGTTCTTCCTGTTTCGTTGAAGAAACTTTCCACTAAGATTCTATACTTCTGTTGAAAATTCTATAAGATATATAATGAATATTTCAATTTTGTTGAGGCATTCAGGAGTATGGGAAAGTGAAGTTAGATATGAACAATTCATGACTGATGTGATAGTGGTTCGAGAAAATATTCCATTCGTGAATCAAATTTCAATTATTGTAGCTGAGTTGAATATTGATGAATTACTAAACAAATTGAGATCAGATGCATTGTAGAAGCTAAATCATCTCCACGGATTATTAGGAATGATATGAGAGCAAAGTTATACGTTAGGTGAAGAAATGTGAGGTTGGATTTGTTATGTGTCCTCTCTATATTGATACAGTCGAACAGAATGTTGGTAAAATACAATGATTTGATATATCAACTGGTGCAATTGTCTAAATTTTGTTATGTATTCCCTGTGTTTTCTTATTTTTGAATTTGTATATTGCTATATAAGTCATGACACATTATTGATTACAAATTGATACATTACTAATTGACGTATATTTAATATGTTCTTAGTTCTATTAGTTAGTGTGTTGAAAATATAAAGTATCAAATACATGTGAATTTATTTTTTATTTGTGTTTTATATAATATTTTTTTTTATTTTTGAATTTATATATTGACATAAACCATGATACGTTATTGGTTACAATTTAATGCAATATTAATTTGACCTATATGTAATGAGTTTTTAGAGATGTGATTCAGTTGTTGATATAAAGTATCATATATATGTGATTTTTTTAATGTATCAATATGGAAGAATGGATAAATATGACTAATAGGTATTAA
The DNA here is from genome assembly GCA_032847665.1 of Solanum chilense. Classification (NCBI taxonomy): domain Eukaryota; kingdom Viridiplantae; phylum Streptophyta; class Magnoliopsida; order Solanales; family Solanaceae; genus Solanum; species Solanum chilense. The sequence goes on along the minus strand of CM064971.1, from coordinate 63,353,007 downwards.
ATATATCATATCATTGATGTAGCTTTGATACATTTAATAATGAGTATGCAATAATAAGTATGTGGTACTTATGTTAATAAAAATGTATATTTTTTTTTTTAATGATACATGAAACAATAGCTTTTCTAATGTTTATGGTACAATTGCAGCTATGTATTAGTTCAACTTTGTGTGTGGATACATAATCACTTTTTACATAAATCAAATCATCTTAGGTGATGAATTGAAGTGACTTAGTGGATCATCTTTATCGCTAACATATTATGTCATGGACTTTTCACTATCGTATTTTTATAATAATACTCCATATCTTGTGCGAAGATATGATATGTTGATTTTGTCCTAAGGAACTCAACAAAGGCCACTACAACATTCAACAATCACGACAAGAAGTAGATACATTATCAAAATTAAATTAATCGTATAGTTAAGAACTAATTGTTACAACTTTATATATTACTAGTTTAACATATATATAATATGTTTTTAGAGTTGTAAGTTAGTGTGTTGTTAATATAAAATATCAGTATGAAAGAGTGCGTAATTATGATTATTATGTATTAAATGTATCATGTTGTTTATGTATCTCTGTCACAGTTAATAATGAGTATAGCTAATACACGTGCTCTAATTATAGCACATTATGATTTATGTAACAAGATTATTATTGGTTAATACTCCCTCCTTCACATTTTATGTGACAACATTTGACCGGGCACAGAGTTTAAGAAATGATGAAGATTTTGAATTGTTTACCAAATTGTCCTTTAAAAAAGTACATTCACTTTTGTCTCACCTCATAAATGTATTAGAGTACAATGTTTAAAATTAAGTGGAACCAACAAGGGTAAAAGAGGAATTGAACCTTAAAATACTTACCATATAAGGAAATGACATTCTTTTTGGGACTGACCAAAAAGGAAATGGTGTCACATAAAATGGAACGAAGGAAGTATATACATATACATAGCTTTCTAAATTGGATAAGATTGAACAAACATTAAAGAGTGCAGCATAACACATGATTGATTTGGTGTCTATATAGCCTTTTAATTTGAATAATATTGATGATACATAGTAGAACTTGATACATATAAATGATACATTAAGTATTGTTTATGTATCAAGTACAATTATAATGAGCATGATAAACAGTGATTGAAAGTTCAATAACATTAGGGTTGTGTATCAATATCTTAAATATGAGCATAATACATTACATAAAACAAAGGTCATTATAGCAATGATTTATCAGAGTGGTGATAATACTAACAAAGTCTAATTTAATAACCAGATAAATGAGATACATTGAAAATTTGCAAGTGATAGTAATGGCCGTGTTGCGACATATTCAACTTTTCCCCTTTTAAGGAGTTTTTCCAGCAATAAATTTAGAACTCGAGCATGCACCTTTTTCGACTTTCCACTCTCAAACTTTTCATGATTAATGGATAATTTTGTTGTTTATATCTATTTTCATGAAAGTTTCATCATCAGAAACAAATTCACAAGGTACCATATCTCCAATAGGTAAAATCAATTGGGTAAGCTCGATCTAAGAGGGAGCAAAATTCATATGTATAAGATTATTTTAGATGAAAAAACTATTTTTTTTAAATGATAATTAAAGAACTGAAAAGAAAAAAATTGATGAAGAAATAATTCTACCTCTTTAGAAACTTGAAATCGATAAGCCGGAGAGAATGAATTTCAAATTCAAAAAATAAAGTGATGAAGAAAACTGCTAATATGTGAGAGTGATTTAAGGCGTAAAAATAGAAATAAAAATCGTTGAGTTGGAGGGTTATGAGTTATGTATCCGAAAAAGAAGAGAAGGAGAGGAAAATAGAATTTTTTGTAATATTTGAAATGGTAGAAAATTTTAGAAAATCTGGAAAGAAAGGTTACGTAGTTAGATAATTTTTTTTTCTTATTTATATTAAGTGGGCATAACCTGTGTCAACACGGGCCCTAACACTTGATATTTTCAAGTATTTATACTTTCACAAACTACAAAAATATCACTACTTAGAATTCCAATAGATTTCTAAATTATTTTCTATACCACATTTTCAATCGGATACATGAACTAAAAGTGGTTAAATACATGTATCTGTCAGAATTAAAGGGAAGATACTTAATTAATTTGAATTGAATGGTGTAACTTAATTTCATGATAAAAGAAGTAAAATATGAGGATTTAACAAAAAAACGAATTTGGTAGATCAATTCATATCAACTGTTACATATTTCTTAAAAAAGACTAAATCACATAAATTAACATATCTGGTGTTTTAAACTTCTTCGTCGTCGTCGATTCATTCCTTTGAATTGTAAATTTTCAAAGTTTTTTTCTCCAAATGGAGAACATAGCCATATTATTAAGGCATTCGGCTTCGTGGATCTCTGAAAGTGATTACGAAAATTATAGCAATGATGAATACCATTGCGAGAGAATACAACCTAAAATATCTAGGCGGTGGTATTTCAACACAACTAGGAATCAATTGTCCATGCAAAAAATTAAAGATAAAATACATGATGGAAGACAATGTAACTCCAATGAAAATTCAACATGAGAAGATATGAGGTTTTATATGAAATTGAAAAGACGTCAATTCAATTGAGGTTTGTACAATTATGCATAATAACTAAAAGCAAAATTTTGGATGCAATAACAATGGTGAAATATCTTTTGACCAAAACACATCCACTGTTGAAGTTGGAAATGACGTTGGGATTGTATCTATAACAATTCTTGCAGATAATCATCGTGTAGATTTGTTATGTGTTTTGAATAGTAATTTAGATCATGTTATTTGCGATCGTAGCCACAAAGTAGTTCAAGTCAAGTAGTTGTATAAGGACAAGTCTACCATTACAAATGTAATGCAAAAATATGCATAGACAATCAATTTCAATTCAAGGTTGTAACATCAGACAAGAGGAGGTTAGTCATATTCGTTATTTTTTTTGGATACATGACATGTATGTTTTTTGGTGTATTATAGAAGCATGAAAAAATGTGTCATAAGTTAGTGCATCTCGAACAAATAAAGTGTATCTTCAAAAAAATATTGTATACGTTACTATTAAGATAGTAAAAGTATTGTAGCATGAATATTTTATACTGTGTATCTCGGACAAATAAAGTGTATATGAGACAAATAATGTATAAATCATTATTAAATTAAAAAGATCTAATGTTGAAGAGTAATAAAGGTTTTTGTAGCATTAATATTTTGTTGCACGTGTCTTAGATAATAAGTTAGCTCGAAAACATGAATTTTTTTTCATGAATTAGATAATTCTGCCCGTGCGCGCACGGGCCCAATGGCCAATGTTACCTTATTATTAGGTGTTTCATTTATATTACCTTATTATTAGATGTTTCATTGATAGATTACTCATGTTCTTTTTATTAAGCTAGCTCATTGTCAGCCCAAATGGCCCCTTCTCATTGTGAGAATGTATATAAATTTTTACAAATTTTTGTAATTTGAAATGACATCAGGTCGTTAAAATAACTTTGAGTAATGTCAACCACACTCCATGACCCAAGCGTGTTAAGAACAAATAATATAACGTAATTGATTTTGAAATGAACTTCATCATCATAATGAAATTCTATCATAATATTTTCACACGCAGAAGGACACAAACCGGAGGAGATCTGGTTTTGAGCTATAATTGAAGTGTTTCATCGTTTTTTCGACCATGAAGCTCAATAAATTTGACAATATTAGGAGAACAAGCTCCCTACAATGCAGATGTAGTTAAGGGACTTTAGATAAGACATTTCCTTTCTGAACAGCCAAACCTCCTGGCCTCTCCATTCTGTAGGTTTTCCTTATTGCCGGCTCAATATCTACTCTTGGCATCTGCTTCCATTTGCGATAGACAAATCCACTATACTTGTATTCGCCCACAATTGGAGTTTCAAGGGCTTCACAAATGAACTCGAAGCTGCAAAGTAACAGAAAACAGAATCATTTTTCCCTATACCCTTCCCTTGCCAACAACTAACTATAAGAAATAAAAATATGGCCTTCTCAGTTACAAATGAGTTGGACATCCAGGCACACAAAATCTTTAGTAATAAAGCAACATCCTCTTCATACTTCCAGAATTATTATAATAGTAATACATAATATTTGGTGAAGATTGAGTAATATATGTGCACACATATACTTTATACCTGCTTAATTTGACGAAAATATCAGGTGTGAACAAATATTTAGAAATATCTATTGAGCACAATAAGGAGGATCGTGTACGATCATTCGAACTTGTAAGTACAATCGAAAGACTTCCAAAACTCTGCATAACTAATGAGTTACATTGACCATTCTTCCTTGAAATTTTCCAGAAGCATAGAGAATTGTCTTTGGAGGGGTTCAAACTAATAGATGACTCTACATTCATTTCCAAGATATTTCAACTAATAACATAAGTGAAATACAAACATTAAAATCTAGCAGAGTGAGCTTATATCACAAAGCACATCGTGAAGCACTTAAATTGCCTTTAATCGATATCTTTTGGGGTCTGAAGATTTTGCGGCAGGTACCCCCACATCTTGCAAATTAAAGGTACTCGCTAATGCTCTATTCAGGCACTTTCGGGGTCTTAAAATTTTGTGGCAGGTACCACCGTATACCGGGCCTAAGATGTATAGTTAGTGCAAGTTGTAGTTATATTACATTCACAACTTCCTCGCTGCAATTAAGAACTTTCAAAACAGCACCGCTAGCAGCATTTACTCCATAGTCCATTCGTATTACTATTAGCGTACATCAAATAGTTTTAGAGATCAAGTGATTACATGATCCTTCATCTATAGTTTCAATCATGTGCCAAAAACATAAAACAAAATTCAAAGCAATCCTTAAAAAAATTTCTGAGAAAACAATGATAGTAATATATTTCTTGAATTAGAAAAAGTGATTAACAACATTATGCAGTAACATATTTTGAGTTGAGTAAACAAGGCTGAAAGAAAACGAATCACACATGTGATCCGAACATCAAAAGACTTAGCTAGTAGAGAGCTAGCAGTTCAGTAGAGTCCTTACATTTCTTAACAGCATAATTGTTAGTGAACGTGCAACACTGCTGACGTAGGTCGAAATCACTGTTGATGCAACTTTACTTGTTCAACAACGATTTTTCCATCAAAAGAAATCCAAATATAATTTATGTTTCTTCCGTTCAAAGATTCAATCCCCCTTGTTTCAACGGTTAGCTTTGAAGTACCACAATATTGGCAAATTCTTCAAAGAAATTATACGAATAGTTACCATATGTAGTTTGCAGTATCAAACATTTAAGATTCAAGGAATATCATTCATTCTACTCTATGAGTAAGTCAGTCCTAGTGCACATGAAAAATACAGTCCGCATAAATTTTATTCATGAAGATACATACTACTCCATTAGAATAGAAAGGTCATAGTATTAGCAAAGAAATTAAGGAAATATTATTGGATTTCTGCAAAAAGGAATTGACATCTAAAATAAATATTTCAATTTAAGCAATATAAACCAATATGAGCTACTCAAAGCATAACCTATAATAGTTTTAAACTTTATTCAAGAAGCCTAAAAATGATCGATATAATCAATTTCAGAAAATAGGAGAGGCCAAACAACAGTTGATTAATCTATTCAACAAAAATATTGATCACTGATAACACAAGAACAAAATTTGAAAGTGAATAGAAGAATTATACTCAAAAAAATTTGAAATGTTGAACCACGCAAAAATGCCAATTATCACAAAACCGAGTGAAATCTGGAACAAAACCGACAGAGATATCAATAATTTATAATCACAACTACAGAAGTAAACAAAATTAAAGGTTATAAATCAAGAAGAAAAGAAAGCAATGCCTTGCACAGTTGATTTGTTATTTGGAGTAAATCAGCAGGAAGAGGCTAGGTTAGCCGAAAGAAGATTGTTGGTTGAAGAACATAAGGTGTTTCCAACTATTAGCTATAAACCCACCAAGTCAATCGTCTAAAATTTCAATTTGCAGCTCAAAGCAGTTAACCATTCTGATATACATTTTCTAAAAAAAGAAATTTAACAAAATTGATGTGTCACAATTCAAAAGTATCAATTTTTGTAGACCGCGATATCAATTAAGGAAACAACTTAGATTCCAAAAGGTGTAGAATATATCTAACTCAAAATACCAATTTTCATCATCTACAATATTTACTACCAAACTAATTTGAAGATACAACTAAACCATAAAAACAAAAGAACATCCTGAATAGAATAATCTTAGAAGAAGCAAAACTATTGCATTTCTGCAAATCAACTTAAATGGAAGAAAAACTATACACAAACAACTATGGTAAATTAAGGGTAACGAACCACCAATATTAGAATCAGAAATAATAAAACGTAGAGATATAAAAAAAGAAACAAAAAACTAAACAACACCTTGTAAAAAGTTGCGCATTAGACACTCGACTTCTCAATTGTCAATCTGAATTGAAATTTCGAAAACAATATTGTAGGGCTCTATGAAACCAGTTATGGAAGATTTCAGGGGTTGAGGAGAAGAAGGAAAACCGAAAAGTCTACCTTACATGGCTTTTCAAGTGCAAGCTGAAAGACACGTTCATATGGTGTTGTGAAAAGTCCAAATTACCCTTTATTTAATTTTGAATGACAGAATACAGCCAGGTTGATAACAAGTGCTCAACCCATACTTCTAATATAGTAAAATACACAAGATACTTTCAAGACAAAATACCGATACACTTAATACCAACAATAATCTTAACAATTTTTATATAGAGATATGCAAAGTATAGGTTAAAAAAAGGACAAAATGTGAATGAGAATCAACTTAGATGCGTTATATGAATGTAACTTAATGTATCTAATAACGTTAACTTTAGCTAAATAAAAGTTAAGTTGACTAAACTATATTGAGCTTTTCAATGCCATCTGAATCGACAAAAATACTCCTTGGCTTAGGCACATCTTCATTATCACTAACTGAACCATCTGCGACTTTTTTTGTTGCCATGTTTTCATAAAAGTACATCATATCTCGAACGATGTAGATTAGCGTCAAAATTTGCTATGATATCTGTGAAGAAGCTCTATTAATGAGCTTAAAGAAGATGAAGAAGAAGACGAAAGAAAATGAAGAAGAAGGCTACAACGAAGTTGAAGAAGAATTGTATATTTCTGTGTATGTACATATGTGTTTACATCTTATATATATACAATCTCATTAAGTAAAAATGAAAGCTACTTATTCTAACTACTTTCTTTAACTAACTTGTAATTAGCTAACTAACTAACTACCTGACTAACTAACTAACTAAAATATTAAAAGAGTACATGATTAGTTTATAAGTTCTCTTAACACTCCCCCTCAAGCTAAGAATTGAAAAATACATTTTTCATTCCTAGCTTGACAATCAGTTCTTCATGTTGAGGTTTGCACAGCCCTTTAGTAAGTATATCAATTTGTTGTTCTCTTGTTCCTAAGTGTTGTGTCTGAATAAGTCCTTCAAGTATCTTCTCTCTTACAAAGTGACAATCTATGTCAAAATGCTTTGTTCTTTCATGGAAAATTGGATGAGCTGCTATTTGAATAGCAGCTTTGTTATCACAAAATACTTTCACAGGCAACTTTATACTCATTCCTAGTTCTCTGAACAAGCCTTTTAACCAAACTATTTCAGCAACTGTAGTAGCCATACTCCTGAATTCTGCTTCTGCAGAGCTTCTTGATACTGTGCTTTGTTTCTTTGATTTCCAAGAAACCAGTGCTCCTCCTAGTTTAATCATATAGCCAGTAACTGATCTTCTTGTTTCTACACAAGCCCCCCAGTCTGAGTCACAATAAGCTACCATTTCATTTCCTTTGTTACTTGGCATAAACAATCCAAGAACTGCAGTTCCTTTTATATATCTCACTACTCTGAGTGCTGCTTCCATATGAGATGATTTTGGTGAGTGCATTTATTGACTGAGAACCTGTACTACAAAGGCTATATCAGGTCTAGTCATAGTTAAGTATAATAACTTCCCTATCAGCCTCTGATATTTTCCAAAATCATCAAGAAGTAAGTCTTCTGCATTAGCATTCTTTCCAATGAATTCATTAAAAACAGTAGAAGTTAGCTTGTAATTAAACTCCAAGGGTGTAGAAGAAGGCTTACAACCTGCTAATCCCAACTCAGACACAAGTCCTAGAGCATACTTCCTTTGATTCATTAGTATACCTTCTTTAGACCTAGAGAATTCAATTCCAAGAAAATATTTAAGCTCACCAAGATCTTTCATTCTGAACCTATATTGTAACTCCTCTCTTATTTGTTGTATATGATGTAAACTGCTTCCAGTAACAAGAAGATCATCAACATATACCAGAATGACTAGAAGATCTTTACCTATGTTCTTAGTAAAGAGTGAGTAATCATAATGAGACTGTGAAAATCCCATATCAACTAGAGCCTCTGTTAACTTCAAGTTCCACTGCCTTGGTGCCTGCTTCAGTCCATACAAGGACTTATGAAGCTTGCAAACCATGTTTTTCTCCCCCTGGTTTGCAAATCCTTCAGGAATCTGCATATAAACTTCTTCAGGAAGATCTCCTTGAAGAAAAGCATTGTGAACATCCATTTGAAATATAAACCAGCCACATGAAGTAGCTAAAGATACTACTGACCTTACTGTAACCATTTTAGCTACTGGTGAGAATGTCTCAGTATAGTCTAAGCCTTCTTGTTGATTGTACCCTTTTGCCACTAACCTGGCCTTATATCTCTCAACTTCTCTAGATGCTTTATACTTAAATTTAAACACCCACTTACAGCCAATAGGAACCTTTGTTGGAGGTAGAGGAACAATAGACCAAGTATTATTGTCTTCTAGAGCATTAATCTCATCTCTTATAGCATTCACCCAATGAATATCTTGACAGGCCTCTTTATATGTTTGAGGTTCAGAGATAGTAGAATATGCAGCAAGTAAGGCTCTATAGGTAGGAGCTAGTTTAGAGTAAGTGACATATTGTGACATAGGATATAAACATGCATTTTGTGCACTTTGAGTCACATATGAATCCAACCATATAGGTGGCTTAGATTGTCTAGAAGATCTTCTTAGAGGAACTAAGGGTGATGTAATATTAGAGGAAGTCTGACACTGTATAGAAGTTGTAGGATTAGAAACTGGAATAGAAGTATTATCAGAAGCTGATACAGATGAATCAGTATAGGAGCTATCAGGAAGATCCAGAACAGGAAACAAATGATCTGGAAAGGATTTAAGATTCTTGAAAGGAAATATATCTTCTTTAAACACAGTGTCTCTGCTTATAAAAAATGATTTGCAAGTCAAATTATACAGAATATAACCTTTCTTGTTTATTGAGTACCCCATATGCACAGCTGGAACAACTCTAGGTGCAAACTTGTCTAGAGTTTTAGGATTTGTAGCATAGCATAGACTCCCAAACACTCTAAGATGCTGAAGGCTAGGAACTTGTCCAAACAATTTTTCAAAAGCACTCTGTCCTTGTAACAACACAGTAGGTAATCTATTCAATATGTATACAACAGTAGTAACACAAAATCCCCAAAACTGTAGAGGTACACCAACCTGAAATCTTAGTGCTCTAGCCATGTTAAGAATAGACCTATGCTCTCTCTCAACTACTCCATTCTGTTGAGGAGTATACACACATGAACTCTGATGTATAATCCCATTAGCCTTGAATAGATCATCCATTTGATTATTAAAAAATTCTGTTCCATTGTCTGTTCTTATACACTTAATACCTACACCAAACTGATTTCTTACCAAGCTCACAAAATCTTTTAACACTACCACAGTATCTGATTTAGTGTGTAATAGAAAAATCCAAGTATACCTGGACATATCATCTACAAGTGTTAAAAATATCTTTTACCATCATGATTAGGCACTCTGTAAGGTCCCCATACATCACCATGTATAATGTCAAAAACTGAAACTGAATGAGAAAGACTAGTAGGAAAAGGCAGTCTTGATTGCTTGGCAATTGGACATATAGAACAATGATCATCATGTACAGGTACAATATTCAATTCCTTTATTCTACTTAGCACTTTTAGAGGAGCATGTCCAAGTCTTTATGCCATAGACTACTTAAAGAATCAACAGTAGAATTAAAGCTAATAGGTCTAATCCTTTTACATGCAACTTCCTTTGCACATTCTCAAGAAGAAACTTTTACCATTTGAAAGCTTTGTTGTGACATCAGTATTGAGGATATACAGTCCTTGATTCTCTTTACCAATCCCCAGGACCCTCCCATTGAAGAGATCCTGAAAAATGCAAAAATCAGGAAAAAACACTACAACACACTTCAACTGTTTTGTTAGTTGTGATACTGATAGAAGATTATACTTGAATTCTAGAACAAACAACACATCCTTTACTAGTTTGTCTTTAAGAACCAAAGATTCACCAAAATGACTAATAAACACCTGATCACCAGTAGGTAAATTAACTCTTATACCACCCTGAACATCAAGATTTGTAGACTGACTCATTAAACCAAAGTTGTGAACCATATGATTGGAGGCACCAGTATCTATAATCCAGTTAATATGTGACATATCAGACGTTAGAGCTGTAAAATTACCTGATGTCTCAGATACACCTGCAGTAGCTACATTGGTCATTGTATCCACTTCTTTACTCTTTCCTTTTCTCAGCATCTGCAAGATCTCATAATATTGATCTTGAGTAAACATTGACACACCCTGTCCTGAAGTAGTATCATTAGATGCCTCATTTGCTCTAGTATTTGAACCTAAAGCTGAATCAAACATTCCAGACTCATTGCCAGCAGAAACATTATTTGCATAAGAAGATACTCCTCCTTTCTTCTTTGGATAACCATGGAGTTTGTAACAAGTTTCTTTTGTATGACCTTTATAGTGGCAAAATTCACAGTAGAGTTGGGACTTTCCTGCAGAACAACTAGTTCTTCCATCTCCATACCCCTTATTTCTATATCCATTATTCTCAAAGTTAGACACTCCCCTTCCTGTTCCTGAGGAAGTTGTATTATTATTGTAGTATCCACCATTTCCAGAATGAGAACTAAGAGGCATTCTATTACTCATCAATGCTGTTTCAGATAAAGCTTCTGCAGGTGAAGATGTATTTCCTGCACCATGTATTATTTGACTCTCAACACTAACAATCATAGCATAGGCTTGATTTACACTTGGAACTGGAATCTGCATAAGGACTTGGCTTCTTGCATGAGCATAAGACTCATTAAGTCCCATCAGAAACTGCCACAACTTTTGAAATTGTAAATGCTCTATGTATTGCTTAGATTCTGGACAAGCACATGAAGGACAAGGAATCAATGTTTCAGCATCATCCCACAACTCTCTCAATCTTGAAAAATAGATTGACACAGAAGAAGTTCCTTGTGACATAGTGACTAATTCTTTGTGAAGATAAAAGGCCCTAGATGCATTGACTTTATCAAATCTTTCACGTAGATCTTCCCATACTGAATGAGCATCAGATCCATAGATTACTGTACTAATCAAACTTTTAGACACAGTATTCATAATCCATCCAAGAACAATTGCATTACATCTATCCCATACATCATGTAAACATTCAGAATACATCTCCTTTTTACATGTTCCAAGTAGAAATCCTAACTTGTTTTTTCCAAGTAACACAAGTTTTAAAGATTTGCTCCACAAAGAATAATTTTTAGAACCCAGTAATTGAATTGAAATCAGAACAGAACCTTGGGTATCTGAAGGATGTATAAAGAGAGGATGATTGTGATCAATTTTGGCTGTAGTTGTAACTGGAAGTTGTTGTTGAACTTCACTTGAAGCTCCATCTCCAGTTGAAGGCATTATTGATCGATTTTGAACAGCTAACAGTCTTCGATTCAGACAAACACTAGATCAACCTAAGACTCTTTGAACTCTCGTCTTCAGACTATGGAGAAATTAACACAGAGATTCAAATTCTCCTGTGCTTTGATACCATGTGAAGAAGCTCTATTAATGACCTTAAATAAGATGAAGAAGAAGACGAAAGAAGATGAATAAGAAGGCTACAGAGAAGTTGAAGAACAATTGTATATTTCTGTGTATGTACATATGTGTTTACATCTTATATATATACAATCTCATTAAGTAAAAATGAAAGCTACTTATTCTAACTACTTTCTTTAACTAACTTGTAATTAGCTATCTAACTAACTACCTAACTAACTAACTAACTAACTAACTAAAATATTAAAAGAGTACATGATTAGTTTATAAGTTCTCTTAACAATATCTGATCTTAGGTGTATTTATATGCCTAAGTTGTCGATAGTTGCCCATATTTTGATTGAAATAAATAATAATCTTTAGTCATTAGATTGATTTTTGTGTAACTTATGATGATTGTGCACTAACACAAATGCTTAGTTGTTTCATGAACTTTCAAGGAACTTAGAGTTGATTCGGAGAAGGAGAAAACAAAAAAATAGGAAAAATCGCTTAGGCAGAAAATCACAGTGGCTGACAAGTAAGGCGCGGCGAGCCAACTCCAATACTTCAGAGGCCTTGTCTTGGTGCTTTGTGAGGTGCGACGTGCCACGAGATGAAGTTCAGAGACGCTTGCCTGGCGCACTGCTAAGCGCGGCGCGCCAACACCCATACTTTAGAGAATTAGGCCTAGGGCAATGGGAAGCGCGACGCCCCACCCATATTCTGACTTTTTCAGTAAAAACATCATTAAATTAGAATTCTAGTTGTAGTAGAATTCAACTATGTCGTTCCCAACTATTATAAATAGACCCTTAGGGCTATATTGTAGGGAGTTCGACATTTTTTTGGTGTGTAAGAGAATGACTCATCTTTTGTAATAAGTTTTGATTTTCTAACTCTTCTATTTTTCTGAAAATCACATGAATTTTTGTGGTTTTCTAATAGTATGAGTGGCTAAACGCCCTAGTTATGGGGCTATAGCTACGAATTGAATGTTGATTATTTAAGGCTCTTGAATTAATTAATTTTATGTTCATGTTTTAATATTTTTTATTTGATCACCATAAGATAAATCTATAATCTAATCTCAAAATTGAGAGAGGAGGGGTACCAGAGCTTGATCAATCTATTAAGTTGAGGTGATTTGTGTTTAAGAGGGACACTCGGACGAACAACTTGCTTGATTACAAAAATTGATGAAATGTAAATGCTCGCTAGTTAGGCCTGTTTATCCCCGCTCAACGATGTAGTTAGACAACTAACTGGAGTAGGCAATTTGTAACGACATATTTAGTCGTTTTGAGCAGCAGATTTTATTTCTGGAAAAACTGTCTGAGTCGACGGAACCCACGACGCACCGTCATGGTCACGACGGACCGTCGAGGGTGTCTCATTCCAAAACACTTAGAATTCTGAAATTTGAGTGCTGAAATTGACTCTCTGAACTCTGTGACGGACCTGCAGGACGGACCGTCACAGATACGACGAACCGTTGTGAGCTTCCGTTTCAAAACACTTCAACTCTTGAGAATTGGGTACTGGGAGCAATTCTCTGAACTTCGTGACGGAAGTGCAGGACGGACCGTCGTAGGCACGACGGACCGTCACAGACTCTTCCAGGAAATTAAGTCTCTGAACTTTGCGACGGACCTGCAGGACGGACCGTCACAGCCATGACGGACCGTCACAGGTTGCGTAATCCCAGGCTGGGTCAGATTTCTGTTTAAGTTTTAAAGGGGCGTTTTGGACTATTCCTGCTATAATTATAAATTTCGTGGGTTAATATTAATAACTCAATTTCTTGGGGGTTAAAAGAGATAACCTTGAGTTAATTAGTGGGTTAATTCCTCATCTTTTATACTTAATTATATGTTAATTAGGGTAAAAGAAAGAGGGTTTGAATAAGAAAAATAGAAAGAACAAAGAGAGGGAAAGAGAAACGATCGAGAGAGGAGAAACGAAGAGGGAAACACAAAGCTTTGGGAAATTTCTTGCTTGATCACAAATTCTTCGGTGGAGGTAGGTTATGGTTTTGATACTATTCGTAGTAAACTCTTAATAGCGAATGATATGTATTGGTAGTATTGTAAACCCTTCTATATGCTTAATTGTATGCTTGCATGAATGTGATTATATAATTGTGATGAAATAAGCATGATGAAGCTATTGAATCCTAAATCTTGAAAGAAACCCTAATCTACTTTGTTAATGAGATTGATGATGCCTTGATATAAAAGAAGGCTTGATGAACTAAAGTAATGAGATTGATGATGCCTTGGTATAAAAGTAGGCTTGACAAATTGATAGAATGAGATTAGTGGATCGGAGTGTCACGTTCCGACACATAGTATTAAGGGATCGGGTGTCACGAACCGACACGTAGAATTAGGGGATCGGAGTGTCACGTTCCGACACATAGTATTAGGGGATCGGGTGTCACGGACCGACACGTAGAATTAGGGGATCGGAGTGTCACGTTCCGACACATAGTATTAGGGGATCGGGTGTCACGAACCGACACGTAGAATTAGGGGATCGGAGTGTCACGTTCCGACACATAGTATTAGGGGAGCGGAGTGTCACGTACCGACACAAGAGGAATACGGATAATGAATCTTGAAAGATGTTAATATACTCAATGTAATGAACCTAATTCCCAAATGAGTATGGTATTGAGGCTTGAGTCCTCATGGATGAACTTGGTGGTACTTATTGATGATTATAGTACTTGTTGTTGCTACATGTTGAGTATTGTAGTTGATTTATGATATTAACTGATATATACTTTTTTCTATTTTGAGTTGGCCGATGATACCTACTCAGTACTCGTGTTTTGTACTGACCCCTACTTGTATGTTTCTTTCTTGTATTTGTGGAGTGCAGCAAACGTACCGTCGTCTTCAACTCAACCGCAACTCTAGCCAGTCTTCATTACACCGGATTTCAGGGTGAGCTAATGCTTCTAGCTTGGACTGGATCTTCTTCTTCAAGTCTTGATGCCTTGAATTTCCGGCATGGACTAGCTCTTACTTATTTAGCTTTCTTAGATACTCTTAGTTTAGTAATTTGAGGATAGATGTTCTTGTGATGATGACTTCCAGATTTTGGGGAAATAATAGATGTTGAGTTTTTAGAAGTTATTGAATTGATTTTCATTAATGAGTTTAAGTCTTCCGCATTACTTTCTGTTGATATTATATTGAAATGTTGGGTTTTGTATTGGTTGGTTCACTCACATAGTAGGATAAGTGTGGGTGCCACTAGCGGCTCGGATTTGGGTCGTGACACAATTAGAGGTTGAGAGACTCGATTCATACAATTAACCTTGTAAACCAATAACTTGACAACTAAAATTAGTCTAACCCTAGAATATGATATGCGAGATTCATTACATGCTACAACCCTAGGACTATCTTTTACTTGCTTGAAACATCATCTTAAAGTCGTTCACAATTAGTTACTTTGAGAATAATAACTCGTTTCACTAAAGAATCTATATTACTTGCACAACTACGTACACTTGCGTGTATATTGGGGAGCAACAATTTTTTTGCGCCGTTGCTGGGAAACTTAAAATTGATTTATATTCGATTTTCTTAAGTCAACAATATTCAGTTGTTAATAACTTGATCTTAGCTTTTTTGTTGTAGGCACTTGACCTTCAAGCCTGTCTCGGAAAGGAGCACTTGTCGAATCTAACAACAAACCCGAAAGAGCTTTACGCCAACACAGGAAAATGGATAATCTAGGACACAAGTGAATTAAGTTTAGGTCTTCATGGAAACAATGAGGATAGTAACCAAGAAAATGTGTATAAGCAAGATAACTTGAATAACCAAAAGGCGCCCCCTATCTTATCTGCAAGACTAGTTCGTGATGTGGCTTATAATTAATGTGGCGTCTAGTATTAATAAACCTCCACCAGGGGTAGATTTGAACTAAAAAGGGCATGGAACAACTCATCCATTCTAATGGGAAATTCATCTGTCTCCCCCACGAGGATCCTCAAATCCACATTAGGAACATTATAGAGATTAGTGATACATACATTCCAAACGTAGTCTCATCAGACCATGTGAGGCTGACGTTATTCTAATGTTCATTGTTAGGAGCCGTTAGGCGCTGGTTAGATTTTGAGCCACCAAACTCCATCACTACCCGAATCACCTAGCGAAGAAGTTATTGAGTTGATTCTTTACATCCAAGAAAACGTCATGGTTGAGAAGTGAGATATTACGCTTTAAGCAAAACCAAAGGGAGGATATGTACCAAGCATGGACTCGTTTTGTTAAAATATTGAATGCATGCCCCATCACATATAAACTAATGAGGTACTTGCTCACACATTCTTTGAGAGTTTAGATTGATAATGCACGTGTCCTTCTTACTTATTGATGCCTTGAATTTCTGGCATGGACTAGCTCTTACTTATTTAGCTTTCTTAGATACTCTTAGTTTAGTAATTTGAGGATAGATGTTCTTGTGATTATGACTTCCAGATTTTGGGGAAATAATAGATGTTGAGTTTTTAGAAGTTATTGAATTGATTTTCATTAATGAGTTTAAGTCTTCCGCATTACTTTCTGTTGATATTATATTGAAATGTTGGGTTTTGTATTGGTTGGTTCGCTCACATAGTAGGATAAGTGTGGGTGCCACTCGCGGCTCGGATTTGGGTCGTGACAAACTTGGTTACAGAGCATTAGGTTCGTTGGTCTCATCACAGAAGAACGAGTCTAGTAGAGTCTTAAGGAACGGTAGGGGGACGCATTTACTTTTCTTTGAGAGGCTATAAGACTTTAGGAAAAATTCCATTCTTTCTTTCTTTCTTTCGTGCTATTACTTGGATCCAATTGGTATCTAGGTGATACAAATTGGTATCTAACCATCTTCACTCTATTTCACAGATGGTTAGAACTAGAGTAACGACCGCGCCAGCACCGACACCGGCAAGACAGGATGCGTCTGAGCCAGCCACTGGGGCTGTAGCTCGGAGGGGAATAGTGGCAAGAGGCCGTGGGAGGACGTCCTCTAGAGGAAGAGGACAAGCACCTAGCCCACCTGGTACTAGGGCGGTGACTCCTCCACCTACTAAGGAAGTGGTAAGAGAGGGTGAGGAAGGGGAGAATGAACAAGTACAGAATGAGGGATTGCCACCCCAACCTACCCCAGAGATGATCAATTAGTTTCTTGCTTATCTTAGCGGGTTATCTGATCAGGGCCAGACACCTCCAGTGTTTTCTGCACCAGCACCTCAGGTTCCGGAGGCACAACATGCAGCTACTGTAGCTCCCCGCATGGATGCCTCGTTGGAAATAGGCACATTTCCTCGTCTGACTACAGGGCCTATAATGACAAACGATCAGCATGAACTTTTCAGTAAGTTCTTGAAATTGAAACCTCCAGTCTTCAAGGGTGCTGAATCTGAGGACGCCTATGATTTTCTGGTTGACTGCCATGAGCTACTACACAAGATGGGTATAGTAGAACGGTTTGGTGTTGAGTTCGTGACTTATCAGTTTCAAGGGAACGCCAAAATGTGGTGGCGGTCCCATGTTGAGTGTCAACCAACAGAGGCACCACCTATGACTTGGGCATCCTTCTCTAGCTTGTTTATGGAGAAGTATATCCCCCGGACTTTGAGGGATAGGAAAAGAGATGAGTTTTTGAGCCTAGAGCAAGGTAGGATGTCGGTTACTCCATATGAGGCTAAGTTTAGTGCATTATCCAGGTATGCCACCCAACTTTGTTTCAGTCCACAAGAGCGGATTCGCGGTTTTGTGAAGGGGTTGAGGTCAGAATTGCGGATTTCAGCCTTACAGGTAGCGGCTACGGCAAAATCCTTTCAAGAAGTGGTAGACTTTGTGATAGAGGTGGAAGGAGTGAAGCCAGATGACTTCACCATGGCATCGACATCAAAAAGGTTTCGAAAGGGAGGTGAGTTTAATGGTTCTTACTCTAGAGGACAGGGTTCAGGAGGTTACTCAGTCCGACCAATTCAGTCTTCACTACAGACTGTAGTTGGGGGTCCACCTCAGACCGGTCAACACTTCTCGGAGAGACCTATGCTTGACTCCAGAGAGTGTTATGGATGTGGGGAGACTGGACATATTAGGAGGAATTGTCCAAAACAGAGTTATAGACCCCCAATAGCTAGAGGTAGAGGTGGTCATGGTAGAGGCCGTTATTCTGGAGGACGTGGTGGCCGAGGTAATGGTGGTCACAAGAACAACCGAGGTGACGGGCAAACTGGAGCTACTACAACACCACATGGTAGGGGAAACGGGCAGACTGGTGATAGGGCCCATTGTTACGCTTTCCCCGGGCGGTCTGAAGCGGAGGCATCTGATGCTGTTATCACAGGTAATCTTTTGGTTTGTGATTGCATGGCTTCTGTATTATTTGATCCTGGCTCCACATTTTCATATGTATCTTCCTCATTTGCTACTGGCCTTAATTTACATTGTTAATTGCTTGACATACCTATTCGTGTTTCTACTCCGGTGGGTGAGTCTGTGATTGTTGAAAAACTATATAGGTCTTATCTGGTGACTTTTGTGGGGAGCAATACTTATGTAGACTTGGTTATCTTAGAAATTGTTGATTTTGATGTAATTCTAGGTATGACTTGGCTTTCTCCGAATTTTGCGATCTTGAATTGTAATGCTAAAATTGTGACGTTAGCCAAGCCTAGGACAGATCCGTTAGTGTGGGAGGGCGACTACACTTCCACTCCGGTTCGTATCATCTCCTTTCTTCGTGCTAAGAGAATGGTTAGTAAGGGGTGTTTAGCTTTCTTGGCACATCTCAGGGATGACACTACCCAACTACCTTCAATTGAGTCAGTTTCGGTAGTCCGTGAGTTTCTGGATGTGTTCCCTGCATATCTTCCTGGTATGCCACCGGATAAAGATATTGATTTTTGCATTGATCTTGAACCGGGTACTCGCCCCATTTCTATACCCCCTTATAGAATGGCTCCCGCGGAGTTAAGAGAGTTAAAGGCCCAACTTCAAGAGTTGTTGAGCAAAGGCTTCATTAGACCAAGTGCATCTCCTTGGGGTGCTCCGGTGTTATTTGTGAAGAAGAAGGATGGGAGTTTTCGGATGTGCATAGACTACAGACAACTAAATAAGGTAACTATTAAGAACAAATATCTCATTCCTCGCATTGATGACTTGTTCGATCAGTTACAAGGTGCTTGTGTCTTTTCTAAGATTGACTTGAGATCCGGTTATCATCAATTGAAAATACGGGTAGCGGATGTGCCAAAGACTGCTTTTCGAACCAGGTATGGGCATTACGAATTTATAGTGATGTCTTTTGGTCTTACGAATGCCCCTGCTGCGTTCATGAGCTTGATGAACAGGATTTTTAAGCCATATCTGGATCTCTTTGTGATCGTATTTATTGATGATATACTGATATACTCCAAGAGTAAGAAGGAACATGAGGAGCATTTGAGAATGGTGTTAGAGTTGTTGAGGAAGAAAAAGCTTTATGCCAAATTCTCCAAGTGTGAGTTTTGGCTAGATTCAGTGTCCTTCTTGGGGCACGTGGTTTCTAAGGATGGAGTGATGGTGGATCCTTCTAAGATTGAGACAGTGAAGAATTGGGTAAGACCTACTAATGTGTCAGAAATAAGGAGCTTTGTTGGGTTAGCTAGCTATTACCGCCGATTTGTTAAGGGATTCTCTTCTATTGCTTCCCAATTGACGAACTTGACTAAGCAGAATGTTCCATTTGTATGGTCGGATGAATGTGAGGAAAACTTTCAGAAACTTAAGACCTTATTGACTACTGCACCAATTCTTACCTTGCCAGTAGAGGGTAAGAATTTCATCGTTTATTGTGATGCATCCTATTCTGGTTTGGGTGCAGTGCTAATGCAAGAGAAGAATGTAATTGCTTATGCTTCGAGGCGATTAAAGGTGCATGAACGTAATTATCCGACCCATGATTTGGAGTTGACTGCGGTAGTGTTTGCATTAAAGCAATGGAGATACTATCTATATGGGGTCAAGTGTGAAGTCTACACAGATTACCGTAGTCTGCAGTATGTCTTTACTCAGAGGGATTTGAATTTGAGACAGAGGAGATGGATGGAGCTACTAAAGGACTATGATGTTACCATCTTGTATCACCCAGGGAAGGCTAATGTTGTGGCAGACGCCTTAAGTAGAAAGGCAGGAAGCATGGGAAGTCTAGCTCATTTGCAAGTCTCTAGACGCCCATTGGCTAGAGAAATCCAAAACTTGGCTAATGGCTTTATGAGGCTAGAAGTAAATGAGAAGGGAGGATTTTTGGCTTGTGTGGAGGCGAGATCTTCTTTTCTTGACAAGATCAAGGGAAAACAGTTTGATGATGAGAAACTAAGTCGAATTCGGGATATGGTGTTGCGAGGAGAGGCTAAAGAAGCAATAATTGATGAGGAAGGTGTTTTGAGAATTAAGGGAAGGGTATGTGTGCCCCGTGTTGATGATTTGATCCACACTATTCTTACAGAGGCTCATAGTTCCGGATATTCTATACACCCTGGTGAAACCAAGATGTACCGTGACCTAAAGCAACACTTTTGGTGTAGTAGAATGAAGCGAAACATTGTTGATTTTGTTGCCAAATGTCCAAATTGTCAACAAGTAAAGTATGAACACCAGAGGCCCGGAGGAACACTTCAGAGAATGCCCATTCCTGAATGGAAGTGAGAGAGAATTGCAATGGACTTCGTGGTTGGTCTTCCAAAGACATTGGGAAAGTTTGATTCTATTTGGGTAATTATGCACAGATTAACTAAGTCCGCTCACTTCATTCCGGTCAAGGTGACTTACAATGCAGAGAAGTTAGCCAAAATCTATATCTCAGAAATTGTTCGATTGCATGGAGTTCCACTCTCCATTATATCAGATAGAGGTACGCAGTTTACTTCTAAGTTTTGGAGAACATTGCATGCGGAATTAGGTACTAGGTTGGACCTTAGTACTGCATTTCACCCTCGGACCGATGGTCAGTCGGAGCGAACGATTCAGGTATTGAAGGATATGCTTCGTGCATGTGTGATAGAATTTGGTGGTCATTGGGATAACTTCTTACCCTTAGCAGAGTTTTCATACAATAATAGCTATCACTCCAGTATCGACATGGCTCCATTTGAAGCATTGTATGGGAGGAGATGTAGGTCTCCCATTGGTTGGTGTGATGCATTTGAGGTTAGACCTTGGGGTACTGATCTGTTGAGGTATTCATTGGAAAAGGTGAAAGCTATTCAAGAAAAGCTTTTAGCGGCTCAAAGTAGGCAAAAGGAATATGCGGATCGAAAGGTTAGAGACTTGGAGTTCATGGAGGGTGAACAAGTCTTGCTGAAGGATTCACCCATGGAAGGGGTGATGCGGTTTGGTAAAAGAGGTAAGCTAAGCCCAAGGTATATCGGACCATTTGAAATACTTAAGCGAGTAGGGGAGGTGGCTTATGAATTAGCCTTGCCTCCAGGGCTGTCAGGAGTGCATCCGATATTTCACGTGTCTATGTTGAAAAGATACCATGGGGATGGAAATTACATCATTCGTTGGGATTCGGTTCTGCTTGATGAGAATTTGTCTTATGAGGAGGAACCTGTTGCTATTTTAGATAGAGAAGTTCGCAAGTTGAGGTCGAGGGAGATTGCATCCATCAAAGTTCAATGGAAGAATCGACCAGTTGAAGAGCCACTTGGGAGAAGGAGGCTGATATGCAAGAAAGATACCCACACCTGTTTACAGATTCAGGTACTTATTCTCGTCCTTGTTTTTTCTTCTTTTGATCGTTGGAGGACGAACGATGGGTAAATTAGTATCTATTGTAATGACCTGTTTAGTCGTTTTGAGCAGCAGATTTTATTTCTGGAAAACTGTCTGAGTCGACGGAACCCACGACGGACCGTCATGGGCACGACGGACCGTCGAGGGCCTCTCGTTCCAAAACACTTAGAATTCTGAGATTTGAGTGCTGAAATCGACTCTCTGAACTCTATGACGGACCTGCAGGACGGACCGTCACAGATACGACGAACCATCGTGAGCTTCCGTTTCAAAACACTTCAACTCTTGAGAATTGGGTACTGGGAGCAATTCTCTGAACTTCGTGACGGAAGTGCAGGACGGACCGTCGTAGGCACGACGGACCGTCACAGACTCTTCCAGGAAATTGAGTCTCTGAACTTTGCGACGGACATGCAGGACGGACCGTCACAGCCATGACGGACCATCACAGGTTGCGTAATCCCAGGCTGGGTCGGATTTCTGTTTAAGTTTTAAAGGGGCGTTTTGGACTGTTCCTGCTATAATTATAAATTTCGTGGGTTAATATTAATAACTCAATTTCTTGGGGTTAAAAGAGATAACTTTGAGTTAATTAGTGGGTTAATTCCTCATCTTTTATACTTAATTATATGTTAATTAGGGTAAAAGAAAGAGAGTTTGAATAAGAAAAATAGAAAGAACAAAGAGAGGGAAAGAGAAACGATCGAGAGAGGAGAAACGAGGAGGAAAACACAAAGCTTTGGGAAATTGCTTGCTTGATCACGAATTCTTCGGTGGAGGTAGGTTATGGTTTTTATGCTATTCGTAGTAATTTGATCATAGATGTTCTTGTGGTGATGACTTCCAGATTTTGGGGAATAATAGATGTTGAGTTTTTAGAAGTTATTGAATTGATTTTTATTAATGAGTTTAAGTCTTCCGCATTGTATTTTGTTAATTAAGTTTGAAATGTTGGGTTTTGTATTGGTTGGTTCGCTCACGTAGGAAGGTAAGTGTGGGTGCCACTCGCGACTCGATTTGGGTCGTGACAAAATGTTAGTCAAAATTTGTATAGTTTGACTCTAAAAATAGAACCATGACAAATAATATCGGACAGAGGAAGTATCCTTTATTTGAGACAGAAAGTATATATATATATATATATATATATATATATATATATATATATATATATATATATATATATATATATATATATATATATATATATATATATATATATATATATATATATATATATGTATGTATGTATATATTCCGTCACTGTTTACATAACAAATTATCCATACTTAACAATGAGAATAAAACACCTAGAGATGAAATTAGCAAAGACCAAAGACTATATCTATGACTGGAAATTCATATTCTCTCTGTCTAATTTTATTTGTCCGTTGTATTATATTTTCTTCGTTTAAAAAAGAATAATCTTTTATTAGTCTGTTTAAGAAAAAATATTTTTTTTCTTTTTTCGATAATAACTTTTCACATGACATATTTAAAGTCACAATATTAAATAACAATTTTATACATTTGACATAACTTTAATTTAGTACCACATGATCAAAAATCTACTTGATTTTCTTCAACTTCCTGCCAAATCATACTAGAACATTATTTATAAAATGGAGAGAGTATTTATTATTAACTATATCTATTCATTCCTTAATGTTACTCCCAAAATACTGAATTATTATTATTTTTTGTATTTTTAAAATATGACGTTATATACCACTCATTATAATTTTACGTATTTTATATTTTAGATACACATATTTTAGCTTCTTAATACATAAAAAATTAACAAATAAATCTCGCATGTATCTCAAGTATATTCGAATCATCGCCATTCGATATATCAGTCATTTTTACTTAGGATACTAACAGAAATTACTACTCCAAAACAGGATCTAAAGAAATAATACAACTTAGACAGCCCACAAGATTAAAACATAAAACCACTACCTACAAACATATATATTTATATAGTTATATATATATATATATCCCTATGGTGTAGGCTTTTAATTTGGCAGGTAGTATTTTGGTTTTTAGCTTCCCTTTGTAAGGCTCATATTAAACAGCCACAGTAATTTTATACAACTTGAAAGGTACAATTCTAATACTATATAGTATTTTACTATCATAATTAAATAAATAAATAAATAAAGAGAAAATGTACCGACTGTCACGTTGCCCTTTTATGACAAACACTTACCTAACTACTTAATTAATTGACCGGACAACTTTCATCTCATCCCATCTAATTTTTTTTTAAAAGAGTCTGATTTACCTCTGAACTTTATGATTTGGAGCTGATATACCCTCCGTTTAAAAAATGGTCCATATATGCGAGTCCGAAACTCAAAGGGTACAAATTTTTTACAAAAATTCCAAAACGGTATATAAAATTTTATATTAACCAAAACGGTAAAATCGCTGCAGGAGCAGCGATTTACAAAGGTAAATCGCTGCTCCGGCAGCGATTTAGCAAAAAAAATTTTTTTTAATAAAAAAATGAAATCGCTGCCCAAGCAGCGATTTCAAAAAAAAAAATAATAATTTTTTATTAAATCGCTGCCCAAGCAGCGATTTATTAAAAAAAAAAAATATATATTACATAAATCGCTGCCCCGGGCAGCGATTTATTTATAAAAAAAATTTCCAGCAATTTATTTTAAAAAAAAAAATTTTTTTTATTAAAACGCTGCTAGGGGCACGATTTATTTAAATAAAAAAAAATTCCTTATTAAATCGCTGCACGAAGCTTTTTTTTAAAAAAAAATATTAAAATTTTTTAATACAGCGATTTTATATTAAAAAAATTATAATATTTTTTAAAATTTAAATATATAACTTATAAGAAAAATTTTATTAAATCACAAAAATGTTAATACCGTTTTGATTAATATAAAATAAAAAAAAATTATTAAATCGCAAAAATGTTAATACAGCGATTTTATAATTTTTTTATATATATAAAATCGCTGTATTAACATTTTTGCGATTTAATAATTTTTTTTTTATTTTATATTAATCAAAACGGTATTAACATTTTTGTGATTTAATAAAATTTTTCTTATAAGTTATATATTTAAATTTTAAAAAATATTATAATTTTTTTAATATAAAATCGCTGTATTAAAAAATTTTAATATTTTTTTTTAAAAAAAAGCTTCGTGCAGCGATTTAATAAGGAAATTTTTTTTATTTAAATAAATCGTGCCCCTAGCAGCGTTTTAATAAAAAAAAAAAATTTTTTTTAAAATAAATTGCTGGAAATTTTTTTTATAAATAAATCGCTGCCCGGGGCAGCGATTTATTAAAAAAAAAAATTTTGCTAAATCGCTGCCGGAGCAGCGATTTACCTTTGTAAATCGCTGCTCCTGCAGCGATTTTACCGTTTTGGTTAATATAAAATTTTATATACCGTTTTGGAATTTTTGTAAAAAATTTGTATCCTTTGAGTTTCGGACTCCCATATATGCCCCTGCCGTTATAGAAATGGTCCATATATACCCTTTTACTAAACAGACCAATATTTAATAAATTAAAAATTCATTTCTTTATGCTTTAATATGAGAAAATGCCACGTGGCTCTTAAAATACCCCATCCAATTAATTTTTACCGACCCGACAAAATTGAAAACAAGAAAACCCCACCCACTCCTAACCCATTTCAACAAGAAAATCCCGTTCAACATCAGCATGGGAGTGCTGATGTTGTTACTGATCCAGAAGTGAGTAGGGAATTGTATAAATTGGTGTGTGTCATATTTGTTAATCTCATTTCTAGTTCATTAGTGTGTGTCATATTTGTTAAAAGATCCAAACTTTAGAAGTTCTTTTTCTCTAAGAATGATGTGTAAAGCTTGCCAAGTAGACTAGATATAAAGATTGCATTTTTTCAGCAGAATCAAGATTGGATATTTTCTTTGAAGCATTCTGTGTTTACTTATGAATGCATGTTTTATAACTTCTCTATTCCTATGAATGATGTGAACTGGATTATCTGTATTTTGCAGACTTTGATGGCAAAGCTTTCCATTTAGGCTAATCAAAACACAATCCCACCATTTTTTTTCTTGTTGAACGGGAGAGTGAAGACCATAGAATGAAATGGGTTAGGAGTGGGTGGGGTTTTCTTGTTTTCAATTGGGTCGGGTCGGTAAAAATTAATTGGATGGGGTATTTTAAGAGCCACGTGGCATTTTCTCATATTAAAACATAAAGAAATGAATTTTTAATTTATTAAATATTGGTCTGTTAAGTAAAAGAGTATATATGGACCATTTCTATAACGGCAGGGGCATATATGGACCAATTTTTAAACGGAGGGTATATCAGCTCCAAATCATAAAGTTCAGGTGTAAATCAGACCCTTTCCCTTTTTAAAAAAAAAAAAAATCATGTATAATTAGTTGTTACGAATTTGCACCATCTAATTATTTTAGCTTAAATTTTGATATTGTATTAAAAAGATAAGAATTCATAAATTAAAATTTTTCATTTTGCATATGATCGTCATGTGTAAGAACTTCCACACTTTAAAGCTATTATAGCAAACGGCGTATTTGTTTTATCTTAAAAGAATTATAAATCTTATATTTAAAATTTTATGAAAAGGATCAAAAATACTTTTTGTAAATATCTTTTAAATGATTAATATGTACTAAATATGCCAGAAAGACGACGTATAAGAATAATATTTAGTATTCTATTTATTTCAAATTAAGTATCTTAATTTAACTAAAAAAAATTAAATCTTGTGATCTTCTTCAATTAAATATGTAAATAGCGCTTTTAAATCATGTGACGTCAAACTCATCAAGTAGAATGCTGCAATTAGAAAACTTGTTAAACAAAGAACTATTTTGTTTTTTTTTGTGAAAACTAAAAGAAAAAGTAAAACATTCCAAAGGAAGAAGAAATATAATATTAATTTATTACGTAAATCATATTATTAAGAAAAATTATCGATAAAAATAATTTCAACTAATATAAATTTTAGAAAAAATGATTTTTTTTTTTCTTATGAAATCTTTGGTATTGGTCTCTAGTGTATGTCTTTTTCGTACTAATTTCAGAAATTCTTGATTTTTGAGCCTGAAATAAGAAAAAATGCATTTTATTTGTCCAAGTGTCTTTTCTCAAAGAAAAAATTGAGGCTAAAAGTGCAAAAAGATGAAAAATAAGTTAAACAGAAGCAGCATAAAAAGAAGAGATTGTACAAGACCCCTCTTTGACTATATCTGCAAAATCTCAAAAAAAATATGAATACTAAATTCTGTGAATATTGATGGCCACTTCTAATTACTTCTCACATATTGACACTTAGCCTCCTTTAATTCTTTTAATTTGTGCATTTTGCTGAAATATTGGATTCTTTTTATGTGATTCGTTCGATCGCTGGTCAGAATCATAATAATAATAATATTAGTAATATATGAATCAATTATGAGAAAATTTATGCATAAATTAATATATATGGTTTAGCTATTGATATGTGTATTAGTTATTCATTAGAAACTTATTCAACCTTTTTTCTTTTGTAAAATAATACATATGGATAAATTTCCTATTAACTTATATATGGATTAATTATGTTGGTTTTTAAATTACAGACTGAACATCTACTACAACAAAAATGATCATTAGCGGCATTTAATTCTTAATTATCGCTAAATACATATTTAGCGGCAAGTGTCGCTCTTTGTATATGTCTCTAAAGCCTTTAGCGATAATAGTTCTAATGGCACTTAACTATTGCCGGTAAAGACTTTAGCACTCTTTATTAGTGTTAATATTTAATTCCGCTAAAAGTTATTTTTATTGTAGTGATCATATTAATTTTATGCTAATTAACTATAAGACATAACTTACTTACGCTTAATTTAATATCTGCGTAACTTATCTTATTCAAATCAGTTACCAAACCACCTCTTTGAAGCGCCCCACCCCCACCCTCGCAAAGGGAGAGTTAATCTCAATTTAGGATTTCAAGTTAGATACTGATTAAGTGTACATCATTAATGAAATATTCGAAGGAATAGAAGTTTAAATTTTAATTAAACTGCCGTTGATAGTCGAAAAATACATGAAACACAATCGAAAATCTTAATTCAAAGGTGTAATTTCTTTTTCAGCATTGTCATTTCCCTAGATGTGAAACTATGTAATTATATATTATATAGTTCACTAGATTCGTTCAAAAGACAGAAAGAATTAGGCTAAAGATCGTACCTTAATAATTTTTAATCATATACAATGTTAGATAGATACATTTTCATGACAAGTTTGATATAATATAGTAATTTGTTATTACAAGTTATAAAGCAAGTGTATATAACTTCAATTATTTCATTATTAGTTTTTCCATTAGTTTATAATACCTACTTTGAATATCGACTAATTCTCAAAATACGAAGAAATACTTTCTAATTCATCGCAATGTTCAAAGAGTTATTTTCTTTGGTTTGAAATTGATACGTACTATTCATCATTCCAATTTAGGAAAATAATGTGAATCAAGAAAAAAGGAAAATAAAAAGATGTTTTTTCCTATCAATTGTGTCATCATTTGATTAATCAATAAAATGGCAGAAGAAACAGATCAAATCAGACATAGTACAACATATGTGGATTATATAATTATTGAGCCAATGGTTTTTGTTACCAATAATGTGGGATCATATACTAGCTAGTCCATGGTTTTGAGATTTGTATTTTAGCTTTGAAATTAATTACTTAGATCATGGGCTAATTGAGAAAAAGACAATATAACCCCATTTTATCTATGTTAAAAAAGTCATGGTCTTTTTTCATAAAAAATTAAAGGTGCAATGAACTTAACTCGAATGAACAAAGATTTGAGTCAAGAGGTGCAATCATGTTAGGACTTTTATGATCGATCAGATATTTTTCATTTCAATTCTAAAAATGAACCAAGTCATGATAGGTTAAGTTTTATATGATATAAATTTAGGTTAACTGATGTTTCAAATTAAGTATCAAATATTAAGTTAAAAATTTTAAAAAATTTGTAAAAATCACGAGTTAGGTTCTTTTTTGGACAATATATTGAAAATAGCCCGCATTTGAGAATTTGTTGCCATTTTTGATGTGGAAAGATGATAATATATAGTATCATGGATTCAAAGTTAAAAAAGTAAAAATTCAAGATCTTGAAATGAATTTCTAAGGACAAGTTACGTATTTGATTGATTGTGGAAAATAATTATATTTACAAGTCTTATACATGAAAATGACAATTGACAATGTCATAAATATAAAAAATTTAGTACTAACTATTTTTCAGTGATTTCTGAATTTCTGGGTATATTTAGTTACAATTCCAAAAATGACTAATTCTTTAATTTTGGCTTAAAAAATGAAACTGGCAGTGTCAATATTTTTAGGTGGAAATCATTAACAACCACTCAAATTATGACTGCTGTTTCGATTGAGTATGTGAAAACTATTTCCTATTATTATTTTTTACTCAAATTTTAGAAAATTTCGTATATAATACTTTCAAGCGTCTGTCACTCAAATAAAATATATATGACATCTTTGACTAAATCATATGCATTAACTTCAATAAATCGTAAAATATCATACTTATTCCAACTTAGGACGGATGATATGTATTATTTAAAGAGGTGGTATATGTTATATGATTAAATTATCTATGTAATATAATTTAAAGTGATGGAATACAATCTTTTTTTTTCAAAATTTGAGTAAAAAATATCGAATATGAATATTAACTATATATGTTATAACAAGTTTGAGGACTTGTGATATAGGTAGTATGTATATATATTTTGCATAAAAGATTGTCGATGTCTTGCGCATACTTTTTACAATATTAGCAATTTTTCTGCTAATTTGTCCCTTTTTTTTTAATAACAATTTTAATGTAATTATTATTAATTTTATTTCAAGTTAATCTTATTAATTTATATAATATTGCAAAGCAAATATAAAAATAGTGCTCACGTCTTCTCTAATTTTCCCTACTTTTTTTAAATATTACATAATTCCCTTTTTTGTTATTTTAGTATAAGTTTTTAGATACATTACATTCTCTCTCCTATAATACACATTTACCCATTTTAATGCCTATTTTTTCTCCATTAAAACACTCAACCTCTTAAATCAGTTTTTGAATTTTAAATTTATCCATTTAAACAATCAACCTTTTAATCAGCTTTTTGATTTTGAATTATTAAATTTAATTAATTTTTTTAAAATAAAAGACCAAATTTTGAAATTTTGAATTTCAAAATTTGAAATTTAAAAAAGTAAAAATTTCAGGAAGCAGGACAACTTCCATTAACTTCTACCGTTTTTTTCTTACCCATCAAGTTTCAGTTCTTTTTTTTCCATAATCATCTTCATTCTTCTTAACCCAGCATATTTCATTCTTTTCTTCTTTTTATTCTTGAATCCATCATCGTTTATTTAATGGAGATGATACACTGGGCAAAACCAAATGATACATATATACCAAACATACACTAAAAATAACTGATACATTGGCTAAACCGTATGTATCATGTACACTATGTTACCCTATAATCCTTAAATTTTACATGATATTTAGGTAAATTGAATAGCATAGTTCTATGAATTGGTATTATTTTTTTAAAATAAAGTTATTTACTGTATATTTCAAGAAAAGCATAACAAAAAAAAGCATTACACGAGTTAAAATATATAAATTCACATGATACATGATTTATAGTCATTGTAAAGTACACAATAATCTCAATAATATTTTTGTATTTTTTTTTTCTAATGGAGATGTATCATTGTGCAAATTAATGATACACACTAAAAGTACATGATACATTAGATAAACAATGTGTACCAAAAACACACAATAAAAGTACATGATACACTAGATAAACCATATGTATCATGTACATTATGTTACCTAATAATTCTTAAATTTATATATCTTACTGTAGCATAAGATTTATAAAATTTTATATTAAAAACAAATATTGACACAAGTATATTTATCAACACCAATAATAACAAAGTATTTATAATCAAAAGCACGACTTCAAATTTAATTACCACATGTTTGTAAGTTTATTTATCTAAACACAAAGTGTTCAATTTGCAGTTGTAATGAAAACTGAAATTCATTAAAATGTTTACGTTATAAATTATTCTTGATATCATAGAAACATTACGACTAATTCACTTCTCTTTTGGGTGGAAAGTACAAGTTCTTCTGTTGTGCCCTTCTTGTCCACATTGTCCACAACAGTTTGTGTTCACCGAAATCTTTTTATCTGCATTCTTTCTTCTTCTTTTTCTTGGTCGTCCAGATGATCTTCTGTATCTAGGTGGATACACAGTTTCAGCTACAACGAAATTGAATCTCCAACAACGATTCCATCGATTTTGTAACTTTCATACTGCAATTCGTTCACCCAAATTCCGGAATGTCTCATCAAAATCGAAGTATTCATCTTGAAAAACCCACTGTAACAACAATAAAATTTCTGTAGTTCCAATTTTAACAGATTGTTTAAAAAATTTGTTTTCAAAATAGATGATATAATCTTTGATTTTCAAAATTTGAAATTAATATCCAATTAAGTGCTGATTTAATGCTGATTAATGATCTGTTACCACATATTAAGCTGTTTTACTAACAACATTAACTTTATCGTTTTTTTCCCCTATTTTTTCTCAACAGTTTTAAATTACCATGTATCATTTACCATGTATCACTACAGTCTAAAATATCACAGCTCAACAAATTTAAGGGATTTTTTGTAATTACTAAACTTGTCGGGACAGAATGTAATTATTGAATTACACTATGGGATTCCTTAAATTTATACAATAGAGAGCCCTTTTACACCTCTCCCACTAACCAATTAATCAACTGTTCATCTTCTTAATTTTGAAAATCAAAATCTCTTTATTCCGTCCGTCCGACTTCCTCTAGGTTGTCCGCCATTTTTCTCTACCTGTCCGTCTTTGAAAATCAAAGTTGTGCTCTCCGTCCGTACGCCTTCGTCTAATCTGTCCGCCATTTTTTTTCAACAATGGATAACCAAAGTTCGAAGAATCATAAAACACAAAAAGAGG
The DNA here is from genome assembly GCA_032847665.1 of Solanum chilense. NCBI lineage: Eukaryota > Viridiplantae > Streptophyta > Magnoliopsida > Solanales > Solanaceae > Solanum > Solanum chilense. Next base: position 63,321,058 of record CM064971.1, on the reverse strand, counting down.
CACATGCAAAGACACCCAAGAAGAGGGGTAGAAAGCTTGCAATGGCCATATCCAGACCTCCACTGCACGTATTTCGATTTTATTTATTTATTTTTATTTTTTTTTTGTCACATGCAATGACTTTTTGTATTATCAGAAAAAATATTTTTATATTTTTTAGATTATTTATCTGATTCAGAAAATACTTTTTTTTTGTACATGTTGTTTATTAAGTATGAATAATGTATAAATAAGTTGAAATTCAAATTTTTTTAATGTAAATCAAAACCGAGTTGCACATCTCTTGGTTGTCACCTCCTTTTGGGGTTTATGCTTAATAGATCTTTAATAAGAACATAATTTTAATTTCCTGTATCAATTATATTTTTTAGATTATTTATCTGATTCAGAAAATACTAACAAACTCATAATTGTAGTTAAACTTATGTATCAAGTATAATTTTTTATTTTTTGTATCATGTTAGTATCAAGTAGACAGACTTATAATTGTAGTTACACTTATGTATCAAGTACGACTTTGCATTTTTTGTATCAACTATAACTTTGCATTTTTTGTATCATGTTAGTATCAATTAGACAAACTCATAATTGTAGTTAAACTTATGTATCAAGTATGACTTTGCATTTTTTGTATCATGTTAGTATCAAGTAGACAGACTTATAATTGTAGTTACACTTATGTATCAAGTACGACTTTGCATTTTTTGTATCAACTATAACTTTGCATTTTTTGTATCATGTTAGTAACAATTAGACAAACTTATAATTGTAGTTAAACTTATGTATCAAGTATGACTTTGTATCATGTTAGTATCAAGTAGACAGACTTATAATTGTAGTTACACTTATGTATCAAATACGACTTTGCATTTTTTGTATCATGTTAGTATCAAGTAGACAGACTTATAAATGTAGTTACACTTATGTATCAAGTACAATTTTGCATTTTTTGTATCATGTTAGGCTATAAAGTGTCTGTTAAGTATCAAGTACAATTGTTTCGTCTCCACATTTGATATATTTGTATCTGATATATAATTTTTTTTCTCCATCTCGGGTATGTAACAAGAATCACCAATGTTTGATTCAACAACATTTAGAGCATTAGCATCTCTTTGTCCACCTTCAATACACATAATTGCACCACTGCTTGAATCAAAAATTTGTAACTCCTCTGTACTTTTATCATTTGTATCGATGCAAAGCAAATACATACTGAATCCAACCTCTTGCTTCTTTATTTCTATAAACAGCTTCACACCCATATCATTCCTAATTATCATCGGAGAAAAATTATATCGGATAATAATATTTTTTTTCAATTCATCAATATTTAATTCAGTAGCAATTGCTGAGATTAGATTCATATATGAAATATTTTCCCCAACCACTATCCCATCACTTTTGTATTGATTGTATTTAAGCTCACTCTCCCATATTCCTGAATGCCTTAGCAATATCGTAATATTCATTACGAAACCGGATACAAAATTACCTTCAATGAAATTTTGAATATCGTTTATGCCAAAAAAAAAATGGAAGATCACTAATCAAAATATCTTTTCTGCCAAAAATAAGGGAAGATCACTAGTGACAAAATATAATTTAATTTAGAGTATTATATTGTATAAAACTTGTACACACAAGGTAATGCCTTTATTTAAGGGAATAATAACCGTGGAATATTAAAAGTAGGAATTGATTCAAATTTCAGTTTTTAATCCCCAAATTACTCAACAAACAGATAAAAATCCCCCAAATTACTCAACAAACGGATAAAATGGAATACTATATAATGTATCCAACTGTTTTATTATGTATCAGAAACTTATTTAAAATAAGGGATTTTTTGTAAATTGAAAAAGAGTAGGGATAGGAGGTAATTTATGTTTTACACTATGTGATTTACATAATTTTTACTAAATTTTAACGAATTCACGTAATTGGAAAAAATAGTTATTACATAAGTAATATAATAATTAACTCTTAATATTATAAATTTATATAAATTGAGTACCAATATAAACGATAGAAGTTTGGTGGGTCTAATAATGTGACTATGAGGCCCATAATAGAAGGACACGCCCATCATCAGGACTAGTAGTTATTACGCTTTTGGGCGCGATATAATATTATTTTGATTTTATTATTTTAAGATTCTTACCATCAAAACTTTGAAGGGGTTTAATTATGTTTCTTTTAACTGGAAAATAATATTATTTTACGATAAAAATGTTATAATTTCAGATCATTCGTTTGTTGTCTGTAGACAAGAAAATCTTACTGTTTTCATGGTCGTTTGGTGGCTATACCAATATATGTTTTTGGTCTTAATTCTTACTAAAAAGATGCGCTCTCTCTCTCTCTCTCTCTCTCTCTCTCTCTCTCTATATATATATATATATATATATATATATATATATATAATTATAATAGAACAACTTTCACATATAACAAACATAAAATTCATATTTGTATGCTATAGCAAAATTTGTATAATTGCGCTCTAGCAAACTTATATATGTATAATCGCTATACATATACAATTGAAGTGAATTGTATAAAACGAGAAAGAGAGAAATTATATACAATTTGAATTGTATAAAACGAGAAAGCGAGAAAGGCAGAATTGAATTGTATAAAACGAGAAAGAGAGAAATTATATACAATTTGAATTTGTATAAAACGAGAAAGAGAGAGAGAGAGAGGCAAAAAGAGACATCAATGTGCAGGGAATATACTATTGAATCGAATCGTATAAAATGAGAAAGAAAAAATTATATATTATTTGAATTTGTATAAAACGAGAAAGGCAAACGAGACTTGGGCAGAGAAATATTTGTATTATATAATTATACGTGTATAGGACAAAGATATATGTATTTGCATGCTTTTATACAATTTTCTCTCGAATTGTATAAAACGAGAGAGGCGAGCGACAGGAAGCGAGTGAGAGAGGGAGAGTGGCGAGCGAGAATATGAGGGAGAGAGGGACTTACAAACAGTTTGATATGGAACACAAATAAATCAAAGGGTATCTACTATATTTATTTTATATTATTAGTTTGTCATTCTATATAATTATCCCTATGATAATACCTCACGAGTAAAACTTAGAACTATAGGCAATTAATTCGTACTATACAAATTGACACAATAATCGTCCATCAAAATAGTAATAAGTAAATATGTATGTTATGTATACTTATATAATATACATAACATATACGTATTTTGATACTAAATTAATTGCTTATATAAATTTTACTAGCGAATGTAACTTGCCTAGTTAAATTGAGGCAAACAAGGTTATGATTATTATTTTTAATGGGAAAATTATATATAATAGCAAACTAATAACCTAAAATAAATGGAGTAACTAGGGCTTTATTTAATTGTATTCCATAGCAAATGTTTGTAAAAAATTGCTAGGCGTCTTTCTCCCAAATATCTCGCTCGCCACTCTCCTCCAATCTCTCGCTCGCTTCCTCACTTTTTATACAAACACAAGTGTATAAAAATTGTTTCTAATTGTATAAAGCAAAGACAATTGTATAAATACATTTATTTTGTTCCCCTCTCTCCCCTCTTCCAGATCTCGCTCGCCACCCTCGCCTTTCTCACTTATTCAAACAGAAGCGAAATGTATAAATTGCATTTCTGTTTGTATAAAGCGTGAGAAAATTGTATATATACATGCAAATACATATATTTTCGTCCTACACACTTATAATTATACAATAAAAATAATCCCCTGCCCAGATTCTTTTGCCTTTCTCTCTTTCTCGTTTTATACAATTTTCAAAAATTGTATCTAATTTCTCTCTTTCTCGTTTTATACAATTGAAAATTTGCACAAATTAATAACTTTTAGAAAATACAAATGCTCAACCACCAAACAATATTTAAAAAAAAAATAAACATGAAATTTATAACTTTAAATTATTAGGTTGTTGTATGTTCCATAGTCTCACTACAATGAAATCTAACCTTTATCCCCTCGAAGAATTATTCACATATATTGAGCAACATTTCACAAAGAAATCAGTATTTAATTAAAAGTGGACAAAATAATCTTCAAATCTAATTAAATAAGGCTTCTCACAAGACTTCACTAGTTAATTAAACAATTCTTAGATATTAATATTTCAAAAAAATAAAAATAAATAGTTGATAGTTCTTCCTACATTGGAGACAATAAGGCTTTTTATATTAGATTAAAATCACTTAATTTGAAGTAACTTACACTATGCTTTAAATAAAAGAGCTTTAATTTAAACTAAATGAGTCAAATTGTTTTGGAAAGTCACAAGATCTTCCATATTATTTGAAACTAATCATTTTTTGCCATAATTAATGTTCTTATCTATCATTTGACTGCAAATTTGTTTTTCAAAAGTATTTTTATTTTTTTAATAACAATATGGATATGAAAGTTATCTCAAGATTTTCAACAATAAGATTTCAAAATTTTCAACAAATGATTAATATATATATATATATATATATATATATATATATATATATATATATATATATATATATATATATATATATATATATATATATATATATATATATATATATATATATATATATATATATATATGGTGTGATTACATGTATCTTGGGTATATACAATATCTCGTTCGTTTTTTACCTATCTTGTTCGCCTCTACTTGTTTCAACGTAACTGGTAGCTAAAATATATGTATTTAGATGTATTTGACTTGAAATATGATATACATTCATTAATTAGTGAGATAATATGTAATTATATCAAATTATTAAGAAAGTTAATATATAACAGGAATGTTTGTGTAATTAGGTAGTTTATGGAAAAGTTCATTATGTTATATTTTGGGCCCAAAATATGAGATATGCTCTAATATATGATGTTTCCAATCTACTTTTTGTAATTGGGCTCGTTTGTGGGCTTTCCAATTAGAATTTAGAGACGTGGAAAATAGTATGTAGGTCTGAGAAACAAGCCGATGGAGTTATAATTATTTGAAAGGAAAATTATTTCGATTAATGTCTTTTAGTAAATAATTATTGATTTCAGCGATGTTTTTTTATTTATTACCATTTATAACAATAATATGTTAGATCAGCAATATATATTAAAAATGAATTATGTATGCAATAAATATGTATTATAACTGTTTTTAAAAATATATTATGCTTGTTTTGTAAGAAATTGACAAATTGTATTATAATTGTATTAAAATGTGTGATAAATGTATTAATCATAAATAAAATTTTTATTATATGTGAATAATAAATTGTTCTTTGTAATATCTATTAAAACTGTATTATAAGTGTATTTAAAGTGATCAAGTGAAAAAAAAAAGTTATTGCTATAAATGGTAAATATATTTTTAATATAATATATTTATGTAAGTTTTCCTTATTTGAACTAGTATACTTATTCGCGCTTTGGGCGGATTAAAAATATATTTTTGAGTAATTAATATTGTTACTTGAATATTTTTTTAAAATAATGTATAAGGTAAAAAAAATACAAATCGAGTTATGATCAATATTTTCTGTTCAAAAAATTGTTAAAAAGATATTTTCAAACTATAAATTCGCTTAACGTTGCCGATAAAAAAACGTAAAAGCTTCATCTGAGAAATATTAGTAAATTGATTATCGTAGTTTCTTATTAAATTCAATGAATTTGATAACATTAATATTAGTTCAACCAAAGTAGCACTGAAATTTAATCAACTAATTTCACGAATACTCGAATCTAGGGGATAAAATCTTTGATTTCTCGTTTACTCATTTGAACGAAGATGTAGGGCGTGAGGTGTGAGCACAAACTATTCCAACACTATGATAGCCTTACATACCTGGAAGAAAAAGATTATTCAAGAGTCTTGAGGAAGAACTTTATTAGAAGCCTTGAAACCCTAGCTTGAAGGTAAACAATCAAGAAAATCTTTCTTAGTGATTCATAATTGTATGGACGAATTTGAGTTGAAAACAATGAAATTTTGCAGAAAGACTAACCTTGAAGAATAATCTTGAAAAATATAGAAAGAATCTTGCATGGCGTCTTCTACTTTGATTTTTCCTTACGATTTTGCCATAGGATTTGAGAGAGAAGAAATAATGGATTAAGAGATGAAAATGTGATTATTTTAAACCTTTATTAGTCAAAAATTCGTTTCGGAATTCCTTGGAGGTAATAAGAAAAAAAAGAAGAGATTCTTTTTAATGTTTTTCCGTCACGCTAATTCATGACATCATAGTATTAGCTTACTAAAATAGGCATAACATTTTACTCATAATTGGATTGACGTGAAATTGGTGGGTTGGAAAGTAGAATCAAATACCTTTAATTGATTGGTTATGGGTCACATAACTCTTATATTCTAAGAGATATGGTTGTTTGAAGTTGACCCAAGTAGATCTTATATCAAAACTTAATTGAAAGTAAACTTCAAGAACACTTATCAAAAACTCATCAAGAAATTAAATTGCACAATATTTATGGATAAATTCGCAAATAAACTCATCATTGACATGTGGGTGAACAAATCCAACACTATGGAGGCTTACATACCTCAAAGAACAAGGTTCTTAGCGAAATATTGAATTTATTAAACGAACGTTTGAAACTTTAAACTTTTTCTCTTCTAGAATTTTCTCTCTAAAACCCTAAACGTTTTTGGGGATGAATGAAACTAATCACGTTTAGAATAAGTGGGGATAAGGAAAAGACTAAAATACCCTTCTTATTTCTGGGTAATTTTTCTTAAATGGATAGCCTGACTTCAAAAGAGTATATCTCCCTCATACGACCTCAAAATTTAGCAAACTCAGTGACTTCAGAAACAGGGCTTAGAGATCTTTCATTTGATATCTTGTGGGTCTCCTAACTCATTTTGTACTGAAAACTATGATCGTCTGAAGTTGATCTAGAACTTAAAAGAATTAAGGAATAACTTGGATGAATTCTCTTTAATTCCTTTTGGAGCTCAAGGTTCTATATCTAGTGACTTCACCTTAATGCTTGATACATTTTAAATTTTTTAGTAAAATCCTACTCACAACAAAAAAGGGTGCGAATCTTAGTTCTAAAATTTTTCAGGGTATTACTATATCTATGATCTATATGATCAAATTTTTAATAAATATATCTATGATCTTTATCAAAATGAAAGACCATATGATGACATTATAACATTATTAAGTACATGTATAATGAAAAGATGATGAAGAAAAAAATTTAAAAAATGAAAAGAGGAATAATTATACTACTAATAGAAAAAAAAAAAAAAACTGAACATTCAACATCTCCACAGATAATTGTTATTTATAGATTATGTAAACCATATGAATAGTTAGAAAGAATTTGAAGAGACGTGTTATTTAAATAGGAAATATAAATAGATGGAGTTTTTTTTATAATATATTTGCTATAATTCGAACAACAAATATGATTCAATTTTTTATTAAACAAATTATTTAATAAGAAATAAAGAAAAAAAAGCCAAAAAAATAACACGTAAGATTTCAAACTATATTTTCTCTTATTGATGTAATTCTCATTATCTTTCTTGTTTTACTATATTAAAGCATTTAGAGAAGTGAGCATACATAATATTTTACGGACATTTCTTATTGGTAAATCGAAAATCGAATCGACAATGATAAAAAATCGATAAACTGAAAATCGATAAAAAAATATTTTATTAGATTGTTATTGGGTTAGCATATTTAAAAACCAAAAACTGATAAATCGAACGAATAATACATAAAACCGAATCGAACCGACCGATGTACACCCTAGTAATTGTTTTTAATAAGAAATTAATTGAGTGATTTTATTGATATAAAGGCCTAAATTGAGTGATTTTATTAATATAAAATAAACTTTAATAACTTTACTAGATAAATTTCTAAAGTTAAATGATCTTTTGAGATATTAACTCACATTAATGAAGCAGATTCCCTCAGTACCTATAGTTCCATAAAAACGTATTATGCTTAAAAAATTACCTATATCATAAAGTTTTATAGGATTTTATCATTGGCAGACACCACAGCAACGTGCACATAATTGGATATCGGATTATATTAGTTACTAATGATATGTCATATTCTTCGTTTTAAATTAAGTCGAAACTTATTTCAAATTAGATTCTGTTAAAATAATAATAATGATATGATATTGTCGATTTAAAATTAAGTATACACGTATATTATTTTTCCATTGAAATCTCATAGCATTAAGATATTCTACACTTTAGAATATAATTTTAGGGAAAAATTTACAAATACATCTAAATTATCAAAAACAATTTCACGTTTTTAGGCAAAATCTCTTATTCCTGCATTATTTAACAGTGTATTTTAAAGATATATAAATATCCACATAAATATATTTATGATATTCATATGAACACTTATATATCTTTAAAATACACTATTAAATAATATAGAAAAAAGATAATAGATCTCAGATTGTTATAATAAGTTTCAATTGAAATTCAGATATATTTCAAACTCTACTCTTATGTCCTATACTATATCTCTATTTCCATGATTTATCAAATTAATTTTGAAAATTCATTATGTGTCACCCATGTTATGCGAATATTTTATGATAACCCACCTAGCATACATATTTATTCATTTTGATCTCTAAAATGGAGAAGAAGAAAAAATAAAAGCAAACTTTTAAAAAAGACCTAAAATTAGATCTAGTATATGGTGGCAGTAAAATAAAATAAAATAATAATAATATAAGAAGACGTGATGGAGTTGATAACAGGGAACGGAGCAACCACTCATATAGCATCCGAATAAAACATATCTACTTTTTTTAGGTTCTCTGACTCATTCTCTCTTAACTAACTAAAACCTAAACCATAGTACAAAAAAAATAAATCTTTTCGATATTTACATCAACTCATTTTCGAGTTTTATTATTCTAACTTTATGTTATATTTTTTTATTATATTTATTTTTACTTCATAAAAATCTCATATGGTTATTCAATTCGCATATAATTATTCAATTTATGCACGACTTCTAAAAAATATTTTAACGTCTTCACAGTTTTTATGATGATCAAAAGCTAATATATATATACTTATTTGCAACTTGTTTAAACCAAACTAATTCAATTGAAATAAACTATAAATTTAAACACATGACATGTATGTATTGGATTGGTGTAAATAGCCGTTGCGGGTAAGTTTTACTCCTTATATAATATATATATTATTTTTCTATTTTAATTTATTTATGTGATATATGTGAAATTGAAAATCAATCAATTTTTTAATATATTTTTATAAACTAAAGAGATTTTTAAGTTGCTAATTATTTGATTTAGAGTTTTTTGTGTTACTCCTTTTGTGATTGACTTATGTGATACACATGAAATTTTTCAAAAATTAAAATAATTTTTTATAAATTTTTAAACATTTTAAGCTATTAATTATTATGATTTATAATTTGTTTTTACATAATTTTTAATATACGTATTTATAAAGTGATAAAAAATAAAATTGAAAAAAGAAAACAAAATTATCAAGTAGTAATTTAAATGCCTTTTGAAAATACTTTATATGACCAACGACAAACTATATTTTCTCCTCGAACATTGTTGGAATATGATACTTCTTGAGAAAAAATATTTAATAACAAAATATAGAGGCTATTTTTTTATTTGTCTTTTTGATATTTTATATGCGGATATATTTATATTTTTAAATTTTGAATATGTACAAGTAGATAATTAAGTTTATATATTATTGAATCATAGACACTCGTCCTATACAATAATTTATGGTCCTTTATGATGTCTTATGTGTATCTTGTTATATAGGACAAATATATCTACTTATTTGATTCTATGTAAATTTAAATATCTTGTACAGATTTAAAATTGGAGAGAACAAATACCAATTAGATATTAATTATTCTTATGAAAAATGCAAAGTAGTCAAAACTCGATTAGAAGGAACCATAAATATGAAGAAGAGAAAAACCTCATCAATTCTCTTGAATTTGATAAATTCACTTATTTTATATTATGAAATATGTCCCAACAATTCCCTTGATAAAAGCCAATACCCCCTCCATCTAAAATAGAAAAAATCTGGCTTTGATTTGAAGCTTAAAAATATAAAAACAAATGTTTTAACTCTTGTAATCTTAAATTAAAATAATATCAAATATAAAATAATATCTTTCAATTTTATAATTTAAAATATTACTCAAAACAACAAAAAATAGAAATAATATTTTTCAAACCCTCCATAAAGTGATATTAATATGAATTTTTTTTTAATTCTTTTACCGTCTATCAAACAATCTCTAAGTTTATGTGATTATATAGCGTAGAAAATGGTAATAAAAACGTCAAACCGTCCGTAGAAGCGGGTCAATCAGCAATCGAAGTTACGTAATTCAATAAATAAGCGGATTTTTTTTACGGACACCCATTTAATTGGACTCCATTTTTCTCACGTGACCTCATCTTTCATCTCTTCCGTTCTCCGTTTCTCTTCACCGTCTCTCCGGTAATTTTATCGTCTCTTTCTACCTCTGATTTACAGTTATGTTATTGATTTGATCTCACCGGAGCAAATTATACACCTCTTATTTCCTGTTAATTTTTCATATATGTAGTTGTTAGATGAGATTTTTGTTTTGTTTGAATTTTCAAAAAAAAAAATCGTCTCTGGCTATTACTATTGCATAATAAAATGCGATGTTGTTGTGATTATTTGTTTTCTGTTTGCATTTGCGATGTTTGCTAACAACTTTTTTGAGATCGAGTTTTGAGAACTGCAGTATTCTGGTTATCAACTATTTGAATAAACTCACATTTGTAGTTTATGCAGCTCAATTGCTAAAGCCTAAAATTTCAGTTTGAATTTTTTTTGTACTTTTTTAATCCCAAAAAAGCGGATGAATAGATCAGTATCTAGGAAGTTATAAAAGAAAACAAAAGTCGTATCTCCGGAATGGATTTATCATTTGATTGTTCAAAATAAGTGCGTTTGTTTAATTGAAAATATAGCCTTTTTGCCTTTTCACTGTTTGATAGAAAAGCTGTTCTGGTTCCAGTTTGACATGCCTTTGTTATCTATATCTGCACTTTTTGAGATCACACAATTGAGCTTTTTTTTTTTGGCTTGTAGTGTCATGATGGAAAAGTTCATGCCAATTAAACTTAGGCATAATACATAACCAACTACTTAAACTTATCAGAATATTTCATTTAGACACTCGATCTAAATCATGTTTTAGTTGAACACTCCAACTCGTTTCAACTAAAACACTTTTAGTTTAAATTTTGATTCTCATTTGTCTAGTAGTTAGTTAAGTTAGCCACATAAATATGTCATTTCCATTAATTATACATATTCCCTTCAATAAGCCGTGAAATTTCAGGCATTTTCTAGATAAAGTTGATGGGTATAGTGTCTAATTGGAATTCCTCCTTTATTAGGAGTTGCGGAGTTCAAATTGGAATATGACTTAGTTCGAGTGTTTAAATGGAGTATCCTGACTAGTTTGGCTGACTACTTCTCTTCTTTCTCATTCGGAAGGCTCAGTCATTTCTTCATTATTATTTCTTGCTTGTAACTTATGTATTAATCCTTAGAATCGGTCCCTTCGTTAATACAGTTTCAGTGGCTTCTGTTGATTCATGAGTATTACATGTTTACCTTGACTTCTCTACGGTTTGAATTGATACCCTGGTCCATGATTACTTCAACTTGCCCCAACTAGTAACTTCTTTGTCTTGTAGAGACTAAATGCAGTTTCGTCATATTCCGTGCAGTGTAAAAGCAACTTATAGGCCTTCAGGTGAGCACAGAAAAAGTCGAATTCGTTGTATTTTGATAAAATACTACTGCTTGCTATTAATTTTGGCCGATGAAACGATCCATGCAAGAATAGTTGGACACTTCCATTGCCGTACATAAATGTATTAATGATCTAGAACAAGTCTGTTAATGGCTCATACGCCTTAGCTACTTGAATGAGTAAAAGTACAAAATTGTATCCGCTACTTGCGACATGACTACTATATACTCACATGTTGCAAATGAATTTCATGGCATAAGTTGTTTATGATTGGTTCCAGGAACCAGGCTTGACAATCTGTTCTCCTCATAGAAAACAATTCAAAAAGAAAATCTTCTTTATGTTACTGATGTTTCAAATTGGCAAAATAGTGCAGATAAATTTAAGTTGCTACAGCCATTTCTCTTTCATTTCACTAAGTGGTGGTTGCTATTTAAGTCTCATGTTTAAGATTTGTTAAGTTTGCTTATGGTTCCTTATGGTTGTTCTTTTGCATTGGATTAACAGAACACCGGTTATGCTTTGTTAATGCTTGCTTTCACATTATAACATATATCACACCGAAATCTTGTCATTTTTTGGGGAAATTGTTGATCCTCTCCCTTTGTCACCTGTTTCTCTGTCTTTTATTTTATACATACGTTACTTCACAGAGGAATACCACCCCTTTCTGCAATCTTCTTTCGGGATATTAGGTCCTTCATATTTTTTATCTGAAACATGTAGATGTTGTTCTTTTTGTAGGTTTCTTATCACTCGGTCTTGGTGTGTGCAGGTATGGACGTCTCTGGAGGTCAAAGTGTGTATCCTTTACACCGTTGCAAAACTATACACCTGGTTTGTCACTAGTCTTTCCTGCCTTAGCTAAGTGTGCAAATTTGCTGTAAAAATAGTCTAAGAATCATTTAGATTCTTCTTAGTTATGATTTTTGTTTCATAACTTGCTTTCTGATAAGAGTTTTGAACTATATTGACTCTAACATGTAGGTGAGGCATGCTCAGGGGATTCACAATGTGGAAGGAGAAAAGGACCATAGTGCCTACCTATCTCGACACCTTTTCGATGCACACCTTACTCCTCTTGGATGGCAGCAGGTGATATGTAGTTAGACATGGCAACCTTTATGTCCAATAGCTTACTGAAGCTGTCTAGTAGTATTTGTCTTTCATGTTAGCTTATGAATCTTTATCTTAGAAGTGTTATCCATATAGAGTCTGACTGCAATTATCTAAATGATTATCTTCGTGCATAAGGATAATACCAGTCACTTTTAACATTTTTTCTGCCATTATAGAACTTAGATTTTGTGGTTTCGAAAATCTCATTTGGTAATGTTTCAGGTAGACAATCTACGGAAACATGTTCAAACATCAGGAATTTCTAAGAGGGTGGAACTAGTTATAACTTCTCCTCTATTGAGGTACACACTATGTTTTCTATCTTGGTATTGATTGTCTGTGACACTTTTTTTTTCTTCTCATTTATTATGAACTTTTCATCTCCTTTTGTGGAACATGTGCACAATCTTATGCTTTTAGGTGGCTCTGGTGATGGATGTTTAAAGAAGCGCTGAATTTCTTGAATAATCATTCTTTTGTTGATCTTCACGTAATGATATCATATGTCTTGAGCTTAGTGAGACCAGAGCTTGGTTGTTTGTCTGTATTAGAGTGGGTTAGAGTCCACATTGGTTGGGTAATGGACCGATGGTCTACTTATATGGACTTGGACAATCCTTCCTTCATGAGCTTGTTTTTGGGGTTGAGTTAGGCCCAAGTGCCATATTTTTACATGGTATTAGAGCCCAGTAGTCAGGTCCATATCCATTTGGGTTCTCAGTCCATGTTGCAGTTGGACCTAAGCATGAAGAGGGGGGGGGGGGGGGGGGCTGTTAGAGTGAGTTAGACCCCCCATATTGGTTGGGGAATGGACTTGTGTTCTACTTATATGGACTTAGGCAGTTCTCCTTTGATGAGCTAACTTTTCGTGTTGAGTTAGGCCCATGTACTGTATCTTAGTCCCACGTACTATATCTTTATGCTGGGAGAAATCCTCCCTTCATGAGCTATAGCTTTAAGTGATCACATTTCTGGGGAGACGGAGTAGTTGGGGTTTCTCAGAACTGTCAAAGGTAGCAGGTCCTTTTATTTTAAGAGGTCTGCATGCGTGTGACGACTTAGATCATGCTTTCTCTATTTATTCTGAATTTGATAGCTGCAATTATTTTTTTTGGAACCTCCAACTTTGGTGGTCTTGCATTGTAGGTGTATGCAAACAGCCGTTGGCGTTTTTGGTGGAGAAGATTCCACAGATGGAACAGATGTTCCTCCACTCATGGTAACAGATGCAGGAGAGAGTAACCATCCAGCAATTTCAAGTTTAAATTGCCCTCCCTTCATTGCAGTGGAGGGTTGTCGTGAACACTTGGTAATGTCATCTTAAAATTACCTGACATAAGACTATCAATCTTCTTTATACTTTTCCTGTCTTTATATTTGTTTCCTCTATCTTTTGTTTCATGCAGATGAATGAATCTAATTATTTCACGAGTGTTTCCTCCTAAAATTTACCTCCCTATGTGATTGTTTTCCTTCTCTCATGTTAATTTAAGTTTGTGTACTTCCTCTTTGACAAGACCTGATTTATTTTTTGGTGCCTAGAAATTGCAAACAGGAGTACCATTTATTGACAGGAAAAACATAAACCCCTTGCTTCTATTTTCTTTCTTTAGCACACCAATTTTCTTTGGTAGGTAGAGGAGCTGGGGATGCAGAATGATTTGTTTATGCTGTTCTTTGGTCTTGAAAAAAATCTGATATATCTAGAGACTAGAAATACGAAATTGTTTAGAAAGTATTCTCTCTTAAAAGGCTTCACCAAGAATTGATAAAACTCATGTTTCTGTTGTGCATTCTGTGAACATTTATGCAGTTTTTTCATAGTGTTGATTCATCTGTAATAATGCACATCAATTATGTGAAATAATTTTAACAACTTGAAGTCTTTGAGCCATTTCTTGGGGTGAGAATCCTCTCTGGTGTCTTGCTAATTGTTACTAAAAACTTGTATTGACTTAGTGCTTCCTTTTCTTTCAAGGGATCAGTCCTTGTAAAGTACTAAAAACTTGTATTGACTTAGTGCTTCCTTTTCTTTCAAGGGATCAGTCCTTGTAAAGCATCTTGATAAGCTTGGTATCATTGGTTGACAACTTATCTTCTCCTTTTGTTTTGTTTATTTTGATGTTTGCGATCCTTTTCATTTGGTATATACTCTAGAACTTTGTTAGCACGCATAAGTCCCTGATTAAGTAGAACAAGATTGATGAATATTTTGTGTACTCAATAACGATGTTAATAGTCAGATTAATATGCTAATCATATTTCCTCATGTTCAAGCTTACCTCTTAGTTTTGTGATGACTAAGTACAGAAAAGGAACTCCCTGAAGTTTATCCATTAATAATTGATGCGAAATAAGGGAACCCCATTGACCTTTCTTGCATATACATGGATTGACATGGTTATTCTCTTGAGTTACTTTCAACAACTAAGTGGCTTGTTTTCTCTTATGTTCCACTTAGTCTTTGACCTCTGTTCCATTTGGGCTGAATTTTAAATAGAATGTTATACTATTAGGTGGAGAAGCCTTTTAACGGTTTGAAATTTGATTATAAGTGTAATAGTTTGTTCGTAAGATGTTAACTAAAGTTTAGAATGATCAAAGTGATTTTCTTATATTAGTTTGAATTGTTGAAGGGGGAAATCTTTTCCATTTAAGGAAGAGGTCAGCTCTTATGGGGATGGACAAAAAAGCTAAGGCTCAGTATTATTGGGACGAAGGGAGGTTATTATAGAAGAACTGTAGAAACTCACTTTTCTATTGTTAATATACAAGAAGTTTATTTGTTTTACGTGTTGTGAAATGCAGGGAGTTCACTGGTGTGATAAGAGAAGAAGCATTAGCGAATACAAGCCTCTATTTCCTGCAATTGACTTTTCCTTGGCAAGTACTTTGGTTCTATTAAATTGGAAAATACTTAGGCTAGCTTAGTTTTTTGGTATGATTTGCCTGCTGCAACATACTTAGAGTTCTCTCATTGAACAAGGTTCACCTTTATTTTCCCAGATTGAATCTGATGATGATGTTCTCTGGGAGCTTGATGTTAGAGAGAAAATTGAAGACGTTGCTTCCAGAGGAATAGAGTTCTTTAAGTGGTAAGTGCGGATGTATCAGAAAGAATGCAAAATCGATCTTAATGATCTTCAGATGTTTGTGTCCATTTTGAGTTTTATGACAAATCTAAAAGAACAAGAAAATGAATTAAGGGGGTGAGTATGTCCAGTAATTCAACTACCTATGAGTAGTTTCACTAATCCTGTTTACATTCAGTAACATCATGCCTAGGTCAGTTGGCGTTGAGAGCGTTTTCTGCTACCAGTTATTGATGCTGGTCAAACGTACTTTGAATTTATTGGTTGCTTGCTTCTCTGTTAACTCCTTTGTTTGGATTCTTGATGTCATCTAGTTTGATAGGTGACGAGTTTTTCTTGAATAAGATAACAGTAATTTTCTCTCGAATTAGTCTTTAGGAAAATTGATATACAAGAAGTGTTACTGTTAAATTAAGGTTCCTTAAACAGATTCCAGTATCTTGTTTGCCATAATATTATACCCCTAACTAATTTATTGTGATACCTACAGGTTGTGGACACGGAAGGAGAAGGAGATTGCAATTGTTACGCATAGTGGATTATTGACTCATACACTCGCTAAATTTGGTGGTAATTGTCATCCAGATGTGAAGAGTGAGATATCTAAGCGGTAAGTTCTCAACTCGATGGTGAACCAATCTGCTGGAAATTGGTTTGATCACATTCTAACTCCAACTGTTGAATAACATCAAATAACCCCAATACATGATAGTCGCCTGATGGATCTCTAAACTACTATTCGCTACAGATGACAGATATAGCAAAGTACATATGAGAACTGAACTGGAGTTCAGGATTATCTCTCTGGTCTGCCTTATGCACCAGATATAAAATGACCATCTTTCTACTAATTGACACCTCTGTCTCGCGAGGACATGTAGCACGTCATAGAATGTGGTTGTTAATCAATTTCATCTTATTGACTATCGCAGTTATCTTTGGGGGTTTTTATTTTCTCTGAAATAACTCGAGTTTCAACTGGATCAATAGAATAGTGAAAAGATGTGTTTATTTCCTCTGGGATTTTGATTTTCCTTATAATAGCTCAAGTTTCAACCGTCATTTCAGCTTTTGATTGGACAGTTAAAATTATGTGTGCAGTTGACCCTCTCCATTTATAGATACAGTACTTCAGCATTTTCCTTGTGATGAATTACTATACTGAAAGGTAGTGACCACTTTAATCTTTTTTTTGTTCTCATATCATTTGCAGATTTCAGAACTGCGAACTTCGAAGCATGGTTCTTGTTGACAGAAGGTTTGTGTCCCCTTAAACAACCTATCGAACGAATCTACAACCATATTTTTTATATCGCTGCTGACTTTGCTACCGTGCAGCATGGTAGGGTCGGATGCTTCAGCAACTAATTATCCAGGAAAAATTCCAAGTGGAGAAGACGCGCCAAGTGACCTTGCATGTACTACTCCAGATGGATTGCCAAACTGATGATATTTCAAGCAGAGGCAATAAAATATGTTGGAGTTTGATTTGCTTTTTACGATTCTTTCAAAGTTAAAAAGTTTTAGATCATCTCATTTGGAGCACTTTGTGGTTGACTCCGAATTTTATTCAGATTCATGAAGAAAGTATACCGAGGCAAATTTAGTTGTCTGAAGGTACAAGCAACTGCTTCGATGCCTTATCAGTAGTATTTTCCAAATCACATTTCATACACATACAATATAAGTTATGTTTTTACGATCAGTTGCTACCGGGGTTTCCGACTTTCAGGTAGTTATGTTTCCAGTTGCCGTCTGGTGGAGGTTTGTGCTCTCTCCATTATGATTCATCCAGTACGTTTACTCTTTGCATTTTTAACCTTTATACTATGGTCATTACTGACTGCAAGAATGTAACACTACTTCCTTGTATTTTAGTTAACAATGTGAATTTATCGTCTTTTCAAAATAATTATCATTCAACTGTAGTAGTACTTACAAGGTATCAAATTAATATTCTCATTCGACTAATTGAAAATGTGGAATCAATTTATTATATCTTAAATCCCTTTCTTTGAAATCAATAATATAGTTTCGGGGCTGGTTGATTCCGAAGGTAACTAATTAATGATGTCAAATATGATTCATCTTTTAGGCATATATTACACGCAAATATAAAAACAAAAAGTTGGTGAGAACTTGATTGATGTGGACGCAATTAAGCAAGGTTCAATTCTTAGTTGTGTTAGTTAACCAACTCTTAAAGCATCAGACATATCATAGGTGGTTATAAATCAAATTGACATCCCTTTTGATATTTTTCTAAAATATAATATTAAGGTCTGCCTATACACTCATCTCAATTGAAGTGCATTATTTCATCGATCATGTGACAGTTGATAAAGACATCATTTTGAGACTAATCAATTCAAATCATCCAACTTGCATAAATAAATTAAATAAAAACAACACAAAGAGGACAGTCACTTTCTTTGTGGAAAAACATTGAATTTTTCAAATAATAAATATTAGTGATTCTGAAAAATCACACCCTCGTATGAACAAAATGAATATTAATTTAAGCAAATTGATAAGAAGCTTGCATCGCGATTCCACAAAGTCCTTCCTCTGCATTTTTATGAACCCATTCTTATGACTAGTTTGGGAACTATAAGCACTAATTCATAAAACTCTTTTATTTGGTCATGGAATAGTTTTATGATACATAATATTATGGACTACAATAATTGATCATTAGGCTGTCTTGTACACATTTAGAAAATGAAAAGAAATAAGGAAATTGGCTCACATCAAAAATCAAATTGGATCGATATATAGTCCAAATCAATTCTCGAGAGATTTATTAATACACTCTTAAAAATATATATTTTATGTGATATAGAATTATAGTCACGTTTGGATAAATATCTTGTAACAAAATAATTTTATAAGAATATCACGCGTTTCCTGATGAATGAGTCTTTTCCAATTTCAAACTGCTTTAATAGTTAAAAATTTGAAATAACAAGATGTTAGGACCGAAAATAAGCAGGTGTAAATGCGGAAGCTAGCAAAACAAACCTCGAAAGACCACGAGTAAGAAGACAACGAGAAATATACCAAAAGACACAAAGATTTAACGTGGTTCGGTCAATCGACCTACGTCCACAAAGGAGATGAGCAATCCACTATAAATATGAGAGTACAAAATACAGAAAGAAACAACCTCAACCAATTCACTCGGAATACATGGGAGGTTCACACAAGTGATAACGTATCAAGCTTGTGACCCATAAATTCTCCCCCTAACCAAAACTCTCAAAGCCCTTAAAACTACATTGTGAACGCTGATTAAGTTAGAAGGAACATTCCTCTATTTATAGAGTCCTAAACCTTTTCCGACAAGAAAAGGATTAGTCAATCAAAACCTTTTCCTAAAAGAAAAACCTATTTATGGTAAGAAATTTAGGGCAAATAAAAACCTAACACAAGAAACAGACGTTCACATATTTTGTACAATCCTTTAAAAAACGTCAAAAGAGTATCAGAAGACGATAAAAAGGGGTTTGCTACTGCGTAAATTAGTGACACTAACTACTTGTGATAAGTTAATCCATTTTGATGATTTTGCTATAATTTCTAACTATGTTAGTAGCGCGTTTCTATCGACTATTTACTTGATTAAGAATATATATATAATATATATATATATATAAACATATAATATTATAATAAAATATTAACATAAATCAATTAGTCCTAAAAAAATATTATTATTTTTTTAAGAAAAAAACAAAGGTAGAAACATCTTCATAATTAGTCTCACAATTGAAACATTTTGATAAGTACAATGAGGCCCCACCGTGAAAACGAAAAATGCAATAGTGTATCCAATCACCATCATTATCTTCCATTACCTAATTTTCCAAATTATGTAACTCTAATGGAACTTGCTCATATTATCGACTTTAAATTTAAAATAAAATATAAAAATTATTTAATATTAATTTAAGATAATTTCTTTATTTCAATAGAAATTAAATATTATATATCTTATTTTCCTTCGCCCGTAAAACTACAAGAAATTAGTTATTGGTATCTAATTACCTCTATTTTCTATAGTATTAATTATTAATCCCTTCATTTAAAAAAGAATAACATAATTTAACTTAGAACGGACTATAAGAAAAGAAAGAAGATTTTTTTAATCCTGCAGTTCTAAATTAAAGTTATGTCACATATATCGAAATGCCCTTTAATCGTGTGGTCTTAAACATGTCACGTAGAAATTTAAAGTTAAAATGTTGCAAAAAAAGAAAAAAATCATTTTTTTTAAACAAACTAAAAAGGAAAAAGGGAATTTTTTTTTTAAACGGAAGGAGTTTTAATTATTGCAAGGATAAATTATCTTTGTATAAATCTAATCAATAGGAAAATAATAAAATTATATCCAGAGATTAAAAGACAAGTGTCCCTTATATTTGCTGCTGCATCACCATACTTCACACACCCGTTTTGCTCCGATTTGTATTACTTTAGTTTTCTTTATGACCCTACTAAAATCCACCATAGATTAATTACTATTTAATTCTTTTTAGTTAATTAAAATTTTCGAAAACTCCAAAAAAAAAATTGTCTTATTAGTAATAGTGTATCTTAGACCAACTTTGAAAAATTAGTAATTTTGGTGATATTTTTCTTTAATGATTCTTAGTGTAGCATAACGGTTATTAAAGTAAATAACTTTGAAAACAAAAGGAATCTAATCTAATAATGCATATATTAGGTTAATACCACTCTTTGTCTAGATGGAATAATAACAACTCGTGATTGTACTAACAAAAATTCAATTACAAAATACTTTAAAAATCGAGATATCCTCAAGTTAGATCTAATAGTACCATTTTTAAAAATTTATCATTTTTACTGTTTCACTTGATTTATCTGAATTTGATTGAATATGAAACTTTAAAGTGATTTTTTTTTTTTTGAAAATGATGTGAAGAATATATCAAAATATTCCTAATTTTATGATTAAGAAAAAAACAAATTGAAAATATAAGAAGATAGTGTATAATAATTGGAGACTAAGGGTTTTGATGATCCTTGCTAACAAAGCAAATTATTATGTAGCTTATCGATTGAATTATTAATGGCATGTTTGGCCAAAAATCTTTTTTTACTTTCCTATAAAATTTATTTATTTTTGCTTTGTGTCAACTTGTCAGCTTATCTATTTTAGAAAAATTTAAATATTTTTTTTGGAAGAAGTACAAAATAAATTCCTTAAGGATCGAAAATATATTTTAAATTATTTTACTTAATTGAGTTTTATATTTGAATTATTGAAAATGTAAACTTTTCAGACTAGACTAAATGTTTATCTATAAAATACTTCTAGGCGCGTTTGTTCATAAAATCTTTATATATATGATATATATATAATAGCTTCGTTTATTAACATATTCGTTTTTCTGGTATAATCAAATTAACTTCTTTAAAATCTTATTTCAAATCGAAAAATTCATGTCATACTATTTAAGTGTGTTTGTCTATAAAATCTCTCTCCATTTTGTATATATAACGAATTTATTTGTTAACATATTAATTTTTTTACCATATTTTAATTTAAACTATTTTTAAAAAAATTATAACAGTTACTTTTTTTTCCAACAAATACTGATACCACGTGGACCCACCTGAACTCTTCAACTCAGTTAAATAAAATCCAGCCTCTCTTATTTTCTCTGCCCTGTTTTTCTACCTTTAATACTCTGTTTCTTCTACTTCCCATGGCTTCTCTAAATTCTTCCATTTCTTTGTAACACTACCCAAAAAAAACCTCGAATTTTCATAAATAATCAATCCATGGAGAATTTTTCTTACTCTTCATACCCAGATTCTGTTAATTCATCCCCACGTTCCCGCGAAATCGACTGCGAAAACGCTTCATGGGATGATCAACCACCTTCTTCAAATTCAAATTATAAAGTGAAATTCATGTGTAGTTATGGCGGAAAGATACTCCCTAGACCCCATGATAATCAGCTAGCTTATGTCTCCGGTGAAACGAAGATTCTCTCTGTTGATCGGAATATAAGATTTTCGAATCTTGTTGCTAAGCTTTCGTCGCTTTCTGATTGTGATGTTTGCTTTAAGTATCAGTTACCTGGTGAAGACCTTGATGCTTTGATTTCAGTAACGAATGATGAAGATTTAGAGCATATGATGCTTGAATATGATCGACTTTATAGGGGTACTGCTAAACCGGCGAGGCTCCGGTTGTTTTTATTCCCGTTGAGTACTCCGGCGACGAGTACTTTTGGTTCTACTGACTCGAAAACTGAGAGTCAGTGGTTTGTTGATGCTTTGAATTCTGTTCAGTTGCAGAATTTGGATGTGAATTCGCCGACGGCTGTTTCGTCGGCACCGGCGCCGGCGAATAATCCTGATTTTCTGTTTGGGTTGGATAAAGGGCAAGTTCAACAACAACAACAACCTCCACCGGTGAAGGTACAAGACCCAACTCCTCCACCGCCGGTGCCGGAGGTTTTTGTTAAGGAATTTACTGGTTCCGATGCTGGATCGGAAGACCGGCATATCATCGGAGAGAATGTAATCTCGCCGGCGGATTATCAGAGACAGATTCATGAAATGCAGAGGCTGCAGCAGCATATTTCTAATCAAGAACAAGCTATGTATAACAGGAAGATTGAGGAGTCTTTTCCGAGAGTTTATCCCGGAGAAAACTATCAGCAAAAAGCTCCACCGCCGCAACAGACGGCGGTGCCGGTCACGAATCCGGCTAGTTTCTGGCCGGAACGTCATATGACTACTGGACCATACCCTGCATCAGCAGTGCAAACTGAACAGCCTGTATATATAGTTCAAACACCCGCCGGAGTTTATCAATCTCCGGCGATGCGACCGGTAACTAGCCAAATTGGTGGTCAGGCTTATTACGGCATGCAGCGCATGATGCCGGAGGTTTACCGGGATCAGCCGGTGTACGGCGGAGTTCCTCCACAACCAACAATTCAACAGCCGAAGATGGGAGGAGTTTACACGTCGGAAAATATGGGGATGGTGCGGCCACACGCGCCGCCGGAGCCAACCTATACCCAAGTTGGGTATGACAGTGTAGGGAGACAGGTGTATTATACTGCACCGGCGGGTGTTATGCAACAGCAAATGCAGCATCCAGCTGTAGCGGCGGTTGATGGGAGGCAGAGTGGTGGCGCGTTGAATCCAGATGGTAGAATTATTGGCAAACCTTGATGTTTATCCTTAATTTCTTTAATGCTTTTTAAGTTTAATTTTTAATTAAGTGGAAACAGGATTATGTGATTTTAGAAATGTTTCATGTAATGTTTTCTTTGGATTGGTATATGCAAGTGAAAGATTATTAGAAATTAATGTTTGATCAAACACAAATCTAAACTAAGTTTTAAGAAATTAAACATTTCTAATGTGACACACAATCTGTGTACATATTCACGCTAATATTTAATCATAAATTTTAGATCTGATGAATTAAATTTTGAAATTTATAGTTTTATCGTCAATAGTAAAATAAATGTTTTAATACAATCCCTCAACCTTTAAAAATTACAAAATTTTAAACTACTAATTTCTATTGTGATTAAAGTTAACTTATATGAAAGGAGTAACTTTATTTCTTTAACTAATTCACGATTGAACGCCATGTTCAATCATGATTTTAAATCAAATTATTATTATTTTCTAATAAATTTTATGATAAATATAATATTAACGTTACGCAACATATATTAATTTTGTGGTGATGAACGCTAGTTTGTATTCCTAAAAAAGAAAAAGACCAAACAAGTAAGGTGTAGATATAAAGCACTTCCAATCTTGATTGATTCTATTAAATTTTTCAAAGAAGCATCAATATGGATTATTATTTTTTAAAAGCTTTTTTATTGAAAAAAGTAATTAATCAATTACATAGTAACTATCGTACGTTTTTCTTATTTTTCTTCTTTTCTATACCTAAGGAGAGAACTGAAAAGGTACTAACAAATAGCTATTTGAGAATACTATTTCAAAAAAGATAATATGATTGTGATTAATAATCGATTTAAATTTTAAACTAATTTTTGAAATTTAGTCACCATTTTCCAATGGCAACATTAGGTGAATTGGCAATTGTACGTGGAAGGAGTTTTAAAGAGCCACTTGTGATTCTAAACAAAAAAAAGTCAGCATAATTGATGCCTAAATAAAGAGACAGCTTCATGTTGAAGCAAATAAAAATAGGTACTTCAGTATTAGTAATGGAATCATTTAGCATTGTAGTACTCCATTTGCTAGCTAGGAATAGGAATATGAAAGAAGGCCACTATTGTTGACTAACCAACACCAAAATTCATGATGATACCATCCACCAATATGATGCAGTGAATGATCCACGAATATGATGCAGTGAATGAGGTTTTATTTTTTTTATCAGAAGTTTTAAGTTCAATTTTTGAGTATGAAAAATTATTAATGAAGAGTATTTTTTTCTCAAATAATATCTTATACAGTATGAAATTAAAATACTCTAGCTTCAAAATCATTAGAAGAGAATGTTTCTTTTAAAATAGTCGAGTTTCAAAATAATTATTAGAGAGTGATTCCTTTCGGATGAGGCCTTATATGGTGTGTATTTAAAATAATCAAACTGTAAAATTATTAATCGAGAGTACTTCCTTTCGAGTGAGGCTCTATACAATGCAAATTTAAAATAATCGAGCTCCAAATCATTAATAGAGAGTGTTTCCTTTTAAATGAGGCTCTATATGATGCGAAAATCTACCTTTCTCCAATCTCTCTTAGAGCATTAACTTCCTGTAGGACAACTGTGGATCTATGTCAACTCGCAACCAAGTATTCGATTTCAACATCGATTTTACCTATTTTTTGGGGGGTCGAATTCAGAGTTCGTTCTCGTTTGATGTCTACTCAATCTAAACGTTGGGAAATTCGTAAGAGTCATACTCCAAAATCATTAGTATAGAGCGTTTCATTTTAAATGAGGCTCTATACGGTGCGAAAATTCATAATAATCATATTCCAAAATCATTAAGATAGAGTGTTTTCCTTCAAATAGTCCTATAAATAGTCGTGCTTCAATATAGATATCAGTATCTATGCAAAACCAAAAAATAAATAAATCATAATGATATATAGCATTCACCATTATTTAATTTGTGCTATTTATCATATATCACTTTCATATAATTGGACTAAAATAACACCATTTTTCTTCAAGAAGAGAAAGTATATGATTGAGGTTTACAATAAATATGGCAAATGTAGGATATATGTAAGCATATACTCTCTCTATTTATTTTTATTTGTCATGTTATATTTTTCAAAAGTTAATTTGATTAATTTCTAAAGTTAAATTAAATTATATTAATTTGATATTTTAAATAAAAAATTAGATATTCAAAAATTGTATGAAAAATATTATCAATTACAATTTTTTACATATCAATATGATGAAAATATATCTTAAAAAATTAATCAAAATTTTTATAATTTAACTCTAAAAATAAAAATTATGACAAATAACCGTCGACGAAGGAAGCATTTTGTTGGTCAGGATTTCGCTAATCAATCTTTTTCTCACCTTTGAAAAGTTGACATTCTGTTATTACAAGTGGAAAAATACATTTTATAAAGGATATTACAACAAGAATTTGACAATTATTCTAAATTGTATAAAGTCAAATCAACTAATCCTACTGCTAGGTAGAGTTCACTGATTAAAATAATAGTTTTCACTGAATAATTGTTTGGAGAGATATCTACTCCAATAAGAGAGAAAAAATTTGTTCCATTCATTTTTACTTGTTCGATTAACTCTCATAAATAAAGTGATATTTTTAATGAATATTTATATGATACGAATTGAGTTTTAATATAAATATTGAAAAAAAGATAAAAAAAATAAAATAACATGTGTCTTTTACAATACCCCAGCCAAAAGGGTACTCGTTTGTGAATAGGTAAAAGATGTCAAATTCTTCTTTCCTTTTCTCACCTAACCGACACTTCAATTCTTCAATTGCCATCCTACCCCAATAATAGTATATGTCGATAAAATTAGCTTATAAAATTATGTATTTATTTAATTCGTTTTAAGTTTTTGGAGAGATTTTTGTAAGATCGAATGAGTTAATAATCCATTCAGATACTAACATAATCAACTTTGATTCATTCTAGTTCTATTAAATAAATAATTATTGATTATCAATTCAGTAGAGTCTATTTTAATCCGTCTTAATTCAGTTGGATGGTTATAACACTCATGGAAAGCGATAACAAATAATAATGAAATCATTAATATGTTGGCGATGTGAAAACTTGACACGTGTAATATGTCTCTTTCTCTGTAATGATGAAAATGATTTCTCTACATGATATAATATTAATTTGAATTATCTTTTCTTGCTTCAAAATTTTAAATTGATCTTTTTAGAATTTTTGTTCATCTTTTTTCTTATAACATGAAGTACAAAAAGTTTATAAGAACTACTGCAAATTGTCATCTTTAATTTCCTGGAAAAAAAATTGTATATGGTGGTAAATTAATAAATTAAAATTAATTGTTATAATTATTTTTTTATTTAATTGTGTCTCGTAGCAAACTATTTGTTAGTCACCTCTCTCTCAAACTCTCACTCGTCACTCTTCTCTCTCGCTCGCTTCCTCTCACTTTATACAAACCCAAGTGTATAAAATCTGTTTCTATTTGTATAAAGCGAAAGGAAATTGTATAAATACATATCTTTTTGTTCTCTTCTCTCCCCTCTTCCAGATCTCGCTCGCCACTCTTCCTATTCTCGCTCGGCACCCTCGTCTCTCGCTTATACAAATAGAAACGAAACGTATAAATTGCGTTTATGCTTGTATAAAGCGAAAGAAAATTTTATATACACATGCAAGTACATTTATTTTCGTCCTATATACTTATAATTATACGATAAAATTGAAATTTGTATAGATTAACCCGAATAAAAGAAACTAGCCCATGTTGACGGCTCTAGTCGGAATAAGTGAAATTTGGGAGAATGATGAAGAAAGATTTCAGTCTTAGAAACTTCGTTGGGCTTATTGAATTAATTGGGCCTGTTATAT
Organism: Solanum chilense; assembly: GCA_032847665.1. Classification (NCBI taxonomy): domain Eukaryota; kingdom Viridiplantae; phylum Streptophyta; class Magnoliopsida; order Solanales; family Solanaceae; genus Solanum; species Solanum chilense. The sequence goes on along the minus strand of CM064971.1, from coordinate 63,293,909 downwards.
TCAGTCTTCTTGCACTATTGCTTAATGGGCCCTAAATCCAGTTAATTTGAACAATTAAATTCCTAGGGCGGTATATTCTTATGAATAAGGATGCAACACATTTTTTTTCTTCAAAATTACACTAAATATATTATTATTAATAATGAAATTTAAAATTTAACCCTGATGAAGTCATCTATTCTTTTGAAAATTGTCTTGCCGATGATCCAAGATTATTCGCTCTGTCCTTTTTTATTTGTCATGTTGCGCTTTTCAATAATCAATTTGATTAATTTTTAAAGTTAAATTAAATTATATTAGTCTGATTTTTTAAACAAAATATTTTGATATTCAAAAACTTTACAAAGAGTACTATAAATTGCGATTTTTTGCATATCAATATAATAAAAGAATATATCATAAAATGTTAATTAAAAATTTTATCGTTTAATTTTATAAAAAAATATGACAAATAAAAGCGGAAAAAGAAAATATTTTCCTACAAATAATATTGGTAGGACCACAAAATTAATAAATTTGACCCCATTGATAAACTATTAATCAATGGGACAAGTGGCATTAATTAAGTGCAGAAGTTAGTTATTAATAGTGCATAAAGAGTCCATACAAAAACACATAAATGATTTCTATTCATCTCTTTTAATATCCGTTAGACAGATTAATACCTAGTTAGAACTCATTATTAATATATAAGAGATAACGGTCATATTAAATTAGTTAAGATGTGTGTAAGCTAATTCAAACACTACAATTATTAAAAAAAATAAAATACATAAATTAGTTCGCAACTTGACTTAACATTCTTTAATATTTAGTTGTATTATTATTTTGTGGCAATGGCAACATAATTGTGGCGTATTTTTGTGGATGTTACGTTTATGTGAAGAAAATCAACAATATAATATAGTTTGGTGATGCAGTCACGTAGTGTCAACCTTATCAAGGCCTAATAATATTGTTTTATGCACTTTGATTTTTTTAATATTTCATAGATTTAATTATTTATCGTACATATTATTTTTTTTGTTCATGAACATGCTGAAACATTGCATTCTTCCTGGATTATTGGTGTTACAATTAACAATATCCCATGTTTCATGGTTTCAAAGATCCTTAATCCTTAAAGCTTAGTTTATTTCTTTAATAAATTTATAAAATACTTTTAAAATGTTAAACTTAGAACAAGGTTATTATCATTTAAAATTGCCATTATAAAATTCAGAACTCATAAAATTAAAATCTTAGTTTCGCCTCTAAATTCGGAGATTCTTTCACTCTAGTAATAACACGGACAAAGACTTTATTTGAATCCTATTTAGGAAAAAAAATAACATAATTTGTGTATATATATAAGATTGAATTTTCTTTTAACTTCTTTATTTTTAATTTTTCTTATATTTTGAAACTTAGATGAACTATCTTATCAATAGTTATCTAATTATTACCAACGTATTATTAATTGACCTATTGGAAACATCAGATCTCAACTTTTCCAAAATTATATTATATTAAACTATTCAAGCTTTGAAGATTAGTATTGTCTGATAGTTGCAACCACTTTACAGTTTTAAATTTTTATTTTATACAATAGAAGCACTACCATAATTATATATATATATAAGAAAAAATAAAACAGTCCAATCTTATCCACATAATTATATATAGTCTTAATAAAATCCACTAAATGGTGATGGTTTCAATTATAGATTATACCGGATAATATTAGTTCCTTTTCCTTGTATTTATTCACGTTAAGATTTTTATTTTATTATTAATAAAAGGCCGCTAAATGTTCTGGTATAAATTTGTTTGAAAAAAAAAGTTAAAACAAGAACCAAATGCTTGAGTCGACAAGCCCTTCTCATCTCGTTAAGATTTCATATATTATCATATTTATTAAATATGGTGTAAATTTTTTTTAAAAAAAATGATTTGATATTGATATCTTAGTATATAAATATGATAAAATTTGATGATTTCTTTTAAAAATATTAATATTTTATATTTTTTGAATATCAAATATGCCAGTACGTAGCAAAAAGTTCTTTATTTCCCTATTACTTAGAATTTTCTGAAATTCAACATTATAAAGTGAGTTATGAATGATGAACTAATATTTTAGGAATATTTAAAATAAATTATGAAAATAATATAATGAAATTTTTGACTCGAAAAAAATAAAAGTAAAAATAACAATTAACTCCATAGTCCATATCATCTTAATTTCCATGTATTATAAAGAAACGTTCCACACACATGGTTTTTTGTTTGAAAAAATAAAAGACAAAGAACACTTGTTCCTCTAATTAATAAGAAGTTTCCTTCAACGACAAAGAAAATTTATGCCTTTTAAATTATTCAGCTCACTGTCCAATATTGTGCTGCCAATCATTAAAGTAAATTTTCTTTCATGTTTTTATTATTTACCGAAAAAATAGTTATTTTAAGAATTAAGGAATAGTGAGTTAAAGTCGATTAAATTATTTTTTTTTCCAATAAATAAAAGGAAAATAGAGATGAGGAGAAGGTCAAGGGCCTTCTTTCATTGAGATTTTAAGAAAAAAAAATATGAAATTATATTAGAATGATTTTTGAAATTTTATGGCGTTTCTTATTTTTTATAATAACTTCTCATTATATAGGCTAAATCAATTGAATCATTGCTTCGATAAAAAGGAGACCCAATAACACGTGCCTAAGCTCTGATTTATGCTTGAAGTTGATTGGGGTCAAGTTGACGCAAGACTCGTGATTGATTGTTGATCTTCAAAAGAGTTATTATAAGAGCATCAAACTATAAGATGATTTCTCCTTAGGAAAGGTCCCGTAGGTTGCCCAATTATAAAATATTTTTATATGAGCTAATCTTTAGACACTTCAAATACATCTCTAAATTATAGCAATTACTTATTTGATCTTAATATAACTAAATGTGATGATCTATTTTATTTTTAATAGACACCATTTTTGCCAATGCATTAATTAGAGGAATTCATTCAATAGATGTAAACCATTTGGAAAACAAGTTGGCAATGATCATTTCTCTTAGGTTTTTATTTGAGTCTTAGATATTCATTTTAAGATTTGACTTTTTTATATTAAAAAATAAAATTATTTTAATTTAAGTGTATTTTATTAAAACAGAAGCAATTTTATTCCTAAATTTATATTAAAAAATAAAATTATTTTAATTTAAGTGTACTTTATTAAAACAGAAGCAATTTTATTACTAAAAGTCACCCCAAAATATCTAATCAAAGAAGAATAGAATACTTAATAAAGATATATTTAATATATTGAAATATTTGTAATCATGTGATTTTCAATATATCATCATTTGATATATTGAAATAATGATTTTGGAATACCAAATTAAGAAAGAACCATCTTTTTAAACAAACTAAAAAAAAGTAATTAAACAAATAAATTGAACCATAATTTGATGATGTGTAAAAATGTCTTATTTAGTTTAGAAGTAATAATATGTGATAGAAATTAATTTAGGGATAAATTGTGTATTAAGCCTAATTAAGAAAAAATAAAAAGAGATCATTTTCAAGTGGTGCATTCTCCACTAACGATATATTTGCTTTTCAACAACTTCTTTCGACTTGTCATTCCAACTTTACCAAACCAAAATCCTAAAATTATAGCTAGCGATTATAATTTTTGAAAATTCATCTTCGAATATTTTAAATTTTTAAAAATTCTAAGATTTTAAGTTACAAAATATCAAATATTAAATGTAAAATACAAACACGATTTTAATTTAAAATTTTCAACTCTAGAAACTCATTTTTTAAAGTTTCTTGGTCCATATAAATTTATTGACAGTCTTAAAAATATTCATATAATGAATTAACTAAACTTAGATACGTTCTTAATCTACCACATGACATAATAAGTGTTCTCAAACTCTCAAATGAGTATGAAACTCTTAATAACAAATCGAGAAAAGTGTTGAAAATATCCCTAAACATGTAAGAGTATATTTCAATAATATTACAAGATTTGAAGTGTTTAAGTTTTATTAATCAACTAAAAAATCGTTTTTAAGACGGTCAATAGATTGAAATAAAAGTAATAATTTGCTATTTCTTTATCTATTTTTAATTGTCATGATTTTTATTTTTAGAGTCAAATTATAAGAACTTTGATTAACATTATAAGACATAATTCTTTTGTCATATTGATATGCAAAAATATCAATTTATAGTATTTTTTATATAACTTTTAAAATATTTAAATTTTTTATTTAAAATATCAAATTAACATAATTTAATTTAATTTTAAAAATTAATCAAATTAATTTTCGAAATATCACACAAAATAAAGCCCACATACGCACTTTCATGTTTTTTTCAAAATCCCCAAATCACTTTTCCCCATTCTTATAGCTTCCTTTTTCATTTTCAACTCCTTCACAGTTCATATTCCTTTTCCTCTCAACAATTCCCATCCCCTTTTGCTTTATTAGTTTAAAAATAGTACAGATTGGAGAAAAGCCAAAATCTTGTTCATCAAGCCCTATATTTTTTCTTGAAATAGCAAAAAAAATGGGTTGAGGTAACAGGAACTTGAAGAAGAAGAAAAAGGGTGTTGATTCGTGTTGTTGTTGAAGAAAAAGGAGCAAAAATGGTGGTAAGGAAAGTTGGTAAGTATGAAGTTGGAAGGACAATTGGAGAAGGAACATTTGCTAAGGTTAAATTTGCTCAGAATACTGAGACAGGTGAAAGTGTCGCCATGAAAGTCCTCGATCGAAGCACTATCATCAAGCACAAGATGGTTGACCAGGTGGGTGTTTGTTTTTTCCCTTTTTTTTTTGAATTGGGTATTTGAAGAATGAGAAAAAACAACCATTGCAACTGGATAATCCATGGATGAAGCTTAAGATTTTAGAGTAATTATTATTCCTAATTAGTTAAATTCATGTTTCGTAAATGCTCTATTTGATTTGTTGTAGCAATTTATGGAATAAGCTTTTTCTATTAATAAAAAAAATGTGATAAGTTGACTCTGTAGATTTGATTAAGGGGATGTTTGAGACAGAGGTAACACTTGATTTCATTTTCACATTTTTAGATCAATTTGTGAACTTATTTGAAATTTTAGTTAATTGGCTAGCAACACCATAGAGTGGGTTCTACTTGTTGTTTAGAATGTTAGTTGATTGACCAAGGCATCATGAATGCGGGATTTTCGGCAATTTGTGAGGCTGCAGAGCATTTGAAAGGACACTGAAAATTGAATGATATCTGAACTCTGATGAACAGATTCATGTTAGTTTATTGATCATTTTTACAATGTGTGCAAAGTGCTGCTAGCTAATAGTCTTACTTTTGTAGATTTGATCACAGTTCAGCATTTCAAGAGTTCTTTTTGAATGTCAAATCCTAAGCCATTTCTTTCTGTGTAGAGATTCAAAATGTGTAAACTTGTGTTTGTGGTATTAGTTCTCAAGCATATGGTGTGGAGACAATGTTTCTGTTTGGATATAATTTGTTTTTTTTTTGGGTTCTCTAATAGGAGTTTTCTGCATTTTCATCTTGCAGATAAAGCAGGAGATATCCATAATGAAGCTTGTTAGACATCCATATGTAGTTCGATTACATGAGGCATGTGCCAAAACAAGTGCCAATGACTTTCAGTTTTCTGAAATTTGTTTCCTGTTTCACTTCTAGGTTACTGGTGTTGGGGAGATTTTTTTAGCTGATGTGCATTGCTGATATAAAGAAATTTTGCTGTCAGGTTATAGCAACTCGCACGAAGATCTATATTATCTTGGAATTTATCACAGGCGGGGAACTTTTTGATAAGATAGTAAGTCCCACCTTAAAATGGTCAAGGACAAATGCAGATTATTTTGATTCTTCTTAAGCACTTAAGCATATATTCTCCTTTGAATGATTTCTAATATGCATTTGTAGGTCCACCATGGACGATTAAGTGAGGCCGAGTCTCGAAGATACTTTCAACAATTGATTGATGGAGTTGATTATTGTCACATCAAGGGAGTTTATCATAGAGACCTAAAGGTACTTGTTAACAGAAACGTAAAATCGAGAGAGCAATAAGTTATTATGCATTTAAACGAAAATCTTACTGCCATTTTCCACATTGCTCAGCCTGAAAATCTTCTGCTAGATTCCCAAGGAAATCTGAAAATATCAGATTTTGGACTAAGTGCATCACCTGGCGAAGTAAGGTCTCCCAAAACACTACCTTTTTTCTCTATTACCAAGAATACAAAAATATTGGTGTAAGTCTTTATGTTGCTAATTGCTGTGGATAATGTTCTAATAGGGAGTCAACATTCTTAAGACTACATGTGGAACTCCCAACTATGTTGCACCAGAGGTAAGTTAGGCAGCTTCCATTACAGTAATCTTAGTTCTTTGTTACATGTATATCTTTGAATGAGTAGTTTGATCATTGATATGCCAAAAATAGTAAATTTCTATCCATTTTCTTTCAAGTAGAAACTATAACTATTGTATCCTTTACTTAATTGTGGATTAAGATGTCCCTTTTCATCCTTGTTATTGGAACTCTTTATCAGGTTCTTAGTCACAAAGGTTATGATGGTGCTGTGGCTGATATCTGGTCCTGTGGTGTCATCCTTTATGTTCTGATAGCAGGTTATCTCCCTTTTGATGAGGTTGATCTCACTACACTGTACGCAAAGGTAGAAGCTTTGCATTTTCATGTTGCGTAAATAACTTAAATGGAATTCCTTACATTCATCTTGCAGCAGCATGGCATGATAATCATGCTGATATTTTCACATTTCATCACAGTAAAAGAACATTATTTTATAGCAAAGTTTTAATTACCAACAAGTATGTTTTTATTTATCTGCAGATTGACAAAGCAGATTTTTCCTGCCCATCTTGGTTTCCTGTTGGAGCAAAATCTCTGATACATCGAATTTTAGACCCAAATCCTCAAACTGTGAGTACTCAATTAGAGAATTTACACATATTAGATTGTGCCCTTAAAATTATCTGTTTTTGAAACTTAATGTGTCACAAAGCCTTCTATCCATTGAACTTGTAAAATATTGCAACTTATTCACTCTGTGTAGTATTTATCAACAAACTTGTCAAATCAGAAGCAAGAAAGGAACATTGGCATAAATCCTTTCCTTTTCTCCTCTCTTCTTCTCCCTCACACAAATTAAACCATATTTGCTCCCTCTGCCATTCTCCTCTCCACTTTCTTTTTTTTGGGTACCAGTCAAATTTCATTGTTATAGAGCTAGATTTTCTCAAAATATATGTACTAGATGTCTATGTGGACTTAAAGCAAGTCGTGCACCGGCAAATATTAGAACTTTTAGTTGTCTATACTATTCTCCATGACTTTTTCTTCTTTTTATATTCATTTTCCTCCCATCTCCTTGGCTTCTTATCTAAACCTTACTGTTCTTATTATGGTTCATGTGGATATGGATGCTTCTATCTTCTGTTTTTGTTTCTTTCCAATCAGAAAGAACAGGGAAAAATGAATGGAAGGAATCAAGCAAAAGATTTTTTTTTTTAAAAAAACAAAAAATAAATATGCAGGTTCTACGTAGGGAATTGGAAAGAACAATGAACAAACAAAAGGGAAAAGAGAATAGGGCAAAGAAAGAAACTTGTTGCTATTTGTGCTGGTTTACTGCTCTTCATTTTTGTTATGTTTCTTGTATTCCCATGCTCAAATTTCAGTTTTTCCATGATGATCCCCATTGTCATGAGACCAAAGCAGCAATCCAGCAACTTCTTCCTTTTGGGTTTCCCCTTCCATTTTTCTTCTTTGTAAAGTCGTTATTGCTGACAGTATCCAAGTGTTTGAACTATTCTTTTGTGCATTAGACCTTTTTCCGCACTTCCTTCCTTTCTTTGTCTAATTTTTCTATTTTGACCTTACATTTCTTGCCATCGTAGTACTAAAGTATCAGTAGACATAGAACAACTCAGGAAGACAATAGGGGAAATAGGAGAAGGAGAATTTTTAAAATAGCATCTGGGGATTGCATAATGGATGGATGGTCATTTTGTGGAAGGAAAAAATTAAAAAGGAAAAGTATTTCCCTAAATCTTTATTACACCGTTATATTGACTTGGCTTATTTTTCCAAATAACAGAATTGTTAAGTTGCAACTTTTAGAATGTTCTATGGCAAGATGCTAATTCTGCTTATTGCTTCTTGAGCTATTTAAGTTTTACTCACTAAAGTAGTATACTCTCTGTTACATGACTTCATGCTACCTTAGGGTTTCTTTTGGAGTGTGGTAGCTGGGTGGAGGTTTAACACGATATACAATAATGTTGACCATGAAGATAAATATAGTCTTCTACAAAAACTAACATATTCGTACATTGGCTTATTACTTAGTATTTTTCTCTATTTTGTGCAGCGTATTCGGATTGAAGAGATCCGTAATGATGAGTGGTTTAAAGTATTTTTCTCTATTTTGTGCAGCGTATTCGGATTGAAGAGATCCGTAATGATGAGTGGTTTAAAAAAAATTATGATCCTGTCAAAGTCATGGAGTATGAAGATGTCAATTTAGATGATATTAATGCAGCTTTTGATGATACTGAGGTGAGTAAGACTTAGAATTACTGCCTTTGATATATAAAATTTTTTAATGTTGAATTAGGAATTTAAGTGAATCTTGCCAAGGGTTGCTTGTTGGCAAGCTGGTAAGTAGCTGGCTGAAGCATTACTTCGTATTTGTTTATTGCTCAAGTTGAATGTTCTGTTATCATTAAGGTGAGAATGTTATTGTTTAATGTTATTGGGGCTATCACTTGGATTTAGATGATGGAATAGTTTTGTGAAGGTGCATTCATTAAAACCTTTTGCATTATTCAGATTCTTTCTGAACTTTTTCCTCTGGACAAATGGAGGATATGCACCAAAAAAAGAAAGAAAGTTCAATTTGATAGGACTTGTTGTAGTGTTTGGTATGAAATTTTTTTTCCATGGAGGTCTGGTTATAAACTGCTTAGTTTCTTTGTTTTCCGCTATTTTATAGCATGTTATAATGTTTTATAGGAGGAAGCATCCAACGAGCAATGTGACAATGCGGATGCTGGGCCTCTGGCTTTAAATGCCTTTGACCTAATTATTCTCTCTCAAGGATTGAACTTATCCATATTGTTTGACCGTGGGCAGGTATTGATTCTAAATCTTCTACCAATTCGACCATTCACAACAGGACTGTAGTTTCTGTCTTTCATGTAGATCAGATTTTATATAGTCCATAACATATATATCAACTAGTTCTGAGTTGGAGCAATGAAAAGAGGCACATCTTGCTTCGCATTTTCAACTTACCCCATAGGTTTTGTTAGTTGCTTGTCATTATTAAGGTGCTGGTCTTGAACTTAGATAGGTGAAATGTGGATGCTGGATTTACAGGACTCAATGAAGCATCATCAAACACGCTTCCTAACACAGAAACCAGCAAAAGTTGTTTTATCAAGTATGGAAGTTGTGGCCCAGTCCATGGGTTTCAAGACCCATATCCGCAATTTTAAGGTAGACACTCACCTTTTCTTATTAATAATGGGCATCTCAAGCAGTCAAGCTTAATCACTTGGGTTCACTAGGTCTTTTTTCTTTTCTTTCAAGTTCTATGCTGCAATTTTCTTGGAGAATTCCTAAGATTGGTCCTCATTTCTGCTTGTATGTATGTCTCAGATGAGGGTAGAAGGTCTCTCCGCAAACAAGACTTCACATTTCTCTGTAATACTGGAGGCAAGTTCACTTCTTTCCAAAGCTGTTTCAATCTGCGTAGCACTCTTTCTGTGCTAGCTAATATTTATTATTCAACAGGTTTTCGAAGTTGCTCCTACATTTTTCATGGTAGACGTTCAGAAAGCAGCCGGTGATGCTAGTGAATTCCTCAAGGTTAGTTCAGTCTCATACATATACATGATCCAAAACTCTCTTTGCTTCTTCCTTATCAAAAAGCAAGTGCTTACGCCTATACTGTTTAACAGTTTTACAAGAACTTTTGTGGCAATCTTGAGGACATTATCTGGAGGCCACCGGATGAATCATGCAAATCAAAAGTTACAAAAGCAAGGAGTAGAAAGAGATGATATTTTAGCATTAGAGAATCTGTGTGTACTTTGTGTTTGTATAAAAGATTACAGTTTCTTGAACCCAATAGGCAGTGAGTACACTCTTTTATAGTCGAGCCAAGTGAGGGGTAATATTTTCGCGCTTTCCCCAGGTTTTGTATCAGTTATATCAATGTGGTGATGACAATTTATCATCTTAGAGCAGAGAGTAAAACATAACAAATACTTGCTATTTCTAGAGAAGAGTTTCTCAAGTTGATTATATTTTTACCAGCTTCAGTGAAACATTTGCAATTTTCTTGTTTCATCAATTTCATATTAACAGCAAAGACAATTGTTGTTAAATCCATGATCTACCCAACATTAGAGCTTTACAACTAGTCAACCAAACCTTTGCCCCTTAAATTCAAAAGATGGCAGGACAAAACCTTGTGTATAACTGATAGAGCAATTGGAAATTTCATCAGTACAGAAAACTCCATATAAGCCACTATTTACTTTTCTGATTTTCCTTTCATATAACAATATCAGTCAATGAGTAGATAACAGAGACTTGACAAGAAAAATGATAATCAAGAAAATTAAGGTAAGTGAAGGCTTTGAGAAAGAATTAAACAAGACTACCAAAATCGCCGCAAGAACAATGTCCATTCACAAATTTGTGAAGCCTTTTACTATCTCTAATGATGATTTTTCTTGAAGTTAGCTGTGAGATGAATTTCATAAAGCTGTGGCAATCTCTACACATGCTTATACTCTTAATAACTCGGATGGGTGCAGCACTTGGTATGTTCAGCAATCCAAATGCAACAGCCAGTTTTTCACTGTGACGACCAATAGGAAAAGTTGCTTCATTACCTTCTTCGTTTTTGAGCTCCAAACTTGTGTGTAACTCAAATCCCATTGTACTTGCTTTGTCATGTAAGTCACTTAAGAAAATATCTATATTTTCGTATGGAGGATTCAACTGATCACCTGTTCTAAACGAATGAACTTTGTCCCTGATGCTGATCCAGCTCCAATCCTTTAGCTTTCCGATTTTTTCATCTTTCATTAGCTTTCTCAACCTGGAAACATCCTTCCATCTCTCAGCTGAGAGGTACATGTTTAACAACAGGAAGTATGCTTCTGAATTTTTCGGGTTCAGGCTGAGTAGTTGTTCAGCAGCATAAAAACCTAGTTCTAACTTCCCATGGCTTCTACAGCCAGCTATTAGAAGTGACCATATAAACTCGTTAGGCTCAAAATCCATCTTCTTGACGAAATCAAAAGCTTCATCTATCCTACCTAACCTCACAAACATATCAATCAAGCATGCATAATGGTCCATCACGGGCTTAATTTTGTACTCTTTTTTCATCATGTCAAAGTATGTCAATGCCTCTTTAACCAGTCCAGCATGGCTACAAGCCGAGAGCACTCCCACGAATGTAACCTTGTTTGGTCTAACTCCTACGAACCTCATATCCTCAAAGAGCTGCAACGCTTGTTTAGAGTACCCATGTTGTGCGAAGGCTGTAATCATAGACGTCCAAGATATCAAAGTTCGTGTAGACATCTCCACAAAAGCTTTACTTGCCCTGTCAATGCTCCCACATTTATTATACATGTTAACTAGGGCAGTTCCCACTACAACGTCCGACAAAAACCCAGACTTAATAACCTGAGCATGAATTTGTTCCCCTTGTTCCAAAGCAACTAAACTACTACATACAGATAACACACTTGAGAAGGTGAATAAATCAGGCTTCATCCCCGAATGATGCAGTCTCAAAAAAGTGTTTAGTGCCTCAAAACCGCTGGAATGTGCAGCAATACCGTCCTCTCCAAGATCCATCATTTGAGCAAGACCTGCAATCATCGCGTTCCATGTAACCAAACTAATTGACTCCATTCCGTCAAACAGCTTCTTTGCCTCTATAATCCATCCATTTTTCAAGTATAAGTACATAATTGAATTTGTTACTCTTAGATTAGAACCATACCCCAGTTTAATGCTCAAAGAATGAATTTGTGATCCTATCTTTAAAGCCTGCATTATGCAACACAAACTTAGTACACTTGTAAATGTGAACTCATTAGGCTCCACATCCGCACTAAGCATATCAACAAACAGGCTTAATCCCATTGCAGAATCCCCGTTATCTCCACAGGCAGATATAGCTGCTGTCCACGAGATAACATTCTTATCAGCAATCATCCGAAAAGCTTTAACTGCAGAATCCAGATTGTGACTTTTGGAATACAAGCTACAGAGAGCATTGCCAATACTTGTGTCATCCTCAATTTCATACTTCACAACATACGCATGAATCTGCTTTCCTAACTCGAAATGACCCAACAATGAACAAGCATTGAACGCAACACCTAACGTATAATTCGTGGGAAATCCACCCGCTTCCAGCATTTCTTGGAATACGCTAATAGCAACCTCCGGCTGCGAATTCTGAACATAGCCAGACATCAAGGATGTCCAGGTAACAACATTTCTCTTAGGCAAATTATCAAATACCTTCCGTGCACTTCCCATCATCCCACATTTTGCATAAACATTAACAAGAAATGTCATGAGGAACAAATCTTCATGAATACCCATTTTGATAATATGGCCATGAATAGCTTTAGCTTCTGAAACAGAATTATTCTTGATACATTCTTGCAGAAGTGGAACATAAGAAGCTGATTCCACTTTTTCACTACCTTCTTTGATCAGTGAAAGTGCCTCTCTGAATTCAACATTCAATGGCTCCAATGCTTTATCCGAGTTCATGGGACTATGATTTTTCTAAATTAAACCACAAAACAAGAAGAACCATTAGATATATAGAAGAAAAAAAACAGTACAATCCACTGATTAGTCCGACCACACAGGTCTATTGTACACCATCTTACCCTGCATTTCTGCAAGAGACTGTTTTCGCAACTTTATCAGTTACTCCGAGACTTAGACAATGGAGTAAAACAGTAATTAAAAGGATCAAGAACGTACCTTTTCGAAAGGCAAAGGAGTTACTGAGTTTTTCTTGAATTCATTTTCAAGCTTAAGGGTGTTGCCCACAACTACTGAAGGCAGAGAAGCCATTGAATTCGCCACTCAGTATAATACTGGGAGAAGATTACTTCATTGTTCTTCAGTTTTATTTTATCTGAAATTGAAAAAGAAAAATGTTATCTTTACTCTTTGGATGAAATTGAACTGAAAATCCGAACAGGGGAGACCGGTAGAGATTGAGTTTCGTGGACCCCGCTGGAGATGTGAAAAATGGATTAGGACGTTAATCTTAGCGGGAACTATCAAATTATGGATAGTAATCGTTCGTTTTGGTATCGGTTTTATTTTGGGTTGGATGAGTGTTATTAGTTAGTCTCGAAATTATTTATTTTATTAATTACAAAATTCACGATATAATTTTATTTATCCCACCTTCCGTACCAAAACAACGATTCATAGTTTTTACCTTCTAATCCCTGTTGACAATTCGCTAAGAATATACTCATTTCTGTAAAAATATATAAAATGTACCCTTTCCGTCTCATATTAGTTGATTACTTTGCATTTTATATCGTATTTAAGAAATCATAAGTAAAAAATAATTTTACTAATTCACTCCTCAAAAAGTTTTTTGGAAATTACAAACATTGAACACTTTCAAAATAAAAATAATTAATGTTTCTTGATTTAGTAAAGTGATTAACTAATATGAAATAATTATATTTAATATAATGATCAATTAATATGAGATAGAGAAAGTATCATTTAATCTTGTAATTTTAAATATGATATTAAAATTAAAGAGTAAGTTAAATAAGAAAATGGAATTTCTCTTTTTAAAATGGAGTACAAAAGAAAATAACGGAAACAAAATTAAAATGAAGGTAGTATTAAATTATGTAATCTGAATTTTAGTTCAATAAAATAAAAACTCCAACAATGCAAATTATTGGTAAGGACAAATAATGTTTGTTATTATTTATTAATTTTTCAAATCAGATTTTTTTTTGGAACAACTATTTCAATTGATCTAGTACTCTTTTCACAAATTTTGATAATAGTTGTAACTTTTGAATGAATGCAAATACAAAGTTTATATTCGCTTCATTAGTGCATAACTGGAAATGTCATTATTTCACCTTCCTCTCATTTTAGTTGGTGGAAGTGAATACAATTTGTAATTTTACATCATATTTATTGTATAAAAATAAAGTATTAGTTCATGATTCTTGTTTGGCGAGAGCGCTGGCTTTACTGATGAACTGTTTGCATAAGATCTTATCCCTTATCCTGTTATACATCATGTGAACGTATCATAAAATTACATCTGATGGTAACTTCGATCTAAAAAATCAAACAAATGTAATGAAATGTGATCCGTGTAACTCTTTTCCGCGCACTGCAGGTGAATTCAGAAAGACAAATGTTCTAACATCATTGGAGAAAAATGTCTTCTGACTCGAGCCTGATAGCAAAATAAGACCGATAAGGGGACAAGTAAAGGTTGGAAACTAGAACTAAAAAGGCAATTATCTTGCACATTTTACACTTAAGAGCCAAAGACAGCAAAATTACAGAATGTGAAGAAAAAGGAAGCCTCACTGCCTTAAATGAATAAGTAAATGGACCCAGTGTTAAAAACTTAAAAATACATGATTTTACATTCTGGTATAATAAACAGAAAAATACATCAGAAATAACTCTTTTTTTCGTTTAGGAGAAAAGTAAGGCAACAGAAGTACCTCAACACTAGATCCAAGCTCAATTCTTGTATTTCATTGTTTCTTTCTCGAAACCAACAGTAGGGAATTGTTTGGCATAGTCCTCAACGTCCTGCCTTAGCTTGGCAGCCTCAGATTGAATGTTGGAGTCTGAACTCAAAGTTGCCACAAAGTCCTTCAACTTCGTTCCTACGTTTATTAGAAACCGATGATTGTATGTAAGTATACAAGCTGAAACTTTTAATAACAAATTGTATGATCTGAGGAACTGATGAATTCCAAAATATTGACAACATAAAAAACACCAAACCTTTGGTCTCAGCCTTGACCTTAAGGGCCAACTTCACAGCAGCGTCAAAATATTCAGCCACTTTGACAAAATCCTCCTCAAGAAAACCTCTAGAAGTGAGAGCTGGGGTGCCTGGATCACAGCATGAGACGGGGTAAATTGACTTGGAGATCAATTATATCCGCACGCATCTCACCATCAATGGAAATGTTTTTTTTCTGTTCTATTTACTCATTTAATTTTTAATTTTGGATCAACAGGAATTAGTAGTCAATACTAAGATATTGCCACAAGAATATTAAGAGGTTCTACCCCTGGTTAATACTACAAATACACTTGCGCAAGAAAAGGGAGAAAAGAGCTGAAAGAACATATACATTCTAGGTGTTAAATTCATGAGATGCTGGACACTATAGGGTGCATTAACGATACATCCAGTTATGTTAAGCAATCATAAACTAGGGGAAAAAAAGATCCTTACCCATGCGAATTCCACCAGGTACCATGGCAGATACATCACCAGGCACAGTATTCTTATTGGCTGCAATATGCACCGACTCTAAAACCTTCTCAACTCTAGATCCATCAATACCCTGAAGAAGGTATTCACCAAATTGTCAGGGTAGGAGTCGACGCTTCCATGTAATGCACAATTGACATATTTGATCCATTAAATACATCCAATACACAAAAGATAAGACGTTCTACGCCTGATCTCTTTTCTAAATCTTTTGCAAATACAAATAAACACAGCTATTAAAATTAAAAATATCCTGTTCTTTTAGATGTCCGACGGCAAAACGATCAGCAATTCTAATGGACAATAAGAAGCTGTCCTGTCATTTTAATATGAACCTGTTATGTACCTTATTTCTTAAGTTAACCAGCACGAGATGATTCTCAGTTCCACCAGATACAAGATCATATCCCGCTGCCAGCAAACTCTGCAAAATATTGTGATCAGAAATTAAAATTTGCAACAAAACCATCAAGTTACCTCCCTCTGCTGTAGTAATGATCATAGACTATGCTATGGGTGAAGGAAGTTAACTACAAGTAGTACCTCAGCAAACTTAGAGCAATTGCTAAGAACTTGCTCTTGGTATGCCTTGTATTCTGGTGTCATGACCTACATAACAGACAAGGAGACATTTTATACAGTTGCAACTTATTAAGGGAAACATGTAAACAATGGATACAAATACAGAAGATGAACTACTTACTTGTTTCAGTGCGACAGCTAAGCCAGAAATTGTGTGATTGTGGGGGCCACCTTGAAGTCCAGGGAAAACAGCTTGGTTGATTTTATCTTCATAGTCATACATAACCTGTAGGATGACAATCACACTATTACTTATCACATTATAGTTTCTCCATTATTCAATCAAAGAACAGAGATATAAGTGGCACCCATATTCCAACAATGAGATTTTGTGCTTCTCATCCAGCCTTTTGTGTTCATTTTGATTTTATGCAAGATTACAGGAATTGAAGCATTTAACTTTTGATTCGTTTAAGAAGGTGGTAGCGTGTTAACTGAGGCGCATGATTTTATGGTGTGTCCAGTAGGCAAGTTTACAAGGTTGAAGGAAGATCTGAGGACGTGTGCAAGGAATAAGCAGAGAATTGGGTTGAGGCCAGCAGAAGTTGATGGAACCCATAAAATTACTCAATTTGGTCGGCTAGGACTTAGGAGTGAAAGACTAAATTGGCTTGTCCAACATAAACTGAAAATTTCCGATGCAGGACACGGTAATAAGAGAACTAAACAAGAATAATCTACAAGGAAGGACTAACAATAAAAATTCCCTCCCTAGATTTCAGTACCAAAGAGTATCCAAACTAATACTACAAGTTATTTGACTTCAGGTCATACTCACCTCTTCTCCTTTTTTGTTTATCTCCTTCACTCCTTTTCTGAAGAAGATCATCGCTCCACGTGGACCACGTAGTGACTTGTGAGTTGTGGTGGTAACAACGTCTGCATACTCAAAAGGAGAAGGGATGACTCCAGCAGCAACCAAGCCACTGATATGTGCCATGTCTGCCAAGAGAACAGCTTTTTGCTTGTCACATACCTGTCAATTGCTCAAAAACAGCACTACTTTAAAAGTTGGAAAACATAATAGTGGGAACAAACTTAAAAAGATTTATTGGTTTACCTTACGGATACGTGCATAATCATATAGGCGAGCATAAGCACTTGCACCAGCAACAATCAACTTCGGTCGGAAGAGCGTTGCACTTTTCTCCAGCTGTGCAAATGGAAATTCAACAACTGAAGAATGAGTTGAAGAAATCACGTACTAACTAGACTAAAAGAACCTGAGAAAGCCAACAAAGAGGCTTGATTTGTAAACAATAAAGCATGCCTTTTACCCCAGGAAAGACTAGCATAAGCATCTGTACATTATGGTGTACAAATACACTTGCTTCAAAAGAAACCCTAGCTCAACAGCCTACAATTTTTGTGTCAAAACAGCTGAAGGCCTTGAAAAGAGGAAGCAGCAGAGACTTGTCTGTCTCACTTCCTCATTATCATTTACTCAGCATAGTAAGAAGCTTCAAGAGTGTGCTCCATGGGGAAAGCGACAATACAAACATGTGAAAGCATATGAACTAGGAAACATTTAAATCATATGTGAAGCAAGGCACAGGTTCAATTGAGGGGAATTCTGGATCTGTTATTATACTGATTTCAAATTATATGATGTTGCAACCAAGAAATCAGTGCATGCAGACTATAGGAAAGGAGATGACAAAAGATAATTTTGACATTTTCTTCAGATGATTTGAGTCGATGACTACTGAAATTAGTAATTAGAAGTGGCCAAAAGGTGCAAGACACAAGAAAAGTGAAATGGCTTATAACACCTAAACTATTCCAAATAATACAGACAAACAAAAGACTACCTGTTCATAGTCAATATAACCTGTGCTCTCATCTAATCTGTAAGGCATGGTCTCGAAAAAGATAGACACAGCAGAAATCTTCTTTGTGTCAGTCTGCATAGCATAGACAGAAATAAGGGCATTGCTGGGAAATAAATATTACAGCAAAGTACACCTTAGATATATTAGTTCAAGAGAACAAAACCTGATAACCATGTGAAAGATGTCCACCATGAGGAAGATCTAGCGCCATAATTCTCTCATGAGGCTTTAATAAAGCAGTGTACACTTGAAAATTTGAAGGAGATCCAGACAATGACTGAACATTGACTGCAACAAAGTTTGATGAATAATTAGCATAAAGACTATTATCAAAAGCCTAGAGAGCAAGCATAGAGCCATTATCAGGTCAGTTCACATCTAATGATCCACTCATAATGAAATTTTTCTTCCTGATGTAATTACCTCCCCATTTGGCAGGATCCAAATTAAAAACTTCCAGTGCACGTTTTTGACACAATCTCTCTGCCATGTCAATATACCTATATAAAATGAATAAAAAAACAGAAGACGTGGTTAATGTTTCTAATGGTATTCAATTAGCAACAAATGACAACCAGAATGACAAACTCTTGCTGATCAGCCAGAAAGCAAGTATATCAATGTCACAGCAACTTAGATTACCACTTTAGTTCATATTATAGGAGATCAGCAATTCAGTATAAAGTATGAACTCCAAATCAACCAGAGAACGAAAGTAATGAACGTACTCATTTCCTCCATAGTATCTAGCACCAGGATACCCTTCACTGTATTTGTTGGTCATTACTGATCCAACTGCTTGCATCACTGACAGTGATGTAAAATTCTCTGAAGGGATAAGCTCAAGACCCTACAAATTCGTCAAAATTCATGGTTCATACATAAACGATCTTTTAACATACTAGAGGCTTGTAAAATGTACTCTCTTCATTTCATATTATAAACACCTTTTCCATTGTGGATTGTTACTAGAATCTTAACATAGTTCTGTTACTATATAACTTTTTCTAAACTTTGATTTGATTTTTTTCTCTACTAAACTCTCTTTTAACCACTGGTTTAATTATATTCTTCAATTTTATACAATTAGTGATAATATATAATTCGACTCAATACTCCTCTCTTTCTTTTGATTCCAATCAAATATCATGATATAAAGTGAAAATGAGGAACTAACTACTCACTCCGTTTCATGTTAGTAGGCTCATATCGACCTAACACTCATTTAAGAAAGCTTTAATAAATAGTTTATTTTAGTAAACTGATCTTATTAATGATGCTTTCGAACTCTTAAAAGTAACACTAATGAGCAATATGAAAAAAAAAAAATACTAAAATTCTCTTGATTTGCTAAAATGAAACATCTACTTTTGGTTATAGTGGCCAAATAAAATGAAACGAAGGGACTAACTATTAAGAAAATCAGGTGTTCGTGTTTTAATTATCAGCTCGTATGAAAAGCAGATTTTGGAATATAAACACACAAAATTTTCTTAACAAATCATAGAATCATAAACACAATAAAATTACAAACCTTCCATTGCCTAGCTTTCTCATGCTCAATAATGTCGGCAATCTCTGGATCAATTTCTTCAAGTGGCGCATTCAACTGCTTAATCCACTATTAACCAAATAACCAGGAGCAATATTAAAATCATTGATCCTACCATTGAAAACTCATAAAAAAAACAAAGATCCAAAAAGCAAAAGTAAGAAAGCCTATACATATTCTGATTCGATTTACTACTTACCGTAACTCGCGGATCCTCCCTATCTCGAACTGCTTGATTAGGCAAAGATGACTGCAACAACAACAACAAAAATTTTAAAAAAAAGCAACAATTAACAAAAGTGAATATCACCAGCTTTACAAATTAATAACTTCTCAGAAAGAAAATACTTGTACCTTGTATTGCACGGAAGAGCCATTGGAGAGAGGACGAAGAAGGTTGATGGAGGAACCGTAAGAAATCTTACGAAGAGCCATCGCCATTGCTATTTTAATTTTTGTTCGTGTAATGGTAATGAGAAATGAGCTTTGGGTTGGTGTTATTAGGCCCCTTGTAGGGAATTTGGGGAAACAGGGTGGTTGAAGATGGTGACAGAGCTTAGTGGTGTGGTGCGTTTGCTTTGCTAATTGAATGATGTGACCTTTTAACTTTTAAATGTTGTAAAGCACTAAAATACTAGTAACACTTTTTGTTTGGTTGTATTATTTTTTAATGTATCATATTATATTGTATTGTATTATAATGTTATATTATTATAATTTATAATTTGAGTTATGAGTTTATTGAAAAAGTAAAGTATAGATCAAAATAATATAATTATTAAAATGTAAATAAAGATAATAATACGAATACATCAAATTAGTTATTCATAAATTTTTTAATTATTATCTAACAATAAATTTAAACGATATAATAATTTAAATAAATATCAAAATAATTAAAATATTTAAACTAATAATATAACGTGTAACACCCGTCCAAATGTGGCTTAAGGCAAAAAAATAATTCTAAATTTAGGAATCTTTGTCATTTTTTAATAAAATACTTTTAAGAAAATTAAAATAGAGAGAGTTGGTTCTGGGGACAATGTCAGTAGTTAATCATCTCAAAGTGCATGGAAGTTGGTGAACTGATTAGATCGGAAAGTATTCCACTGTTCACTGTTAATTACTATATTTTTAAAAAATGTTAACTTAATTCGTAATCATTAATATTAAATAATTATTCATCCTCAAATTATTTCATTGTTCAAACAAAATATATGCATAATTAATTATTTTCTTAAATGAGATACGAAGTTTATTATGTACGAATAAAAAATAAATCATGAATATATATGACAAATTAAGTAAAGATAAAAATTTATATATATATATATATATATATATATATATATATATATATATATATATATATATATAAATGAGGATCATAGAGGAGCTGATGTGGCACCTCTCTATGGCCTCCATTCCAATTTCTTTTTTTCCTCCTTTTTTTCTATTTTTTTTCCATTTCTTTTCATTAAATAATTTGTTTATTCATTAAAAAATTCATTCATATTTATTATTCTACTTATACCTAATAAGTTACAACAAAACCTCCATCTATTTACATTCCCTACTTAAATAATATGACTTTTCAACTTATTTTTAATTATTTTTATGGTTTACACAAACTATAAATAACAACTATCTATGTTCAATGATCATTCTCATTTTCTCATTCTTTCTTTTTATTAGTATAGTTTTTTCCTCTTTTACATTTATTTCTTCATCTTTTTCATCAATCATGTACTTAATAAGTTCACCATATGATCTTCATATTGATAAAGATCATAGATATATTTTTCAAGATTCATCAAATTGATGTTTGCATTAGTTTGGTACAAGTTTATGAAAATGAAGAAGGAGTCACAATTATTTCAAAATTTCATCAAGAAGATGGTCATATTAGTAAAAAAGTTTGAATGATTTCTAAATATTTTGAAGATTAATTCATTCATGTATTGTTTTGATTATATTTTTTAGCTAGATATATAATTTCATGTTATTTAACAAAATTAAATTATGAAACTCTACTAATCAACACATTAGAAAGCTCAATTAACATTATTTTCTTCATTTTACTTTGCTCTTTTTCTTCTTCTTCTTCTTCTTCTTCTTCTTCTTCTTATTATTATTATTATTATTATATTATTATAATAATAATAATAATAATAATTATTATTATTATTATTATTATTATTATTATTATGAATGAAGATGAAAAGTTATATAGTTTTATTTTTATGTAATTTTTTCGTCAAGTTCTAATTAATATTTTAATTTTTGTCACAGTTGATTAATATAATATTGCACATAATACATTTCTAATAGCTATTGCATATCGATGTCCCTAAAAAATATATGATGTAGTTTATCATATTAAAAAATAGTCATAGACTAAACAAAAAATAAATTAATCATTTTTTAGTACTTTTAAAAAAATTAATGAATAAATAAATTATTTAATGAAAAGAATGAAGAAATATTTTTTCCCTTGGTCACATTAATTATATTTAAAACTAAAAAGTGTAATTTATTTAACTTCTCTTAATTATTGAAAATGAGAAACATAAGAAAAAGTGATCTGACATTTATCTTCTCTTTATTGACCTTTTTTCTTATTTAAATTAATTAATTTTTGTAAAAGTAATTTACTAAATTAATTAAAAATAATTTTTATTAATAGAAGAACATTTACAATAAAAACTTTTCACATACTACTTTATTAGGAGTAAATAATAACCATCCATAACTGACATCTAATTTCCAATCCTAATAGATTAATTTTTCACTTTTTTTTTTAACCTTCTTCTGATTATAATTTTAGAATAACAATTTTAAAAAAATATTTTAAGTTATTTTCTCTTTATTATTTACTTACAACCAATATATCTATTTACATATAAAGTTAGAATGTTAGAAATAAATAAGATGATGTGGTACATGTCTATCACCTCCGATCACATTTATCTTTTCTCTAAATTATTTAGCATGTTTTTTATTTTTCTTCACCAATGTGATATTGTAAAATATATTTTCAAAATTTCCTCTTCAAATAATTACTTAATAGTATTATTTTGCATAATTAACATTTTTTTTATATATATAACTTTTATTTTTAATTGTTAATTGTTAATTAATAATATTCATGACTTCAAAACATTTATGTGAATAACCCCCTAAAGTAATTAATGTGCAAGTTATATAGTTTTTCTTATCTTATTTAGTTGCTACAAGTAACAATTTTAAAGAGATTTTCTATAGAGTTTTTGTATTTTATTAGTTATTTTTTATATATTATAAATTTATAAGTGTTTATTAATAGTTTGGTATATTGTAACAGTTGCTTTTTTTTCGTTCTGTAATAATAATTATTGTGTTGTTATTTTTTTTTAATTATTGAATGTTTGCTTTTCATATTAGATTCATGTTAGATTAAAAAAATTAAGTAGAGTATATTGTTAGTTGAATAATGAAAATATGATACTCCTATTAAATTGCTTATGTAGTGTTGACGTGATTTCTCAATATATCGAAGATGATTTTCACCAAAATAAAAGTCAACATTTTAATTTATTATTTTACAAGCAATAGATTCTAAAAGATTTAATTATTTTAGATAAAATAATATGATAAGCATGACTTGAAATTAGTTGTATATTTCCACTCTAGGAATTTTACACACATATATATATATGATATGTTTTCTAATTTATTAAATTATTTCAGTTTGAAGATTTTGGGTCTTCCTTATATATGCTATGAATTCCCTATAAGACTGTCAATTTCGACTCATTCGCATGCCTCTCTCCCCACTCCTTAACTGACTTGTGATTGTTGTTGTATGGGTAATTTACTTTTGTTGCATTCCTCAAGTATTTCGTTTGTTCTTGCATTGTAGATGGATGCTTGTCTTCATAGTCCAATGGATCTAGATTGATGACGTAACACTAGAGCTTGAGTCTTATTCTTAATGTGTTTTGGAGTGAAATGATGATCTTTGTTTTCCTTGGCACACAGTAGAGTTTCAATACCAAAAAGAGAGACGTAAAATTGTTTTCTTCATTGACAACAAAAGTTGTAGGCTCACCAGCTTCAATACGGCCCCATTTATCAACTGCTAGCCTCATAGATCCCTTGAACATGTCAATCTTAGCATTCCGAATTATGATTGTCGCATCTGGCTTCATCAAGTCAACTGTGAAGGAGTCGAACATGTCACAACAAACAAGTTAAGCTTCATCCTGAATCCCTTAAGCAAATATATATTAAGGAGATGCAACAATTTTGTAAACATTTTGGGAAAGCATCCTCATTCCTCACCACATAAAACTGTCAAAGCTGTGATTAAAAATTAATTTTTTCCAATTCATATTTGATCATGAATAAACAAAAACAAAGTTGCACAGTCAAAGCAAAAACTGCAGAAAACACACCTTTTATCCACAAAATCACATTAATAGAATGTTTTAATTTGACTCAGACAAAAGCATTGAAAACTAAAGAGTCAATCGACAAGTTACTAACATGGTCACGTGCTCAATTAGCACTCAAACAAACAAAACACAAAAGAGATTAAAAGAAGAATTTGGAAATTCATTTTATGAAAGTGGGACCTTGTCCGCGCCATATAACGAACCAATTCCTCAATCAATGTGCGATACACTTACCAACCTTTGACCCCTCCATATAGGTCATGTGGGCTCAACATTGGATAAACCAAGAACAGAAACGGATACTCGGTTGGAAAAATGGACTTGTGGCCTCTAACTCTAATCCAAGGGGGCCATTTGGTTGAAAACAAGTTTGCATAATTTTCTAACAAGTTATTTGTTTACAAAAATATCCTTTTACCTTACTGTTTGTTCAATATTTTAAAAAATAAAGTTTCGTCAATTTTTTTTTTAAAAGTATTTTGTAACTGAAAAAAAAGTTTATAAAAAATTTTCAAGTTTAAATTTGGAGCTTATTGATTAGTATTATTACTACTTTTCAAATGTAGATTATCATCAAGTTATTTTAATTGAACACTTTGAAATAATTGTGTAAATTTACAATGTTTTTAAAGTAATTTTAAAATAATGTTGTGCCCCCTTTTAAATAAAGATGATAATTTTTTTTTTGTTTCACTGAAATATCTTATTAAATTAGTACTAATCAGTTCATTAGATTATATTTTCAAAAAAGAATAACGGCTCCTGATAATTCCTTTTAATGTAAATTTAACTAATTTTATTACCTAAATTTAAACTCAATTTGAAAAAGCACACTATAAATACATCAGTTACACCCATAACGGCTCTTTTTAACGCTCGTCTCCTTCTTCACAAAGATCGCTCTTCTCTTCTCTCACACACTCTGTTGTCAAGGTCTTTCTCTCTTCTACACAACTTTGAATTCCTCTAAATGGTGAAATTCCCAATTCCATTTTCAATTTTATTTCTTCTTGGGCAAAAGAAATCAAGTTTTTTTT
>CM064971.1:63224766-63268766 GCA_032847665.1 Solanum chilense | reverse complement strand
GAATTCTGACCCCGACTGGGTTTACGGAACCTGTGACGGTCCGTCGTGCCTGCGACGATCCGTCACGCAGGTTCGTCAAGGACTCAAATTCCTTCAAGGAGTCTGTGACGGTCAGTCGTGCATACGACGGTCCGTCCTGCACTTCCGTCACGACGGACAGAGAGTTGCTCCCAGCACCAATTTCTCAAGAGTCTAAGTGTTTTGACACGGGGGCTCACGACGGTCCGTCGTGACTGTGACGGTCCGTCCTGCAGGTCCGTCACAGAGTTCATAGACTCAGTTTCAACACTCAATTTCATAATGCCAAGTGTTTTGGAACGGTACCACCTCGACGGTCCGTCGTTCCCACGACGGTCCGTCGTGGTGTCCGTCATATTCAGCCAGTTTTTCCCAAAAATAAATTCTGCTACTCAAACGACTAAACAGGTCGTTACACCTCTATCACAAAATCAACCACTTCTTGAAAGGATTTTGCTGCAGCAGCTACCTGTAAGGCAGGAATCTGCAAGTCTGACCTCAATCCCTTCACAAAACGGCGAATCTGCTCTTGTGGACTGAAGCAAAGTTGGGTGGCATACCTGGATAGTGCACAAAACTTAGCCTCATAAGCAGTAACCGACATCCTACCTTGCTCCAGGCTCAGGAACTCATCCCTCCTCCTATTCCTCACATTCCGGGGTATATACTTATCCATAAATAAGCTAGAGAATGATGCCCAAGTCATAGGTGGTGCCTGTGCTGGTTGACACTCAACATATGACCGCCACCACATTTTGGCGTTCCCTTGAAACTGATAGGTCACAAACTCAACGCCAAATTGTTCTACTGTGCCCATCTTATGTAGCAGCTCATTACAATCAACCAGGAAATCATAGGCAACCTCAGATTCAGCACCCTTGCAGACTAGAGGTTTCAACTTCAAGAATTTACTGAAAAGTTCATGCTGATCACTCATCATTATAGGCCATGTAGTCAATCGAGGAAACGTGCCTACTTACAATGAGGCATCCATGCGGGGAGCCACAACAGCTGCATGTTGTACTCCCAGAACCTGAGGTGATGGTGCAGAAAACACTGGAGGTGTCTGGTCC
The DNA here is from genome assembly GCA_032847665.1 of Solanum chilense. Lineage (NCBI taxonomy): Eukaryota > Viridiplantae > Streptophyta > Magnoliopsida > Solanales > Solanaceae > Solanum > Solanum chilense. The sequence continues at coordinate 63,267,675 of CM064971.1, read as the reverse complement.
TGATCATATAACCCGCTAAGATAAGCAAGAACCTGGTTAATCATCTGTGGGGTAGGTTGGGGTGGTAATTCCTCATCTTGCACTTGCTCATTTTCCCCTTCCTCACCCTCTCTTACTACCTCATCAGTCGGTGAAGGAGTCACCGCCCTAGTACTAGCTGGACCAGGTGTTTGTCCTCTACCTCTAGACGACGTCCTCCCGCGACCTCTACCACGGCCTCTTGCCACTGCTCCCCTTCGAGCTACAGCCCCAGTGGCTGGCTCAGGCGCATCCTGTCTTGCCGGTGTTGGTGTTGGCACAGTTGTTGCTCTAGTTCTAACCATCTGCGAAATAGAGTGAGGATGTTAGATACCAATTTGTATCACCTAGATACCAATTGGATCCAAGTAATAGCACAAAAGAAAGAAAGAATGGAATTTTCCTAAAGTCCCATAGCCTCTCAAAGAAAAGTAAAGGCGTCCCACTACCGTTCCTCAAGATTCTACTAGACTCGTTCTTGTGTGATGAGACCAACGAACCTAATGCTCTGATACCAAGTTTGTCACGACCCAAAACGAGCCGCGAGTGGAACCCACACTTATCCTCCTATGTGAGCGAACCAACCAATCTAAACCCCAACATTTACCAATATTTCAACCATAATGAACAAAATATAATGCGGAAGACTCAAAATCATATTAATATAACCAATAAACAAGCTTCTAAAGTTTATCAACTATTATCCCCAAAATCTGGAAGTCATCACACCAAGAACATCTATCCTCAAATTTCTAATCTAAGAGTATTTAAGAAGCTAAAACAAGTAAAAGAAATGGTCCATGTCCGAACTTCAAGACATCAAGACGTGAATGAGAGCATCCAGTCCGAGCTAGGAATAATAGCTCACCCTGAAATCTGATATGCTGGAGACTGGCTAGAGTTGCGAACGAGTCGAAGTCGATGGCACGTTTGCTGCACTCCACAAATAACAAAGAGAAAAATACAAGTAGCGGTCAGTACAAGGAGCACATACTGAGTAGGTATCATCAGCCAACTCAAAATAGAAAGCAATATATATCGAATAATAATATAAAACCAACTACAATACCCAATAGGTGACAACAACAAGTACAAGAACCATTGTCCACAACACCAAGCACAACTATGAGGACTCAAGCCTCCACACCATACTCATTTGGGAAATGTTTTATTCAAATTTAAGTATATTAACATAATTCAAGATTCATTCTCTTTATTCTTCTTGTGTCAGAACGTGACACTCCGATCCCCTACTACTGCGTGTCGGAATGTGACACTCCGATCCCCTACTACTACGTGTCGGAACGTGACACTCCGATCACCTAATTCTACGTGTCGGTTTATGACACTCGATCCCCTAATTCTACGTGTCGGTTCGTGACACCCAATCCCCTAATTCTACATGTCGGTTCGTTACACCCGATCCCCTAATGCTACATGTCGGTTCGTGACACCCGATCCCCTAATCTCATTATTTTCTAGTTCATCAAGCTTTCCTTCATGTCAAGGCATCATCATTAATAGAGAGGATTTAAGGTTTAAGATTCAACAGCCTCATCATTCGAATCCATCACAATTACATAATCACATCATGCAACCATACAATTAAGCATATAGAAGACTTTACAATACTACCCAATATATATCAATCGCTATTTAGAGTTTACTATGAAATAGCATAAACCATAACCTACCTCCACCGAAGAATCGTTATCAAGCAAGCTACTTCTCAATGCCTTTGCTTTCCTCTTCGCTTCTCCCTTTTCTCGCTCGTTCTCCCTCTCTCTGTTCTTTTTATTTTTTCCTTCTCCAGATTTTTTTTCTTTTACCCTAATTATCATATAATTCATTATGATGAAAGTAACCCATTCTTTATTTTAAAGTTATCTCCTTTAACCCCCAAGTAAATACATTATTAAACTTACCCCACTAATTTCATAATTAAAAGAATAAATAGTCCAAAACGCCCCTTAAAAACTTTTAGCAGAAATCCGACCCAGTCGAGGTTACGCCACTCGTGATGGCCCGTCGTACCTGCGACGGTCCGTCCTGCAGGTCCGTCACAAAGTTCAGAGAGTTAACTTCAGTAAAGGGCTTGTGACGGTCCATCGTGTCTACGACGGTCGATGCTGCAGTTGCGTCGTGAAGTTCATAGAGTTGATCCCCGTACCCAACTTTCACAGTTTAAGTGTTTTGGGACGGAGATCCTCGACGATCCGTCATAACCATGACGGTCCGTCGTGTTATCCGTCGACACAGTCAGTTATTATCAAAAGTAATTCTACTGCTCGAAATGACTAAACAGGTTGTTACAATAGATACCAATTTACCCATCATTCGTCCTCGAATGATCACAAGAAGAAAAACAAGGGCGAGAAAGAGTACCTGAATCTGTAAAAAGGTGTGGGTATCTTTCTTGCATATCAGCCTCCTTCTCCCAAGTGGACTCTTCAACTGGCCGATTCTTCCATTGAACCTTGATGGATGCAATTTCCCTTGATCTCAACTTGCGGATTTCTCTATCTAGAATAGCAACAGGCTCTTCCTCATAAGACAAATTCTCATCAAGAAGAACTGAATCCCAACGAATAATGTAGTTTCCATCTCCATGGTATCTTTTAAGCATAGACACATGAAATACCGGGTGCACTCCTGATCCTGGAGGTAATGCCAATTCATAAGCCACTTCCCCCATGCGCTTCAGCAATTCAAATAGACCAATATACCTTGGACTAAGCTTACCTCGCTTACCAAACCGCATCACCCCTTTCATGGGTGAAACCTTCAGCAAGACTTGTTCACCCTCCATGAAATCCAAGTCCCAAACCTTTCGATCTGCACATTCCTTCTGCCTACTTTGAGCCGTTAAAAGCTTTTCTTGAATGAATTTCACTTTATCTAATGATTCCCTCAAGAGACCGGTACCCCATGGTCTCACCTCAAATGCATCAAACCAACCAATGGGAGACCTACATCTCCTCCCATATAGTGCCTCAAATGGGGCCATATCAATACTTGAGTGATAGCTATTATTGTATGAAAACTCTGCTAATGGTAAGAAGTTATCCCAATGACCACCAAATTCTATCACACATGCACGAAGCATATCCTCCAACACCTGAATCGTTCGCTCAGACTGTCCATCTGTCTGAGGGTGAAATGTAGTACTAAGATCCAACCTAGTACCTAATTCAGCATGCAATGTTCTCCAAAACTTAGAAGTAAATTGCTTACCCCTATCTGATATGATGGAAAGTGGAACTCCATGCAATCGAATAATTTCTGAGATATAGAGTTTGGCTAACTTCTCTGCATTGTAAGTCACCTTGACCGGAATGAACTGAGCAGACTTAGTTAATCTGTCAACAATTACCCAAATAGAATCAAACTTACCCAATGTCTTTGGAAGACCAACCACGAAATCCATTGAAATTCTTTCCCACTTCCATTAAGGAATGGGCATTCTCTGAAGTGTTCCTCCGGGCCTCTGGTGTTCATACTTTACTTGCTGACAATTTGGGCATTGGGCGACAAAATCAACAATGTCACTAGAACCTAAGGTGATGGTGCAGAAAACACTGGAGGTGTTTGGCCCTGATCAGATAACCCGCTAAGATAAGCAATAACCTGGTTAATCATCTCTTGGGTAGGTTGGGGTGGTAATTCTTCATCTTGCACTTGCTTATTTTCCTCTTCCTCACCCTCTCTTACTACCTCATAAGTCGGTGGAGGAATCACCGCCCTAGTACTAGCTGGACCAGGTGTTTGTCCTCTACCTCTAGAGGACGTCCTCCCGCGACCTCTACCACGGCCTCTTGCCACTGCTCCCCTTCGAGCTACAGCTCTAGTGGCTGACTCAGACGCATCCTGTCTTGCCGGTGTTGGTGTTGGCACAGTTGTTGATCTAGTTCTAACCATCTGCGAAATAGAGTGAGGCTGTCAGATACTAATTTGTATCACCTAGATACCAATTGGATCCAAGTAATAGCACGAAAGAAAGACAGAATGGAATTTTCCTGAAGTCCCATAGCCTTTCAAAGAAAAGTAAAGGCGTCCCCCTACCGTTCCTCAAGATTCTGCTAGACTCGTTCTTGTGTGATGAGACCAATGAACCTAATGCTCTGATACAAAGTTTGTCACGACCCAAAACGAGCTGCGAGTGGCACCCACACTTATCCTCCTATGTGAGTGAACCAACCAATATAAACCCCAACATTTACCAATATTTCAACCATAATGAACAAAATATAATGCAGAAGACTCAATATCTTATTAATATAACCAATAAACAAGCTTCTAAAAATTATCAACTATTATCCCCAAAATCTGGAAGTCATCACACCAAGAACATCTATCCTCAAATTTCTAATCTAAGAGTATTTAAGAAGCTAAAACAAGTAAAAGAAATGGTCCATGTCCGAACTTCAAGACATCAAGACGTGAGGGAGAGAATCCAGTCCGAGCTAGGAATAATAGCTCACCCTGAAATCTGATATGCTGGAGACTGGCTAGAGTTGCGGACGAGTCGAAGTCGATGGCACGTTTGCTGCACTCCACAAATAACAAAGAGAAAAAAACAAGTAGGGGTCAGTACAAGGAGCACGTACTGAGTAGGTATCATCGGCCAACTCAAAATAGAAAGCAATATATATCGAATAATAATATAAAACCAACTACAATACCCAACAGGTGACAACAACAAGTACAAGAACCATTGGCCACAACACCAAGCACACCTATGAGGACTCAAGCCTCCACACCATACTCATTTGGGAAATGTTTTATTTAAATTTGAGTATAATAACATAATTCAAGATTCATTCTCTTTATTCTTCTTGTGTCGGAACGTGACACTCCGATCCCCTACTACTGCGTGTCGGAACGTGACACTCCGATCCTCTACTACTGCATGTCGGAACGTGACACTCCGATCCCCTAATTCTACGTGTCGGTTTGTGACACCCGATCCCCTAATTCTATGTGTCGGTTTGTGACACCCGATCCCCTAATTCTACGTGTCGGTTCGTGACACCCGATCCCCTAATCTCATTATTTTCTAGTTCATCAAGCCTTCCTTCATGTCAAGGCATCATCATTAATAGAGAGGATTTAAGGTTTAAGATTCAACAGCCTCATCATTCTAATCCATCACAATTACATAATCACATCATGCAACCATACAATTAAGCATATAGAAGACTTTACAATACTACCCAATACATATCAATCGCTATTTAGAGTTTACTATGAAATAGCATAAACCATAACCTAAACCATAACCTACCTCCACTGAAGAATCGTGATAAAGCAAGCTACTTCTCAATGCCTTTGCTTTCCTCTTCGCTTCTCCCTTTTCTCGCTCGTTCTCCCTCTCTCTGTTCTTTTTATTTTTTTCCTTCTCCAGATTCTTTTTCTTTTACCCTAATTATCATATAATTCATTATGATGAAAGTAACCCATTCTTCATTTTAAAGTTATCTCCTTTAACCCCCAAGTAAATACATTATTAAACTTACCCCACTAATTTCATAATTATAAGCATGAATAGTCAAAAACGCCCCTTAAAAACTTTTAGCAGAAATCCGACCCAGTCGAGGTTACGCCACTCGTGACGGCCCGTCGTACCTGCGACGGTCCGTCCTGCAGGTCCGTTACAAAGTTCAGTGAGTTAAATTCAGTAAAGGGCTTGTGACGGTCCGTCGTGTCTACGACGGTCCGTGCTGCAGTTCCGTCGTGAAGTTCAGAGAGTTGATCCCCGTACCCAACTTTCAGTGTTTAAGTGTTTTGGGACGGAGATCCTCGACGATCCATCGTGACCATGATGGTCCGTCGTGTGATCCATCGACACAGTCAATTATTATCAAAAGTTATTCTACTGCTCGAAACGACTAAACAGGTCGTTACAATAAGTTAGGCATATTCTCCTGGAAAACAAGATAGCTGATGTTTCATCCAAAAAAGTTATGCTTCAGAAGAAGATACAGGGTAGACCTTTTGGCAAGCTACAAAAACACTATACACCCAAGGAGACATCAAAGCTGATTAGTAGAATTTTTGTGTATAATGCAGCATGCCTGACATAACCACCTAAACTTCAAAGCAATCTTAGGTGTGAAAATATTTCTAAGATACTTAAGAAAATACTTTTGAAGAACTTGGTAAGAAACAACAAAATTAAAAGAATATTTTCAAAACTAGAAACTTAATATATATATATATATATATATATATATATATATATATATATATATATATATATATATATGAGAAAACCTTCGACTCGCCTATGTGGCACCATCACAACCAAGAATTCCCTTTAAATTTATCTTTTTCCATAAATAACCTTCTCATTTCATGAAAAATTACTAATTTTATGAACAGTTGTGACTTTAATGAAGAGTTGTGACTTTAGTAAAGAGTTGTGACTTTTAAGAAAAGTTGTGACTTTTATGAAGAATTGCGAATTTTATGACGAGTTGCGACTTTCATTAAAAGTTGCGACATTTATTAAGAATCTAATTTTTATGAAAGGTTGTGACCTTTCAGCAGGTTGCAACTTTTCCAAATAGTTGTAACGTTTAAGATAAGGAATCATAAACATTTGTGCACGGTACCCTTTGTTGTCTATAAATAAAGGGATTTCCTCTCACTTTAAAACAACGAAAAATTCTAAATTTCCTCCTCTTCCTCTTCCCCCTCCTCCTCCTCTTCTTCTTCCTCTTCTTCTTCTTCTTCTTCACAACTAAATATTTATGTACTTTGTTCCTTTTGAATGTCGCACTGTTGATTGCGTATGTTACAGATCTTGGTATAATTTATGTAGTAATTAAATTATGTTTCTGTTAGTAAGGATGAATGATTAGATGTAATAAATTTCATTTTCTTTACATTATCAATGGTTGTTACCAAGTAATAATCTTGTATGTGAGATATATAGTGTTTTAGTTTTAATAACTGATAAATTTATAATATTATTTTATAAATTCTCTGATATTAAGTTCTCGCGCGAGGTGCGGGTAATTTTACTAGTTAAAAATAATAAACAAAAAAATTTTCTAAAAAATAAAATTGACCCCACTGAATACAATATGATTTCTTAAAAAAATTAGTCCCCTCAAGTACTCGAGGTTGATGGAATATATCCTCTCATAATAGAATAATGTAACCCACCGGTGTATTAATACATAAAACCATGGTATCAGCAAACCAATTAACAGTAGTAAAATTCACTTAGAATACTAAATTTAATAGAAAAGAAAAAAGTTCAAAATTTTGTCATTAAAAAATAAGACAAACCCATCAATTTATAGAGAATAGATGATAGTGTGAATGATTTCTTGTTGTGACTTATCAGAAAAGGCACAACCCTTCAAAAAATTCACAAACTTACGAAAAAGTCATAACTTTTCATCCAAGTGTCAACTCTTCAGAACAGTCAGAACTCTTCCGAAAAGTCAAAATTCTTTATAAAAGTTACAACTCTTCAATTTCATTCATATCTTATTAAACACAATAATTAATTGAGCCGTCAAATAAATTGTGGCCTTGAAGAGTTCTTTTTAGTAGATCCCACAACAAGATAATCCTAATATGGGTCTCAAATCCTTTTAAATGGTTAAAAATTAAGGTTTTGACCAGTTCATAAAGAAGAATAAAAATAAGAAATCTCCAATAATAAATGCACAAACATCTCTGTCAAAAATTATACAATTCATTTTTTGTTTCAGCCCATTAATGTTATGTTAGAAATTTACTTCACCCCTATTTTATAGTAATGTTAGTTAGTGTCACGACCCAAAACGAGTCATGAGTGGAACCCGCACTTAAACTCCTACATGAGAGAACAAATTAATTCAACCCAAACTTATATTTATCATTCCACTTATGAAATTCTAGTCATAATGTGGAAGCTTAAAACTTATTGGTATAAGAAACACAAATCCATTAAAGTCTACTATATGTCATTTTCAAAACCTGAAATTCATCACATTAAGGACATCTAATATTCAAATACTAAGTCTAAGAGTTTAAAGACACCAAAATAAATTTATAAAATAGTTTATGTCCAAATCTAATGACATCATATCATGACCGAGAGAATCTAACACAAGCTTTAATAAGTATGTCAACCTTGAACCTTATATGCTGGCTACTAGCTAGGGCTGAGGGCATGTCAAAGTCGCCGCTACATTCGCTGCACTTCGTGAAAGGGAACAAAGCAAAAAACAAGTAGGGCTCAGTATGGATCTCATGAAAGAGAACAATGGAAAACACAAGTAGGGCTCAATACCGAGCAACATTTAATGAATAGATATCATCAGTCAACCCAAAATAAAACTAATATACAATAAAAAGTAATACAAAATCAATTATGATAGTTAGTAGGTGACAAGTAACAAACAATATGAACAGTGACAACAACACTAAAGTAAGTACACAATCAATCATAATATCAAGAACACTTATGGGGACTCATGCCTCCACATAACACTTATTTGGAAAATGAGTTCTTTGAAATTAAGTATATTAAGTTAATACAATATATTTTTCTTTTCATGTTACTGTGTCGGAGCGTCACACTCCGATCCAATTATTCCATGTTGAGAAGTGACACTCCAATCAAATAATAATCTTTCAAAAAGTGACACTCGGAATCCATAATGCCGTATTGGAACATGACACTCTGATCCATAATGTTGTGTTTGATTGTGACTCTGATCCGTAATATCGGTTAGAATTTGAAACTCCGATCCATTAATATTATTAATGTAGAATTAACTATCACCACATCTTTCAGTACATTAACAATATTTTATCAAGTCTTCTTTATTCAACGCATCACATCGAACAAGATCTACTCTATACTCTATTCTCTACTATAACAAAAATACAACACATCGAAACTAACTAAGAACTCATTAATTTTGATCCACCCCAAAGTAATATTGCAGAACCAAGATCTACTCTATACTCTGAATATTAATTAATAATTGCCTATAACCCTCAATTAATCATCGTAATTAAATTTTTATCCACTCACAATCTTGTTCCCATAATAATCAAACTCTTCAACCGAGAATAATTGGATGTCCTTAAGAATTTAAGAATTAAAATTGAAATAATTTCTAATAAATATCTAGACAATAACATATATCTATATTATAAGTCATGCTAATCTAACCAACAACCTCAAACCTTATCCATCATTAGCCAATAATGCCCTAACGTTAGTCCCCTCAAATTGTAAAAGAACGTACTTTTAAAGTGCAAGATTCCAAAATTAAGTTTCAACATTGCCAAATTTTCTGCCTAATTAAATTATAACAACCAAGTACCAACTATAAAATACATCCATTCGATTTTATAGTAGTAAAATATTCTTTCAAGAATTAGATTGTAATTTACAAAGAGTAGTATCAGCGGAAAGACCCACGATTAGTTTTGATGTAGTTTCTCTCTCTTCTCAAACCCTCATGCTTTCTACAAAATATTTTTCCATAAATATTGTATAAGAAAAACTATAAAAGTGTGAAAGTAACCGACTATTAAGTTACTTTTATTTTCCTTAACAACTAACTAAATAAATTATGAAAACTACCCAATTAAATTCAAAAATCTTGATACAAATAGTCCAAATTATGCATTAATAGTCTATGAAAATGTATTTTATAAAATAGAAATCTCTACTGCTCAAAAAGACCAAATGGGTCGTTACAATAGATAGCAATGTACAGAAGTTTACTCTCGAACGCTCAAAACAAGGTTAGGGTAAAAAAGGTAGTTGTGTCAACAATTCCCTTAAACTATTAGTATCCAAGGTCTCATATCAAAATTATCAAACCAACCAATTGGATATCTATACATAGTCAAAGCATTATACCGATGATGAGATAATTCTTAAGTTTAAACAACTGTAAAATTTTATGATAGTTCTCCTATAAATTCTCTCATAAGCAAAATTGTATGTGTAGAATGGCTAGTAACTTTAATAGATCCAACACAACACAAAATCAAGTATGCCTAAACATCCTACCCAATCAAGAGCACGTCACAAATATATACGTGATCCACTATGAGGGACTCACCCATAAAAGTGAAAACACACACGGATAGAGAAAGTGAACTATATTCTAAACCATGACCATAATGAAGTAGTTGGTCACATAAGAATATACATAACCAGGTCCAATACCTCTGGATACTCCTTCCATAGGGCCTAGGGGTGTCAAAAATTAACTCAAACATATGTAACCTGCCCAGAATATTAAGGGTTGGGCTCAAGACAATTTGAATTGGGTTCGATCTCAATGCATTCAAGCTTAACCCATTTGAAGAAAATTTCCAATTGAGCCCAATTCAATCCCCAATTTCAATCTGCTTTAAAACTTATTATTAAGATATGCTCTTGTATTAAAGGTATGAAGTATTTTTTATTTAACATTTTTTAGGATTTATCTAATCCATTTGTTACCTTTTTAACAAAAACTTCTTGAACTGAAATCCAAATTGTGAATTATAAAAGTTAAATAACAATATGTTAAGTTATTGAGATTAATAGGGTCAAAATGCGCGGGTCAAGTTTCAAACCATTTTTAGCCCACTTGAGCCCAACCCATTTGAGCCCCAAGAAAACTTGGACGGGTCAAGACTCAAACCTATTTCTGTTTAACCCATTTTAATATTTTCATTTTCAAACTAGCACGCGCATTTGACGCCCGTAATAGTGCCCCTATCAAATATTTTTATTTATCTTACTCTATGTCTTTGATATATTTTTTTTATTACCCACAATAACCAATTAAGTCCATATTAAAATTTCACGCATACTTGATTTATTGAGTTCCCCATCTACTGAATTCAACAATCTTAATACTAAGAAAACATTATAACCACACCGATCATCGACCTTACTTCCAAATCATCATTACAATAAAAGTATTCTTATCAAGCACATGTTCAAACTATAACTATCTCTCTTTCTATTTAAGCCTTTTATGAGAAATAGGAGTCCCAAAAAAGACTAATAGCACTATTTTATAACTTGATACTACCTTTCCATCGAGATAAAACTATTAATTCACACCCAAAATCAACTTCACACACTTCCACATACCATGCTTTAGCTACCTTTCTAAACCATCATATACCTCATGCCAACACTAAGGGAAATACTTGGTCACTCAAATTATTCTATGTATTATAAGCTCATAACCTCTATTAACCATCAAATGCCTATGCAATGTATCATAAAATTCAAAATATCTCAACCCATCTATGTATTAGACTCTTGTTAATTTTTCTAGCTTTCTTAGTCATCTCATCCTTTAAAAAACAACCCATGAAATTTTACCTTATACTCTAAATCTACGCAGAAGTCCATTCAAATGCTCAATGTCTAATTAAATGATCATTTTTTATCTTCAAAATTTATATCTTTAAAAAATATACCACTTCGAATGTAAACTTACAAATCAAACAAAAATTGAATTGTGATTTCAATTGTGTAATTCAATCCCCTTATATATGAATATTAGATCATACCTTGAAGATTTTTATGTATTCATGTATCTTGACATATCATTAATTCCCTCTCCATCGATCTTACAATATCTTTCACTATAAATCAAAATGGTCTCATTACCAAACTCAAATCATAAATGAACTTATCATCAAACTTGAGTTGGACGTATGTACACTTTTATATCAAGTCTTATCAACTAGTTTTTTAACCAATCTGATGATCACATGACACTATTATTATACCCAGAGCAGATTAAATTAAGCATCACTGAACCCAATTCCTAATCACATTGAACATACCTTTTAAGTCCTTGTAATCATAGAAAATATTCTTACTCTTGCCTCTTTTCTAAGGCTACACTCATCCCACTAATTTTTATTTCATTTTCATTATGAATCTAGCTCCTTTAAATTGTATTTGAGAGGTACCCCATCATCTCTTAAAATGTTCCATTAAACCACGATAATTACTAAATAGTAGAAACTCGCAAGATTAGATACTCAGAAGTCATTAATTCCATATTAAATTTATCAAACCAACAATACATATTCTACAATTGCATCTCAATCACAATCCATCACTAACTCATATTTCCATCACGCTCAGTAAACCTTTGTTATCACGAGTCATACCAATCAGATCCAAAGGACTACAAACTTTTATACATATTTTCGAACTAAAATCTCCAATCGAATTCACCCAAGTATATTCACTGGCATTCTTTATCTTTAAGTTTTTCATTCCAACATCAATTCACTCCTTTGGAGATTAAATTTATTAATATCGTAAAAAAGGTTCCCCACTAAAATTTTCCTGTAAAATAATTCTTAATCTCAGCTTCCGTAGTAACAAAGTAGTTGGTTTTTCAATTCTAAAAGCAAAATTGAATCTCATATCTAAGCATGTCACACCACTGATAGCTCGTTATGTAGTTAGTATTTACGCTTGACAACCAATGTAATCATTTCCACGTAACACTAGTACCGTACCGTACAATAAAAGGTCGTTAAATCCATCACTAGAACACACCATACTTATCAAGAGGATTGCACCCAAATAGCTCAAACAATTATACCCATTGAATATCGATAAAATATTATAAATCCATTTTGTACCATAAGAAATTTTCATTCTTTCTTTGATCAGGTCGATGACAAATGCAACACACTTAATAAGTTTGACCCTCCTTAATATATAATCAATCCATGGGATCATAGTAAAGATTTTGACCTCGATTGGCGCAACCTAATTTCATCATTCGCTAAACAACTCATAGATGATATGAAAGTTGTACTAAATTTATTTTCTAAAGTAATGATGATCATTTTCTAGTTGTCCCTTATGAAACTTCTTGCATGTTGTCACATATCTAGATAAAGTACAAAATTGACCTAATAGCCTATAACACATATATTCCATTTATATTTATTTTAGAGACCATCTCTCCTCTTATCGGTCTACATTTTGGGTATTTAATTTGATGGAGAAGCTAGAAAATGTTTCCTTAAATCATAGGTAGTTCCTTTAATAATCGGCAGCCAACACGACACTACCACAATATTTTGCGTCTTTCCGAAACTAGTATATAACAAACTAAACACTAAGCCTCTCAAATATATTCATATTATGAAGCAGGTCAAAATAATTAACAATGAAAGTATACGCATCTTCATAACCAATACCTATGAAGAATGAGGGTTTCAACTTTATGATAAAAATATTATGTCAATTACTAGTCATTACTGACCATTTAGTCAATTGAGAAAATATACCTATTTTCAAGGACACATTTTGTTTTTGTTTTGACGATGCTCCAGTACTAACCATATGTGAAATAGAGTGAAGATGTTCATATACCAATTTTTATCACCTAGATTTCAATTAATTTCAAGTAGTAGCTCGAAAGAAAGAAGGAATAAAGTTTTCCTAATATCTAATATCCTCTCGAAGAAAAGTAAAGGAGTTCCCATACAGTTTTCTTCAAGAATCTACTAGACTTTTCCTTGTGTGATGAGATCACCAAACCTAAGGCTCTTATACCAAGCTTGTCACAACCCAAAACTAGTCATTAGTGAAACCCATACTTAACCTCCTAGGTGGGAGAACCAATGAATCCAACCCCAACTTTTATTTATAATTCAACTTATAAAATATTAATCATAATGAGGAATACTAAATCTTAATAGTGTAAGAAACTCAAATCCCTTAAAGTCTATTAAATTTACCAAAACCTGAAAGTCGTCAAATTAAGGAAATTTTATCTTCAAATACTAAGTATAAGAGTTTAAAGACATCAAAATAAATATATAAAATAGTCTATGTTAGAAAACTTAGGACATCATGTCATGACCAAGAGAATCCAATACGATCTTGAATGAGGTGCTCAACCTTGAATCTTATATCATAGAGATCGACTAGAGATGAGGGCCAGTCGGAGTTATTAGTACACTTGCTGCACTCAATAAAAGGAAAACACAAGTAGCGCATAGTATGGAGCAACATGTACTGATCAAGTATCATCGGCCAACCCAAAATAGAAACTAATATACAATGAATAATAGTATAAAGTCAACTATGACACTTAGTAGGTGGCAAGCAACAAACAACATTAACCAGTGACAACAACATTAAAGTAAAAAAAAAATGATCACAATATCAAGCACACATATGGGGACTCATGCCTACTCAAACACTCATTTTGAGAAATGAGTTCTTTGAAATTGAGTACATTAAGTTAATTCAATATCTTTCTCCTTAAATGTTACCATGTAAAAATGTGACACTCTTATCCAATTATACTGTGTCGGAGCAAGGCACTCCGATCCAATAATACCGTGTCGAAACGTGATACTCCGATCCATAATATCGTGTCGGAATGTAACACTCTGATCCATAATACTATATCGGAATGTGACACTTTGATCAATAAAATTGTGCCATAACGTGACACGCAGATCTATTTATATTGTAAAACTATCATTTATTATCTCCACTTTTAACTACATTAACAATATTTATCAAGAATTCTTTATTAAAAATATCACTTCGATAGATAGGTATCAAGATTATTAATTTCACGATGCCGAAGGGCTATATTCCAAATTTCAATTTTAACATTGCCAAAGTTTCCTTCCTAATTTAATTACAATGACCAATTACCAACTAAAAGATACATCCATTCCATCCATTCGATGTTATAGTAGTACAATAATAGTTCCAAAATTAGATTGTGATTTACGAAGAAACGTACTAGTAGAAAGAGCTACGATTGACTTTGCCGTAGCCGCTCTCTTTTCTCAAACCCTTATTTTTTCTACAGAATATTTACTCACTAATTATTATATAAGAGAAAATATAGAAGTGTGAAAGTAACCCACTATTAAGTTCACATTTATTTTCCCTAACCACCAACTAAACAAATTATAAAACCTACCCCATTAAATTCATAAATGTAGTTATGAATAGTCCAAAATACTCATTTAAAATCTATCGAAAAGTATTTTATAAGAATATAAAGTTACAATACTCAAAACGACTAAATAGGTCATTACAGTTAGTAGTTAACACTATTATTCAATTTACCTCCTCCCTAATTTTAGAAGAAAAAATCAACTTAACCTATATATTTTATTAAACTTATTAATTACTATTTACAAAGGCAATTCCTTTTAGAATAAGTTGTTAGCAGTACTTAGCACTATTATTAAGTGGTGGAACTAGGTATTAACTAAATTAAGGTACTATCCCCACCCACCCACCCAAACTCAATTTTTTTCTGTAATTTTGTACAACTTTTGTCTTACATAGCACATTGCATGACTCCACGCAAATGAGACGCGTGGGAGATATTTTGATTCCATGTAAGTCAAAAAGGTGCATATATTAAATTTTTTCAAAAATGAGTTCAGGGGTAATAGGACCTTATTAGTTAAGGTGTGTTACTGATATTTCGATCATAGTTTAGGGGGGTAGGGTACTTGCAACTATTCGCTAAATTTGCATTATCATATTTTGAATATAATATATTTAATATGCTGACAAATATATTGGGGGAATGAATGGTACTTCCTCTCGTCTATATTAAATGAATTGTTAGGATATAACACTCCTATATAAGAAAAATCATAAGGACAAACATTAAAGGCTATTTTTAATTATATTTATTATTATTCCTAAAGTATTTTCCTAAAAATGTAAAGTAGTGAACAACATCGTTGAAAGAAAGGATAAATGTCAAGAAAAAAACCCAATTAAAAAATAACTTTAGAAAAATCACTTATTTTGAACTATTAAAAAAACTTCTGGCTATTCACTCAATATGGACTAGAGGGAATGAATCTTAATTGTTAAGTTGACTGGTTTCATGAACTTTTGATGACCTTGTTGGTGAGGGTAAAATAACCAAGAACTAATTGATAAATTATCTCTTGATTTTTAAATTCGGAAATTGAAAGTAGACATTTAAAAAGAGTAAAGTTAAATGTAAATATATGTGTGTGTGTATATATATATATATATATATATATATATATATATATATATATATATATATATATATATATATATATATATATATATATATATATATATATATATATATATATATATATATATATATACAATATTTTGAAATTAATTTATTGTGTTATAATAAAAAAAATATGAAAAGAAGAAAATTGGGAAAATATTTATTTGACTCTCTAATAAAAGACACTATGTTACAAAGGTAAAATGAAATTATATAAACATGGACAAAATAATGTTATCATTTTTAATTTTACCTTTTTTTATAATATAACAAATGGTAAACTAGAATTAAATAACCTTTCATGAAAAGTTGTCACTTTTAGGTAAACTTTTTACTTTTATAGGAATGTTGTGACTATTTAAAAGGTACGGATTTTACGAAAAGTTGTGACTTTCATTAAGAGGTGCAGCTTTTATGATAGGTTGTAACATGTATGAAAGATTGTGACCTTTCGAAAAAGTTAAGAATTTTTCGAAAATTTGTGACATTTTCAATAAGGCACGGTTTTCATTTGTTCACACAACCATTAAATATCTTTAAATAGAAGGGTTTCCTGTCATTTTAAATTAACGAAAATTTTTATGGTCGTTTTCAGCACAGTTAAATATTTGATTCAAAACTTTTTCTTCTGCATAAATAAATATTTCTGTATTTTGGTCCTGTTGACTTTCTCAATAACAAGGACACACTCTACATTCATTGGTCTCAATTTTTTCATTTTTTTTTGTTTCATTCTATTGTTATAGATCCTTATATTTTTTTTAAACGGTCATTAATTTATGGTTATAATCTTAATTGTTGGTTTTTACTACATGTTTTAAATATTGTTGTTTCTGTTTTTTTAAAGTTATTGTTATAAGTATTTGTTAGTACAAACTATATGTAATTCGAACTATGCAAATTCAAAAATAACTTTTTACAAAAATACATTTATTCACAATATTTTCAAAAAAAAAAAATTTCCTCTACAAGCAATCAAACCTAAGAATTTATATGATATTATTTTGTTGTCATAAAGTGAAATGATAGAATTAAAACTTGTAATTAATTATAATTATATGATACACAATGATGACTATCCTCTCTTACCAAAGAAAACTTTGCTTCTGATAAACACTTATTTTTATAAATAAATTTTTAAAAAATATTTAATATTGTGAGAGTAATTTATAGTGTTATACTAACAATATTTGCAAAAAAGAAGATTGAGAACATATTTATTTGACTCTCTAATTAAAGACACTATGTAACCACGTAAAATAAAATTATGTATTCTAGGACAAAATAGTGTTATCATTTGTAATTTTACCTTTTCTTTCAATATAACAAATGATAAACTAGAATTGAATAGTCCCTATACTCTTAAAAGCAGGTTTATATAAATATATTATTTACATCAAAATACAAAAAAAATAATTCTAATAGATTTTAAATAGGAATGTTCTACCGCGCGAAGAGCTAGCCCATTTACTAGTTTTACTAAAAAAAGATGCCAAGAAATTGTCAACGTGAATAAATATTTCCATTTATGTAGAACTAAAATAATATTTGTTTAAAACTTAAGGGTGTTAATATTTTTGGATAAAAATCAATATCAGATCATTTGTAAATATTCATGGGTCATTTGTAAAAAGATTCACCCAACATCGTCGTTCTCAAACAATGATCCTCTTCCTCAATTCTGGTTTGTGCCTCCAAATTGCTAATATCAACTTTGTCCCCGCACTCTCCCCTATTAAGTTGTATTTATGTTGTAGATTCTAGATAAATCAAGTCAAAATTAAGTTAAGAAGTACTAATCTATAAAAAAAACTCGGCATTTTTTTATTTTGATGTTTTGACCTCAGGAGGTCGGTATCCTTATTTTTAATTTTTGAGATTCTGACCTTTGGAAGTCAGTATTTTTATTAAATAATTAATGTAACACCCTGTAGCAAAAATAAACCAAAATTTATTTTTTCAGAAAAAATCTGCAGGTGCTAGCAACGGTAGCATCGACGGACCGTAACCTGAACCATGGTCCGTCCTGTACTTCCGTCGATGGGATCAGAATCTCCCAAATATTTCAGCCTAGAAAATTGGTTAAGTCTTGGACGACGGACAGAATAACGGTCTGAAGGTCAAACGACGGTCCGTAGTCCGTGACCATCGATCAAAACTCCATTCAACCACTCTCTGGCAAGAGCTATGGATGACCAGCCTGGTTCGTAGGTAGAACCGTAGGTGGAAAATTTGCCGCCAGTTAAGGGTAAATGTAGTTGGATCAACTTTAAATGATCATAACTCTTAGAACAAAATGAATTACGTTTCACATGACCTTTCCACAGATATATAATTTAATTATCTTTCCATAGCCATCGACCTTGCAAAAATCAGTCGTCCGAGTAAAAAGTTATGCCTATATTAGTAAAGGTCTGTCGAAAAGACCCTCATGACGGACCCAACTTTGGGGCGTCGGGCGAACGACGGACCATAAGTCATGGCCGTCGTGAGGTCCGACATCAACCTTGCTAGGTTTCTTTGACCTTTCCCACTCTATTTAAACCCTAAGTTAATTGTTTTGTCTCTAAATCATAAGAATTTAGTCAGTTTAAGCCTAGAAACATTATTAAAACATATCCAAGTGAAATCTTTAAATAAAAATTTAGAAAATTAGAAGCAAGAGAGGAGAAAAAAGCTCAAGAACCCTAGTTCAAGAACGCCTCAAGCTCCATAGGTTCTAGCCCCCAAAAAATAAGTATTTTTCCGTAGATTTCATCACCAGGTATGTGGGATTTAACTAGTGGGTTCCTTTCACCCATTGGGTCCTTAGTTTCAGTCAGTTCTTGATTCTTTTATCATGATTAATCCTAGGGTTTCTTCAACTTTGATATAACTTCATGAATTTATTAAATATATTTTTCAAATCAGATTATCATGTTATTACTCAGATTATCGCATGAATTTCAGAACCCTAGCTTTGTATTTCTTGAGTTCTTGAATTACATATGCTAGGTCATATATTTCAGACACTTCAGATATACATGCCTCAGTTATGAATGCATAATTACAAGATTAATTGTTTCATTCTCAGTTTGCATATTCAGTTTCGAGCTATCGAGTATTTACAGAAATTTAGATATAATCAGTTAATTTACATAATTCATTGGGAATAACATAATACCGAGTTGGACTAGGGTTTAGCGTACCCATTAGTCCTTGAAATACTGGCCGAGTAGGTTGTAAGTCCCCTCTATAGGCAATCAGTTTAGTGATCACGTCAGCATTCCTTTATACCTTTGGCAGGGTATATTGGGTCCTCTCGATGGGGCGTATATATCGGACTCCACATTTAGCTCATGTGGTTTTATTATCGGTTATTAGTAGATCCCACAGTTCAGTCAGACTCTCTGCATTGACCATTTATCAATATATTCAGTATTCAGTTTCAACATGTTATAAATTGGTCATTGCATCCAGTTATCTCAGGAATCAGCACATCACGTTCAGATTATTATACTTATTTTCATGCTAGTTCAGTTATGTTTTATTTCAGTTGTACTCTATCCTACATGCTTAGTACCTTTCAAGTACTGATGCATATGTGTGCTACATCTTCTCGTGCTGTATGATCAGGTTCTCATCATCCATATCACGCATAGATCAATTTCTCGATCTCCAGTTCAGCAGATTCAATGGTGAGTCCTCATTCTCCAAGGACAACAGTCATGAGTTTCATTTCGGTCTTTAGTGATTTAGTTTCAGTTTTTGCTAGATTTAGTTGGGGCTTGTCCCCGTATTTCTAGTCTAGTTTAGAGGCTACTTTAAGACATAGTTAGATTCAACTTAGAATTGAGTAAATATTTCTTTTGTATTAAACTAATTGTTTTCAAATATCTCAGTTATAGAATATGGGTATTCCCCATCGTTTCATTTTAAGTATGATTTAGCTTCCGCAACAGTTTATTATCTTTAGTATACTTATAATCATGACAGGAGGGTTAGCTTGGGATCACTTGTGGTCCTAGGTTTTGTGTCCACGTCGCGGGGGTAGCTCGGGGCGTGACAAATGTCAAAACAATCCAAAGAATTCCAAATAATAATTTTAAAATAAAATTCATCCAACCCAATGAATTCCAAATAAGCTATTTTAAAATAAAATTTATCCACGAAAATAACACAATATTTTCAATGTATACAT
Organism: Solanum chilense; assembly: GCA_032847665.1. Classification (NCBI taxonomy): domain Eukaryota; kingdom Viridiplantae; phylum Streptophyta; class Magnoliopsida; order Solanales; family Solanaceae; genus Solanum; species Solanum chilense. Next base: position 63,247,428 of record CM064971.1, on the reverse strand, counting down.
TAAACTATGTCAAAATAAACATCACACAACTTCAGAATAAACTAAAATACGATCAAAGAATTCCAAAATATAGAAGTCTAACATGTCAAATTGATAAAACTACTCCTTATCACCCTCATTCTCCTAATCGGACTTATTATTCTCATGATCCTCACTCTCTTTATAAGACTTATCATTCTCATCACCCTCCTGATAAGATCCATCAATGCTGACCGACATGGAGGAAGAATATTTCCTGATTCAAAAAGAAAAGTTGGTTGTTGGTAAAATATGTCACTTCTTTACCCAATGCTTAGATTGAACATCTGGACAGTAATTCCTATATCGAAATTCAAAATAAGCAATGTTATCAGAAATTACATATGATGTAATTATTTTTGTCCGTAAGTACTTATAATTAATGTTATAAAAACTGTACTGTAGAACTACCACATGTTCGCCCTTAGGGGTAAAGATCTAAGAGGAACCTACGGAATTGTGATTTTTCTATTCTTCAAATATGAATTATAGGTTAAATGAAAGACCATTCAATCAACATTTAATGAAAATTTTCAAAGATCTTTGATGTGTTTAAACAAAAAAAAAGACTTATAATGTAGCAATTAAAAAACTATTAAGAGTATTTTGTCCTAAAGTAGTATTATTCTCAAAAATATCACACGTCATAACACCAAGTTCAGAAACCCTACTTTCTAATTGTCCTTATTAAAAGATGCAGAACAATACATTAAATAGACAATGGTGCAGCATGTTGTGGTGATCTGTCGATACTTATTGGTGCAATATAAATTTGCAGGATGTGCATTTACAGCATTAATATGTATTCTCTTTTAGCATATAGAGACAACAAAAAGAAGCAACCTGATATTTTGTGAAATTGAGGTTTTTAGCCTTCTGTTTTTCAATCAGCTGGCTTGTAGTTTCACCACTCAACTTCAGATGCACAAACAAAAAAGAATTTGTAGTTGAGAGTCAGTCACTAACTGATCCACACATATTCTATTATTATGAAATAGTTCCTTTAACACCCATTAGATGCATTATGTTCAATGACATATTTTATCAGACAAAAAAGATTTGGTGACGAAAAATTACAGTTCCCATTCTCTTAAAATGTTACACTAGAACAAAAGAGACTTTTACTGGCATTTAATTTTTTTTTTAGCCGCAATATTTATCTCCACAAAAATGTTTCGCGGCATTTAATCTATTTTCATTGCATCCAATATCACTAAAGGCTTTAATTATATTTATATAGAGTGCTCGTAAAGACCAATAATATTGCCAGTAAAGATATCATATTTATAAACTAGGTAAATTACCAGTGCGAACAGTATGTTATTAAGCTCACATTGATCATTTGGTAATATTTGGATTTTTGATATATACACTACATTGTCAAGATCATTTATATTGAGGCAATCCAAAAAATCTTAAAAGTACTATATATTTTTTCATTGGGCTCGATTTTTTCATTTTTTTTGTTTCATTCTATTATTATAAATCCTGATATGTTATTTTTAGAGTCATTAATTTATGGTTATAATTTTAATTGTTAGTTTTTACTACATGTTTTAAATAATATTGTTTATGTTTTTGTGAAGTAATTGTTATAAGTATTTGTTAGTACAAACCATATGTAATTCAAACTATGCAATTTCACAAATAACTTTTTTTAGAATAGATTTATTTACAATATTCTCCAAAGAAATTTTTTCCCCTACAAGCGATCAAGACTAAAGATTTATATGATATACTTTGTTTTCATAATAATATTACTATTAATAGGAGCAAAAAAAGAAAGTCAAATGATAGAATTAAAACTAGCAATTAATTATAATTATATGATACAGAATGATGACTATTCTCTCACACCAAAATACTATTTTAGAACTTTTTCCCCATTATCTCTTATGCCTCTTTCATATTTTTCAAGGATCCTTGATGTTTTGTTTGTGCACAACTTCAATTCCAAATCACATTACCTATTAATATGATTATGGAAACTTTTCTCTTGATAAACACATTAGTTTTGTAAATATATTTTTTAAACAAATTAATATTGTGAAATTAATTTATAGTGTTATAATAAGGGAAAATATCCAAGTACCCCCTCAATCTATGCCCGAAATTTCAGAGACACACTTATATTATACTAAGGTCCTATTACCTCCCTTAACTTATTTTATATGTAATTTTCTACCCCTTTTTAGCCTACGTGACACTAGTTCGAAAAAAAAGGTCAACCATCGTTGGGCCTACAAGATAGTGCCACGTAAGCTAAAAAGGGGTAAAAATTATTAATAAAAAAAGTTCAGGGGGGTAATAGGACCTTAGTATAGTATAAGTGTGACTCTGAGATTTCGGGAATAGGTTGAGGGGGTACTTGGGCATTATCCCGTTATAATAACGATACTTGCAAAGAACAATATTGATAAAATATGTAATTGACTCTCTAATTAAAGACACAATGTAACCACGGTAAAATAAAATTACGTAAACTAGGATAAAATAGTGTTATCATTTGTAATTTTACCTTTTCTTTTAATATAACAAATGATAAACTAGAATTATATAACCTCTATACTCTTGAATATATATTTATATAAAAAGACTATAACATCAAAATAGAAAAAAAAAATTATTCTAGGATATGTTAAATAAGAATATTATAATTGCGCGAAGCGCGAGCCCATTTACTAGTTGTATTAACAAAAGATAACAAGTAACTGTCCACGTGAATAAATATTTTCATTTATGTAGAACGAAAATAATATTAGTTTAAATTTTAAGGGGGTTGATATTTTTGGATAAAAATCTATATCAGATCATTTGTAAATATTCATGAGTCATTTGTAAAAATATTCACCCAACATCTACATTCTCCAACAATGATCCTCATCCTCAATTGTGGTTTATACCTTAAAATTGCTAATATCGACTTTCTCCTCATACTCTACCCTATTAAGTTGTAATTATGTTGTAGATTCTATATAAATCAATTCAAAAGTTAGTTAAGAAGTTGTAATCTATAAAAAAAACTCGGCATTTTTTTATTTTGATGTTTTGACCTCAAGAGGTCGGTATCTTTATTTTCAATTTTTTAGATTCTCACATTCGGAAGTCAGCATTTTTATCAAATAATTAATTTCAAAACAACCCAAAGAATTCCTATTAAGCTATTTCAAAATAAAATTCATCCAACCATATGAATTCCAAATAAGCTATTTTAAGATAAACTTCATCCAACAAAAATAACACAATATTTTCAACATATACATTAAATTATGCAAAAATAATCTTCATACAACTTCAAAATAAACTAAATTACGATCAAAGAATTCCAAAAATATAGAAGTCTAACATGTCAAAATTATACAACTACTCCTCATCACTCTCATTCTCTTTATCAGACTTATCATTCTCATGACCCTCACTCTCTTTATCAGACTTATAATTCTCATAACCCTCCTGATAAGATCCATCACTGCTGACCGGACATGGAAGAAGAATATTTCCTGATTCAAAAAGAAGAGTTGTTTGTTTGTAAAAAAATGTCACTTCTTTACCCAGTGCTTAAACTTGAACATCTGGACAGTAATTCCTATAACGAAATTCAAAATAAGCAATGTTATCAGAAATTACATATGCTGTAATTTTTTTTACTGTAAGTACTTATAATTATTGTGATGAAAACTGTACTGTAGAACTACCATATGTTCCCCCTCAAGGGTTACTTTCTACGAGGAACATGCGGGACTGTGCTTTTTTGCATTCTTCAAATATTATTTACAGGTTAAATGAAAGACCATTCAATCAACATTTAATGAAAATTTTGAACGATCTTTGATTTGTTTCAACAACAGAGAGACTTATAATGTAGCAATTAAAAAACTATTACGAGTATTTTGTCCTAAAGCCCACATTTGTTAGTATTATTCTCAAATCACACGTCATAGCACCATGTTCAGAAACCGTACCTTCTAATTGTCCACATTAAAGATACAGAACAATGCATTTAATAGAAAATGGTGCTGCAAGTTGTTGATATCTTCAGATACTGGTTGGTGCAATATAAATTTGCAGGAGGTGCATTGAGAGCATTATATGTATTCTCTTTTAGGATATAGAGACAAGAAAAAGAAGAAACCTGATATTTTGTTGAGTTGATGTTTTCAGCCTTCTGTTTTTCAATTAGCTGGCTTGTAATTTCACCACTCAACTTTAGATGCACAAAATGAAAAGAATTTTTTGTTGAGAGTCACTAACTGATCCACTCATATTCTTGTTTTATGAAGTAGTTCCTTTGACACCCATTACATGCATTGAGTTCAATATCATATTTTATCAAACAAAAAAAGATTTGGTGACAAAAAATTATAGTCCCCATTCTCTTAAAAATTAACACTACAACAAAAGAGACTTTTAGTGGAATTTAATTTTCCTTTTAGCGGCAATATTTATCTCCACAAGTACTTTTAGCAGCATTGAATCTATTGTCATTGAATCAAGTGTCACTTAAGGCTTTAATGACATTTATATAGAGTGCCCGTAAAGACCCATATTATTGCCAGTGAAGCTTTCATATTTAATGACACATTGATCATTCGATAATATTTGGATTTTCGGTATATAAGCTGCATTGTAAAGATCATTTATCTTAAGGCAATCCAAAATCTTTAAAGTGTTATATTTTGTTTTTTAATTTTCTTATACAAAAATTATGAGTCATAGAGATATTTTAATTATAAGAAAGAAGTCTAAGAAATCTCCATGGAAATAGTTGGTCACACGTAATGAAAATTTTGTAAAATTCAAGAACAAATAAAGAATAATATTAAAAATTAACGAAGAGACGAAAAATCCTCGAACAACAACACTCCCAAGTAAAGTGGAACATCACATCTATGCAAGAAGTTAATTAGCTAATTAAAATGGAGGACCTTCAGCTCCTTTCTTATGACCTTAAATTGGTTATTAGTATTGTAAATATATTCCTCATCGACTCAGAATAGTCATTACTATTCCTTAGTTTTCATATCACCAACCCAACTTATTTGGAATTGAACAATAATTATTTTTATGGTTATATTATGCAGTTACAAAGAATTAATGCCATTATCAACCAATTAGTAGGCGACATCATTCATACCTGGATAGTCTAAACAATTTTTTTTACCCATAACAGATTAAAATCTCAAACCATAATTTTCTGAGTGCTTTTACTCATAAATATCCACAAATATTAAATAAACACAATCTTACTCTCGTAACAATCAAGAAGAAAAATGCATGTTGCTTAACATATTTTTCAAGAAGATAGTTTGTCGGTATGTATCCTATCAACATTGAATCTAATGACAATTAATTAATGTAGGTAAAGTCTCTTGCACTTTTTGTATATGTGCATATTTATTGCCCATAAAAAGTATTTTTGTTTTAGTGTATTTTGGACATTTGTTAGTTTCAAGAAAACTTGATCCCTTACGATGCCTAAAAAGAAGAGATGAAGAAATATGACAAATTAGTTAACTTGCAATAAAAGAAGTGAATTTATTGTCTGTATACTAATATTCAAAGGCTGAAATGGCATATAGAATGTTTGTACCTAAGAATGAGCAGTCAAAATAATAGACTAACTGTGGAAAAGAAGAGATCAAATTGTTTGGTTCTTCTAACAAACTTCAGCATTGATTGTGTATTAATTATCACATATTTATTGTCCGGTGCTATCAAATATTGCCCAATCCACAAGAAATTTTCCTAAAGAGTAAACAAATAATATAATAGAAATAGATAAAATAGGAGATAATTTTTTTATCATCCTAACTGGAATTTAACAAAGTTTTTTTTTTTTAATAAAAAACACCAAAATAGATTATTTTTTTTGGCAATAGATACATGAATTACTATGACTTACAGTAAAAGATTAAACTTCATTAGATAGGAGGAAGAAAACTTTTAGGAATGAAATACACTTCATAAGAAGCTTAATTAATATATCTAAATTCAACTCTCCTATAGAGAAAAAACTTACAAATAACAGTGGCAGAAAAAAATGTTTTGACATTAAAGAATCAGATATTATGAATTGAACAATTTCAAAAGTATTATGAGCTATGGACTAAGATGTGAAAGAGTAATAATGTCACATTGTGATTTAAATCATTTTTCTATGTTTATATTAAGAAACTTGTAGGATGGAAAGAAAGAGAAGGCCGCTTTTCAATCATCATTGCTAAAAATTTTAACATAGTTTTAAAAAGGTCACAAAAACTGTAAAAAGAAATTGACATAGTTACATGAATAACTCGAGTTATAGTAAAGATTAATCTCTTTGAAGTAGGAGGAAGAAAATTTTAAGAATGAAACAACTTCATAAGAAACATAATTAATATATTTTATTTCGACTAACCTATAATGAAAAAAAGCCTAAAAATAATTGTGGCAGAAAATCCCTCTATTTATATTAAATAAAGTGTAGGTCACAACGCTTTGGAAAAGTTACAACACTTCGGAAAGGTCACAACGTTAGATAAAAGTCATAATTTTTCATAAAAGTCGCAATGCTTCATAAAACTCGTAACTCTTCCTAAAGGGCGCCATTTTTCATAAAATTCACAACTTTGAATTAAAGGGAAGACTAGTTTTGGTAATAGATAAATTTAAAGGGGAACCCTCATTTGTGGTGGCGCTACATAGGTGGGCCTAGGGTTATCTTTTCTGTATGTGTGTGAGTGTGTGTGTGTGTGTATATATATATATATATATATATATATATATATATATATATATATACATATGCTTAAAATTTTGACTTATTAAGTGGAAATTATTGTGAAGATTATAATTCTCTCTGAATTTACCTCAATTCATGTGCATAATAGGGAAACAAATACAAAAATAGTAATAGAAAGAATAATAAAACTCAAACAACGTCAAGAAAATACAATTAAACTGAATACATAAACTTTCTTGTCAAGAGGTCAAAAAAAGAATTACAACTTGGCTTAAAAAAAGAATGCATTCAACAATGAATAGACAAGAAAATTAAGTCTGTGAGAGTATGACAATTTGGCTCACAATCATATATAATAGGGGAAGGATCAGTAGAGGAACTTGTTGTGCTGCCAGATATAAAAGGGAAAGATAAGTTGATCAAAAAATTAAATTTAATCTACTGAAATATACGGTATGAAAAAATTCAAGGTAGCATAATTGAAAAGTTTTACAGAACAATGAGAGAAGAGACTTATAAAAGATAAAATTGCAAGAAAACAAGAAACGAATGAATTAGGAAGGATGATTTACAAAAAAATCAAGAATGATAAACGCCTTGAGCAATGTTTATAGGTGCTTGTTCATTGTCACTTTTGGGATCAGGAACCGAGTAAAAATCCTGACTGTAGATGAAACGAATTTATTCAAAAGCTAATGTTTATAAAATGAGTTTAAAACTTTTAAATCAAGTACCCTGTCTAGTAGAGCATTCATGAGATTGTTCCTACTCAGCAACACTGCCATGAGATTGTTCCTCACGTGTATTGCTTTTACTCAACTTCTCTTTCATCATGTCCTGAAAATAATTGGGGTTACAATTCATCACACAATAAATGTTATTTAAGTTATGTAAAAAGTAAAAATCAGAGTAATGAAACTTAAGACCCTTTCAACAGTTTATTTTAAATTTATCCCGTCAACTTCTCCTGCACTCTACAAATAAAAACAAGCTAAAGGTTGATCCATGATCTTACCTCATCAAAGATGAAAAGTGCTTAGTCCTCATCCAAGTCTTTAACTCCATCACAATGTCCTTGATTTCCTTCTTGTACGTCACATATAGTATATATTTTTTTTTACCTTTTTAGCACCAAATGATTAAAGTATGTAAATGAGATGAAAGAATAAAAAACAACTTTAACTGTTGAGCTATTCCATCACTTTGAATAAAAAGTTACAACTATGTGAAAGTCGTATCAAGAAAAAATGTCAAGAACTTAATACAATAGATCTCAATTGCGTAATGTTAGCCATTTTGTAGTTTACGATTTTTTTGTGCTATACAGAACATAGATCGATCCCTGCATCATGTTCCATGTATGTTCAACTTGATATTCATATTCTCTTGGAATTAACTTGGCATCATCAATCAGGAAAAAAAGAATCAGTTAACTTACCCGAAAGTTCAATTGACTGTGAACCGTATGTAACCAAAGAATCCAACTCTATCGCGCTCTTCTAAGCTTCAACTGCATTGTTGAAAAGGTTGTAAATGTCACTGTAGATTACCACACTACTCGAGGAAACAACTAAGAATATCATGACTGATGACACTAGCCTGTCCCTCTTGGTTGCAATTCCATGTGTATCTCTCTTATCAATGACAAACATGGAGAATTAACTTTGACTATGTAAGGATGACTACAGATAAGTAGTTGAAAAGGGAATATGGTACTCACCTAAGGACAATAGCAGTTGAAAAAATGAAACCACCGAAGATAGTGGTCGTGGCGCCACTAAACTGGAAGGAATCCCAGATGTTAGGTACACAATTTGCTCCCAAAAATATAAGACAGATGAGAGTTGTGGTGACTGAAAGGAATCTGCGATTATCATAGGCAATGGGAATTGCATAGGGGAAAAGGAAGCCATCCATATTTAGGTAAAATGAAAAGAAGAAAATTGGGAAAATGAGCATCAAGTTGATCACATCACTCACTCACACCACATCATTAAGTCATGAATCGTAAGGTATTTCAAGTTCACCATCAAAGTTGGCGATAACATCATCCAAGGTATGATAACAAAAAAGAAAGAATCCGAAAAAGGTGGTTTCCATATCAGTTGAGCATAACACAATTTGAAGTACGGACTATTGACTTCATCTGGCTTCAACTTCTTAGATCATTATCTATTGGATGTACTGTAATACTCATCAAACAAGTATCAGAGTTATGTATTTTTTACAAGTAATTTCTGACCACCAATTGAGCATTTATCAAGTTACATTCATTTTAGCACATCCCATGCAATACAAATAAACATGAGGCTTGACATAGGATCCTCTTCTCTGATGTTCAAAATCAAACTTATAGCAGAAGCTAGAATGATCTATCTTTGTTTTACAAATAACTCGAACAATCTGTAACCTGACAAAGAAAATTCCTCCCAAACATTGGATACAACACAAGTGTAACACAAAGTACTATCTATGTGATAAAATATAGTTCGAGGACTATGGCATAAACCAACAAAAATATCACCAATCATTATATTTAGAATGTAATTATCAACCTCTAGAACTATGCCCATTGACCCCTTCGCGGCAGTATGATATTTTCAACAGGAAGCAACTATAGTCCTATGTATTGATATCTATGAAACAGAGAGTCAAGCAAGAGATGAAGAGTTCTGCAACTAATACTAGCAGCAGAACATCTGAAATAGTGTAAGATGCCTCTTGCTTCTATCTTAAATAAAATTTATATTCTAAATCAGAAGTTTTCAAATAAGCAAAGTTAGAACTGAACTACTAGACTTCAATACATGTTATTTTTACTTCAATTTTTTTCATAGACATATCACCAATTTACTGTGCTCAGATATGATATCTATATTCCATCAGATATGTGCATCAATAACCTAGAACATGGAGTGTCACGACCCAAAGTACACCCTAGAAGTTAGGGCATCCTTCAAGTCAGAACACAACATACTTTACCTGTCGATAGTCTTGTAAAAGACCTTAGACATCATTCATTGCATATATACGAAAAGTAGTGTTAAATTAAAACTTTTCTTTCATAACGTAATGCGGAATCATTTCATAATACTTCTAACATATGTCTCAAAAACCATAGGATATCATGAATACAGTATTCTTGGGTCACAACCCACATAAGTCAAAACATAGAAAAGAACATAAAAGACAACATAGTGTTGGTGTGTCGGATGCTATGAGGACTCACCAATCTTCACTTCATGAAAGCCTTTTAAACTCTTACCTTCATAGAAACTCAACCTTCTCGAGACCCTTCTATGATCTATGATATTCTTTCCAAGCGTGACACTCAGATCAGTCAATATTGCTAAATTATCATTTATTATCACTACTTTTAAGTACCTTAACAATACTTTATAGAATTTTTTATTCAAAACATCACTTTGATAGAGATGGTTCAAGATTATTAATTTTTGAATCTCTGGATTTCGGAAAAATCACAGAACACACAATTAAGTAAGTCGGAAACATCACCATATCAAATAGAATAAACCATAACCTACCTCCACCAAAGAACAGAAGTCAAGCAAGCTACTTCCCCGTGCGCTTCCTTTTTTCAATGCCTTAAATGTTTCCAATGTATCAAGTATGCATAATATATTAGCAAACCAATCCGTAGACAATCATATTACTATAACCAAATTCCTAAAATTTTATACCAACTAATTTATCATGTTTAGTATTTCTCAAATGGCAAGTCTAGGGTTGAGTCTTATTTCCTCTCAATGACTTAATCTAATTATATTAATATAATACATTAATACGCCTAAATTTTAATTACATATACCAATATATAAAAACTTCTATCAAAATGTAGCACCATAAAAAAAATCTATTACATCGAAACTAACTAAGAACTCATTAACTTCAATACACATGGAAGTAAAACAAATAACATCATAAGGAAACTTCTATCAGTCATTCTGGGAATTGTTAACCTCGAAAGGAAAACAAATAGCATCATAAGGAAAAAAGTAAATTTATCAATTAGCTATACCTTTGCCTTGATTGATTAAATATGATGCAACAATTCTTTTCCACTTATTTTTTGTGTGCGACGCAAAATACAAATGCCAACATTCAAAATCTTTTCAATGTCAGCACAAGAAGAAAGAGATGTGCAGGTATTTATAAGCTTCAGAGCATGTGGAATCAAATCCATCCTTGAATAAGAGTATCGACATAGATATTGTGCATACAAATTGATGCTTCCTCCAACATTACCAACCATGTAAGCTCGTAGAGCACAGTCTAGATGGGAAACATGTCCACATATGTATTCCTCTATTGTTGCTTCACACATAACATAATTGTACCCATCATCGTCCGAAGTGATCATATTTCAGCAAAGGATACAACAAAAACATCAGAAAAAACCAGGTTCACTGCAGCAAATATCACAAACCATGGCCAAAAAAGGATTTTCTTTTGCTAAACTGCTAATGATTTCATTACCATCCTTACAAGTAATGGCATTTATAGGAAATTAAAAAGTAAAGACTGCCTTTCTGTCCCTAAAGATGTAGTCCTATCTATCATATCTGAGTAAAAATCAATATTTGATTAAAATGAAAAAAAATTGTATCAGTTCAGTAAAAAGATGTGTTAAGTGTTTTTTTAATTGACACAAACAATAGAATAAATATCTACATGCTTGTAACGATCTGTTTAGTCGTTTTGAGCAGCAGATTTTATTTCTGGAAAAACTGGCTGAGACGACAGATCCCACGACGGACCGTCATGGGCACAACGGACCGTCGAGGGTGTCTCGTTCCAAAACACTTAGAATTCTGAAATTTGAGTGCTGAAATCGACTCTCTGAACTCTGTGACGGACCTGCAGGATGGACCGTCACAGAAACGACGGACCGTCGTGAGCCTCCGTTTCAAAACACTTCAACTCTTGAGAATTGGGTACTGGGAGCAATTCTCTGAACTTCGTGACGGAAGTGCAGGACGGGCCGTCGTAGGCACGACTGACCGTCACAGACCCTTAGTAAAAAGTTAGTCTCTGAACTCTGTGACGGAAGCAGCAGGACGGACCGTCGCAGGCACGACGGGCCTTCACAGGTTGCGTAATCCCAGGCTGGGTCGGATTTCTGTAAATATATTAAGGGGCGTTTGGACTATTCCTGCTTATAATTATAAAGTTAGTGGTTTAATATTAATAACTCAATTACTTGGGGGTTAAAAGAGATAACCTTGAATTAATTAGTGGGTTATTCTATCAACTTTTATACTTAATTATATGTTAATTAGGGTAAAAGAAAGAGGGTTTGAATAAGAAAAATAGAAAGAACAAGAGAGGGAGAAACGATCGATCGAGAGAGAGGAAAAACGCAGCCTTGGGGAAATTGCTTGCTTGATCACGAATTCTTCGGTGGAGGTAGGTTATGGTTTTTATACTATTCGTAGTAAACTCTTAATAGCGAATGATATGTATTGGTAGTATTGTAAACCCTTCTATATGCTTAATTGTATGCTTGCATGAATGTGATTATGTGATTGTGATAAAATAAGCATGATGAAGCTATTGAATCCTAAATCTTGAAGAAACCCTAAATCACTTTGTTAATGATGATGCCTTGGTATAAAAGAAAGCTTGATGAACTACATAATGAGATTGATGATGCCTTGGTATAAAAGAAGGCTTGATGAACTACATAATGAGATTGATGATGCCTTGGTATAAAAGAAGGATTGAACAATTAGGGAATCGGAGTGTCACGTTCCGACACATAGAATTAGGGGATCGGGTGTCATGAACTGACACGTAGATTTAGGGGATCGGGTGTCATGAACCGACACGTAGAATTAGGGGATCGGAGTGTCACGTTCCGACACATAGAATTAGGGGATCGGGTGTCACGAACCGACACGTAGAATTAGGGGATCGGTGTGTCACGTTCCGACACATAGTATTAGGGGATCGGAGTGTCACGTACTGACACATAGTAGTAGGGGAGCGGAGTGTCACGTACCGACACATGAGGAATAAATATAATGAATCTTGAAAGATGTTAATATACTCAAACTAATGAACCTAATTCCCAAATGAGTATGGTATTGAGGCTTGAGTCCTCATGGGTGAACTTGGTGGTACTTATTAATGATTATAGTACTTGTTGTTGCTACATGTTGAGTATTGTAGTTGATTTATGATATTATCTGATATATACTGTTTTCTATTTTGAGTTGCCCGATGATACCTACTCAGTACTTGTGTTTTGTACTGACCCCTACTTGTATGTTTCTTTCTTTGTTATTTATGGAGTGCAGCAAACGTACCGTCGTCTTCAACTCAACCGCAATTCTAGCCAGTCTTCATTACATCGGATTTCAGGGTGAGCTAATGCTTCTAGCTTGGACTGGATCTTCTTCTTCATGTCTTGATGCCTCGAAATTCCGGCATGGACTAGCTTTTACTTATTTTAGCTTTCTTAGATACTCTTAGTTTTAGTAATTTGAGGATAGATGTTCTTGTGATGATGACTTCCAGATTTTGGGGATAATAATAGTTATTGAGTTTTAGAAGTTATTTAATCAATGTTCATTAATGAGATTTAAGTCTTCCGCATTACTTTCTGTTGATATTATATTGAAATGTTGGGTTTTGTATATGGTTGGTTCGCTCACATAGGAGGGTAAGTGTGGGTGCCACTCGCGACTCGGTTTGGGTCGTGACAATGCTATATACCAAAAAGCTAACCTTTTGAGCTGGGCGACTTCTTCGAAGGAATCATCCAACCAAATGAGGCAAAAAACTGTTTTATATCCATGTTAGGATACTCAGACTGGAGATACTTTTCAACAAAAATCTTACTTTGAAAAGCATATTTCTGTTCACCTTTTGGAGACTTAAAATGTTTCGGAAGATACAAATATCTATCTCTAAATGTTCCTGAACATGAAAATCATTTCCCTACCCGCCAACCCCACTTATCACCAACATTTGGAAAATCTACATGAGCATATGGTAAGCCTTCGCCAGAGTCACACTCTGAAACATAATAAAGTTCAAGCCCAATTTCACTGATTCCTTGGCAGACATTTAGCTGGAAATCTCTAACTATGTTGATTCCAATAGAATAATGAAACCATAAACATAGGGAAACGTCAGAAGTCCACAATAGAAAGCAAACAATTTTGGCTATAAAATATTGGAGAAAAAAATAGCTAAAGGAGAAAAGCAAAAAGTTGGGTATATTCTCCAGGATAACAATATAGCTAATGTTTGATCTGAATAAGTTATGCTTCAGATGAAGATAAACGTTAGACCATCTCGCATGATCTACAAAAACACTGTCCTCCCAAGGAGACATCAGAGCTGATCAGTAGAATGTTTGTGTATAATAATACAACATGCTTGACATAAACACATAAACTTCAATGCCACTTTTGGTTTGAAAATATTACTGTGATACTTAAAAAAATACTTTTGACGAACGTGGTAAGAAACAACAAAATTTAAAGAATATTTTAAAAACTAGAAACTTAAAACCATAAAGAAAATAGAATCTGCAAAAAATTAAAAATAATAAACAAAATATTTTCTCAAAAAAAATATTGACCCCACTGAATGCAAAATGTTTTCGTAAGAAAATTAGTCCCCTCAAGTACTTAAGGTTGATGGAATATATCCTTTCATAATATAACAATGTTACTCTCCGGTGTATTAATACTTAAAATCACGGTGTCAGCAAACAGTAAAATTCACTTAGAACACTATATTTACTAGAAAAAAAATCAAAATTTTTGTTATTGAAAAATAAGAGAAACCCATCTATTTAATAGAGAATATATGATAGTGTGAATGGCTTCTTGTTGTGACTTATCGGAAAACGCACAACCTTTCATAAAAATCACAACCTTAAAGAAGATTCATAACTTTTCATCCAAGTGTCAACTCTTCAGAAAAGTCACAACTCTTCAGAAATATCAAAATTCTTTATAAAAGTTACAACTCTTCAATTTCATTCACATCTTTTTAGACCTAACAATTACTCGTGCCATCAAATAAATTGTGGCCTTGAAGTATTCTTTTTAGTAGATCCCAACAACAAGTCAATCCTAATATTGGTCTCAAATCCATTTAATTGGTTAAAAAGTTAAGATTTTCATCAGTTCATGAAGAAGAATAAAAATAGGAAATCTCCTATCAGAAATGCACAAACAACCTCTATCAAAAATTATACAACTCATTTTTTGTTTCAATTCGTTAATGTTATGTTTTTAATTTACTTCACCCCTATTTTATTGAAATGTTTGTTAGTGTCATGACCCAAAACGAGTTATGAGTGGAACCCACACTTAAACTCCTATGTGAGAGAACCGATTAATCCAACCCAAACATATTTTTATCATTAAACTTATGAAATACTAATGATAATGCGAAAGATTAAATCTTATTAGTGTAAGAAACACAAATCCCTTAAAGTCTACTACATGTAATTTTAAAAACCTTAAAGTCATCATATTAAGGGAGTCTAATCTTTAAATACTAAGTCTAAGAGTGTTAAAGGACCAGAATATATTAATAAAATAGTTTATGTCCCAAATGTAATGACATCATGTCATGATCAAGAGAATCTAAAATGAGCTTTAATAAGTAGCTCAACCTGGAACATGATATGTTGGTGACTAGCTAGGTCTGAGGACAATTAAAAGACACTAGTACAGTTGTTGCACTCCATAAAAGGAAAACACAAGTAGGGCATAGTAAGGAGCAACATTTACAGAGTAAGTATCATCGGCCAACACAAAATAGAAACTAATATAAAATAAATAATAGTATAAAGTCAAATATGACACTAAGTAGGTGGCAAGCATAAAAAAACATGAACCAGTGACAAAAAAAGTAAAGTAAGTACACAATCAATCACAATATCAAGCACACATATGGGGACGCATGACTCCACCACACAGTCATTGAGAAATGGATTCTTTGAGATTGAGTACATTCAGTTAATTCATATCTTTTTCCTTTAATTTTACCATGTCAGAATGTGACACTTTTATCCAATTATACCGTGTCGTAAGAGGACACTCCTATCCAATAATACCGTTTCGGAACATGATCCTCCGATCCATAATATCGTGCCAGAACGTGACACTCTGATCCATAATAATATGTCGGAATATTACATTTTGATCAATACAACTGTGTCGGGACGTGACACTTAGATCTATTAATATTGTAAAATTATCATTTATTATCACCCCTTTTTACTACATTAACAATATTGTATCAAGCCTTGTTTATTGAAAATATCACTTCGATGGATAGGTATCAAGACTATTAATTTGACGGTCTCAGGATTTCAGAATAATCAAACAACACACAATAGAGTAAATCGGGAACTCACAATATCACTTAATGCTTACAATCACTATTAAGAGTCCTTTTATCAAATAGAATAGACTATAACCTACTTCCACCAAAGAACTGAAGTCAAGCAAGCTACTTCCCCCGTGTGTTTCCTTTACTCAATGCCTTAGAATGTCTCTAGTGTATCAATTATGAATAATATATCAGCAAACCAATCCATAGACACTCATATTACAATAACCAAATTCCTAAAATTTTATACCAACTAATGTATCAAGTTTAGTGTTTTGTCAAATAGCAAGTCTAGAGTTAAGTCTTATTTCCTTTCAATAAATTAATCTAATTATGTTAGATAATACATTAATACACCTAAATTTTAATCACATATAACAATATATAAAAACTTCTATCAAAATGTAGTACCATAACAAAAATCTATTACATCGAAACTAACTAAGAACTCACTAACTTCAATACACCTGGAAGTAAAATTGCAGAAGCAATATCGACTATCTACTCTACATAGTAATTAATAATATCGCATAACCCTCAATTAATCATCTTTATTAAATTATTTATTTACACACGATTATTTCCCATACTAATCAATCTTTACAACAGAGAATCATACTATGTCCTTAAGCTTTTAAGAAATAAAATTTAAATAATTTCTAATCATTCTGTAACGACCTGTTTAGTCGTTTTGAGCAGCAGAGTTTATTTCTGGAAATCACTGTCAGGGTCGACGGATCCCATGACGGACCGTCATGGGCACGACGGACCGTCGAGGGGGTCTCGTTCCAAAACACTTAGAATTCTGAAATTTGGGTACTGAAATCGACTCTCTGAACTTTGTGACGGAATGGCAGGACGGACCGTCGCAGGCACGACGGCCTGTCATAAATCTTTCCATAGAATTAACTCTCTGAACTTTGCGACGGACCTGCAGGATGGACCGTCACAGCCATGACGGACCGTCACAGGTTGTGTAACCCAGACTGGGTCGGATTTCTGTTAAAAGTTTAAGGGGCGTTTTGGACTATTCATGCTTATAATTATAAAGTTAGTGGATTAATGTTAATAATTCAATTTCTTGGGGGTTAAAGGAGATAACCTTGAAATAATTAGTGGGTTATTTTTATCATCTTTTATACTTAATTATATGACAATTAGGGTAAAATAAAAAGGGTTTTGAATAAGAAAAATAGAAAGAACAGAGAGAGAAAAGGAGAAACGATCGAGAGAGAGAGAGAGGAACGAAGAGGACAACAGAGCTTTGGGGAATTAGCTTGTTTGTTCGCAATTCTTCGGTGGAGGTAGGTTATGGTTTATACTATCTTATAGTAAACTCTTAATAGCGAATGATATGTATTGAGTAGTATTATGAAGTCTTCTATATGCTTAATTGTGTGCTTTCATGATTTGATTATATAATTGTGATGAGTTAGCATGATGAGGCTGTTGAATCTTAAATCCTAAATTTACTTTGCTAATGATGATGCCTTGGTATAAAAGAAGGCTTGATGAACTAAAGTAATGGGATTAGAGGATCGGGTGTCACGTTCCAACACCAGGATAGAATTAGAGGATCGGGTGTCACGTTCCGACACCAGGATAGTATATGGATCGGAGTGTCACGTTCCGACACCAGGATAGTATATGGATCGGAGTGTCATGTTCCGACACAAGGATAGTATATGGATCGGGTGTCACGTTCCGGCACTAGGATAGTATAGGGATCGGAGTGTCACGTTCCGACACAAGGATAGTATATGGATCGAGTGTCACGTTCCGACACCAGGGTAGTATAATGGATCGGAGTGTCACGTTCTGACACCATGATAGTATTAGTGGAGCGAAGTGTCACGTACCGACACAAGAGGAATAAAGATAATGAATCTTGAAATATGTTAATATACTCAATCTAAAGAACCTGTTACCCAAATGAGTAGGGTGTGGAGGCTTGAGTCCTCATAGATGTGCTTGGTGTTGTGACCAAGGGTTATGGTAACTTTTGTTGTCACCTGTTAAGAATATTAGTTGATTTTATGTTATTATCTTATATATACTGTTTTCTATTTTGAGTTGGCCGATGATACCTACTCAATACTTGTGCCTTGTACTGACCCCTACTTGTATTTGTTTTTCTTTGTTAATTGTGGAGTGCAGCAAACGTGCCAGCGTCTTCAACTCAACCGCAACTCTAGCCAGTCTTCATCAAGCCAGATTTTAGGGTGAGCTATTTCTTCTAGCTTGGACTGGATCTTCCTTGAAATTCCGGCATGGACTAGCTTCTTAACTACTTTAGCTTCTTATATACTCTTAGATTTAGTAATTTGAGGATAGATGTTCTTGTGGTGATGACTTCTAGATTTTGGGGATAATGATTGATAAATTTTAGAAGTTATTTAATTAATTTCGTTAATGAGTTTTAAGTCTTCCGCATTGTATTTTGTTCATTATGTTTGAAATGTTGGGGTTTAGATTGGTTGGTTCGCTCACATAGTAGGATTAGTGTGGGTGCCACTTGCGGCTCGTTTTGGGTCGTGACAAACTTGATTTCAGAGCATTAGGTTCGTTGGTCTCATCACACAAGAACGAGTCTAGTAGAGTCTTAAGGAACGGTAGAGGGACGCCTTTACTTTTCTTTGAGAGGCTATAAGACTTTAGGAAAATTTCATTCTTTCTTTCTTCTTTCGTGCTATTAATTGGATCCAATTGGTATCTAGGTGATACAAATTGGTATCTGACCATCTTCACTCTATTTCGCAGATGGTTAGAACTAGAGCAACAGTAGCACCAACACCAACACTGGCAAGACAAGATGCAACTGAGCCAACCACTGGGGCTGTAGCTCGAAGAGGATTAGTGGCAAGAGGCCATGGTAGAGGTCGCGGGAGGACGTCCTCTAGAGGAAGAGGACAAGCACCTGGCCCATCTAGTACTAGGGCGGTGACTCCTCCACCGACTGAGGAAGTAGTAAGAGAGGGTGAGGAAGGGGAAAGTGAGCAAGTGCAGAATGAGGAATTACCACCCCAACCTACCCCAGAGATGATTAATCAGGTTCTTGCTTATCTTGGCGGGTTATCTGATCAAGGCCAGACACCTCCAGTGTTTTCTGCACCAGCACCTCAGGTTCCAGAAGTACGACAGGCCGCTGCTGAGGCTCCCCGCATGGATGCCTCATTGGAAATAGGCATGTTTCCTCGTTTGACTGCAGGGCCTATAATGACAAGTGATCAGCATGAACTTTTCGGTAAGTTCTTGAAATTGAAACCTCCAGTCTTCAAGGGTGCTGAATCTGAGGATGCCTACGATTTTCTGGTTGATTGTCAGGAGTTACTACATAAAATGGGCATAGTGGAACGATTTGGCGTTGAGTTTGTAACCTATCAGTTTCAGGGAAATGCCAAAATGTGGTGGCGGTCACATGTTGAGTGTCAACCCGCACAGGCGCCACCTATGACTTGGGCGTCATTCTCTAGCTTATTTATGGAGAAGTATATCCCCCGGACCTTGAGGGATAAGAGGAGAGATGAGTTCTTGAGCCTAGAGCAAGGCAGGATGTCGGTTACCGCGTATGAGGCTAAGTTTCGTGCATTATCTAGGTATGCCACCCAACTTTGTTTCAGTCCACAAGAATGGATTCACTGTTTTGTGAAGGGGTTGAGGTCAGATTTGCGGATTTCAGCCTTACAGGTAGCGGCTACAGCAAATTCCTTTGAGGAAGTGGTAGACTAACGTGATAAATGTGGAGGGAGTGAAGCCAGATGACTTCACCATGGCATCGACATCTAAAAGGTTTCGTAAGGGAGGTGAGTTTAATGGTTCTTACTCCAGAGGGCAGGGTTCAGGAGGTTATCCAGCCCGACCTATTCAGTCTTCACTGCAGACTGTACTTGGGGGTCCACCGCAGACCGGTCAACACTTCTCTGAGTTTGGAGGTTATCCCCAGACTTCGTCATTCTCACAGAGACCTATGCTTGAATCCAGAGAGTGTTATGGATGTGGGGAGACTGGACACATTAAGAGTTATTGTCCAAAACAGAGTTACAGACCTCAAATAGTCAGAGGTAGAGGTGGTCATGGAAGAGGCCGTCATTCTGGAGGACGTGGTGGCCGAGGTAATGGTGGTCACCAAAACGGCCGGGGTGACGGGCATACTGGAGCCACTACAGCACAACATGGTAGGGGCAACGGGCATAAAGGTGATAGGGCCCATTGTTACGCTTTCCCCGGGCGGTCTGAAGCGGAGACATCTGATAATGTTATCACAGGTAATCTTTTGGTTTGTGATTGCATGGCTTCTGTATTATTTGATCCTGGCTCCACATTTTCATATGTATCTTCCTCATTTGCTACTGGTCTTAATTTACATTGTGAATTGCTTGACATGCCTATTCGTGTTTCTACTCTGGTGGGTGAGTCTGTGATAGTTAAAAAGGTATATAGGTCTTGTCTGGTGACTTTTGTGGGGAGCAATACTCATGTAGACTTGGTTATCTTAGAAATGGTGGATTTCGATGTAATTCTGGGTATGACTTGGCTTTCTCCGAATTTTGCAATCTTAGATTGTAATGCTAAAACTGTAACGTTGGCCAAGCCTTGGACAGATCCTTTAGTGTGGGAGGGCGACTACACTTCCACTCCAGTTCGTATCATCTCCTTTTTTCGTGCTATGAGAATGGTTAGTAAAGGGTGTTTAGCGTTCTTGGCACACCTCAGGGATGATACTACCCAAGTGCCTTCAATTGAGTTGGTTTCGATAGTCCGTGAGTTTCTGGATGTGTTCCCTACAGACCTTCCTGGTATGCCACCGGATAGGGATATTGACTTTTGAATTGATCTGGAGCCGGATACTCGCCCCATTTCCATACCCCCTTACAAAATGGCTCCAGCAGAGTTAAGGGAGTTAAAGGCCCAACTTCAAGAGTTGTTAAGTAAAGGCTTCATTAGACCAACTGCATCCCCTTGGGGTACTCCGGTGTTATTTGTGAAGAAGAAGGATGGGAGTTTTCGGATGTGCATAGACTACCGGCAGTTGAACAAGGTAACTATTAAGAACAAGTATCCCATTCCTCGCATTGATGACTTGTTCGATCAGTTACAAGGTGCTTGTGTCTTCTCTAAGATTGACATGAGATCCGGCTATCATCAATTGAAAATACGGGCAACAGATGTGCCAAAGACTGCTTTTCGAACCAGGTATGGGCATTACGAATTTGTAGTAATGTCTTTTGGTCTTACAAATGCCCCTTCTGCTTTCATGAGCTTGATGAACGGGATTTTTAAGCCATATCTGGATTTCTTTGTCATCGTATTTATTGATGATATACTGATATACTCCAAGAGTAAGAAAGAACATGAGGAGCATTTGAGAATTGTATTGGAGTTGTTGAGGAAGAAAAAGCTTTATGCCAAATTCTCGAAGTGTGTGTTTTGGCTAGATTCAGTGTCCTTCTTGCGGCACGTGGTTTATAAGGATGGAGTGATGGTGGATCCTTCTAAGATTGAAACAGTGAAGAATTGGGTAAGACCTACAAATGTGTCAGAAGTAAGGACCTTTGTTGGTTTAGCCAGCTACTACCGTCGGTTTGTCAAGGGATTCTCTTCTATTGCTTCCCAGTTGACTAACTTTACTAAGCAGAATGTTCCATTTGTATGGTCGGATGAATGTGAGGAAAGCTTTCAGAAACTCAAGACCTTGCTGACTACGGCACCTATCCTTACCTTGCCACTAGAGGGTAAGAATTTCATTGTTTATTGTGATGCATCCTATTCGGGTTTGGGTGCGGTGCTAATGCAAGAGAGGAATGTAATCGCTTATGCTTCAAGGCAACTAAAGGTGCACGAACGTAACTATCCGACCCATGATTTGGAATTGGCTGCAGTTGTGTTTGCATTAAAGCAATGGAGACATTATCTACATGGGGTCAAGTGTGAAGTCTATACGGATCATCGTAGCCTACAGTATGTCTTTACTCAGAGGGATTTGAATTTGAGACAGAGGAGATGGATGGAACTACTGAAGGACTATGATGTTACCATCTTGTATCACCCAGGAAAGGCTAATGTTGTGGCAGACGCCTTAAGTAGAAAAGCAGGAAGCATGGGAAGCCTAGCTCACTTACAGGTTTCCAGACGCCCATTAGCTAGAGAAGTCCAAAACTTGGCTAACGACTTTATGAGACTGGAAATACTAGAGGAAGGAGGATTTTTGGCCTGTGTGGAGGCAAGATCTTCTTTTCTTGACAAGATCAAGGGAAAACAGTTTGATGATGAGAAACTAAGCCGAATTCAAGATATGGTGTTGCGAGGAGAGGCTAAAGAGGCAATAATTGATGAGGAAGGTGTTTTGAGGATTAAGGGAAGGGTATGTGTGCCCCGTGTCGATGATTTGATCCACACTATCCTCACAGAGGCGCATAGTTCCGGATATTCTATACATCCTGGTGCAACCAAGATGTACCATGACCTAAAGCAACACTTTTGGTGGAGTAGAATGAAGCACGACATTGTTGATTTTGTTGCCAAGTGTCCAAATTGTCAACAAG
>CM064971.1:63164902-63224666 GCA_032847665.1 Solanum chilense | reverse complement strand
GTTTTGGGTCGTGACACATTCTCTAGCCAACAACATATATCTATATAGTAAGTCATGCTAACCTAACCAATAACCTCAAACTTTATCCATATTAGCCAATAACGGTCTAACATTTGCCCTCTCAAATTGTCAAAGAACGTACTGCCAATGTTCAAAATTCTAACTTTCAATTTAAACATTCCCGAATTTCCCTTTCTATTTTGATTATAACGACCAATTACCAACTAAAAGATACATCTATTCCATCCATTCGATGCTATAGTAGTACAATATTTGTTCCAAAAGTGGATTGTAATTTATGAAGAAACGTACCAGCAGAAAGACCCTTATTTTTTCTACAAATTATTTACTCCCTAATTATTATATAAGAGAAACTATAAAAATGTGAAAGCAACCCACTATTAAGTTTACATTTATTTTCCTTAACCACTAAAATAATTAAAAAGATTACCCCAATAACTTCACAATTGTAGTTAGGAATATTCCAAAATACTCATTTAAAGTCTATCGAAAAATATTTTATAAGAATAAAAAACTCTAACACTCAAAACGGCTAAATGGTTCATTACTTTTAGTAGTTAACACTATTATTGAATTTACTCTCTCCCTAATTAAAAAATAAAACAATCAACTCAGCCTATATATTTTATTAAAATTATTATATACTATTTACATAAGACAATTCCATTTAGAATAGGTTGTTAGCAGTAGTTAGCACTATTATTATACAAAGAATATAACGAACATTTGAACCTAACTCGACTCAAAAGTTATCGATTTCCTAAGAAAAACAATAACTTTCTTATATAAATTTCGGGAATCTAAACATTCATTGTTCCACACTGAAAAAGCTATCTATTAATTTGGGAGAGACTCGAATGCTCAATACAAGGTAGTATTCACTGTAACATAAGAAGACAACTTTTTCTGAGGTAGCCCTTTTTGAGTTAGGTGGTCACACCTTCTTGGAACCGTGGAAATGAAGGGTGATGGATATGAATTTGCTATCATCGATACAATAAAAGAGAACATGAAATTAACATAGAGTAAAAAACACAATAAAAATTCTTATGACATAAATGAGCATATTTACGTACTTTAAGAAAAAAACATAGTATAAATCATTATCATATATTGTGAGGATGTGTATATCAGAATCTGAGTATATACCTGAGGAGATTAAGTACTTGAATAAACTCGGTCTCGTGGTAATCCTAGATGAAGATGAAATGTTTAAAATTAAAAGAAAAGTAAAAAGGGAAATCAAAACCGTAAAACCTTGTTAAATGCAAAGGCTATAGTAAGTACTTTTTATATTAGTTAAGAAGTTTTATACTCTTCATGTCTGAGTTGGTGCACAACTGTCATATTCCTTAATGAGAAATAAATAAAAGCATAATTTTGCTGGGATAAGGCATAAGCCCCCCTAGACTATGACATAGATATCAGAAACACGCCTTAACTAAACTAATGTCCTACCCACCACCCACCGACCCAAACTAATTTTTTATTGTAATTTTGTACAACTTTTGTTTTAAATGGCACACTGCCTTACTCCATGAAGTTGAGGTACGTGGGAGATATTTGAATTACATGTAAGTCAAAAAGGTGTATATATTTATTTTTAAAAAATGTGTTCGGGGGTAATAGGAACTTAGTTTAGTTAAGGTGTGTCACTGAGATTTGGTTCATAGTTTAGCATGGTGGGGTACTTGTAACTTTTCCCTAATTTTACTACATCATATTTTGAATATAATAAATTTAATTTGTTAATAAATAGATTGGGGAAATGAATGGTACTTCCTCTCGTCTATATTTAGTGATTTTTTGGGATATAACACTCCTATGTAAGAAATATAATAAGGACAAATATTAAAGGCTATTTTAAATTATTTTTATTATTATTCCTAATGTATTCTTCTAAAAATGTGAAGTAGTTAACAACACCGTTGAAAGAGAGCATAAATGTGAATAGAAAAAACCCAATTAAAAAACAACTTTTAAAAAATCACTTATTTTGAACTATAAATAAAACTTATGACGTTTCACTTAATATGGACTAAAGGGAACAAATCTTAATTGTTAATTGGCTGATTAGATGAACTTTGGATCACCTTGTTTGTCACGCCCCGAGCAATCCCCGGGACGCAGACGCATAACCTAGGACAACAAGTGATCCCAAGCTTACCCAGTTGGCATGATCATTAGCATACTAAAGATAAAAACATAATGAAGAAGCTAAATAATAATTTAAACTTAAAATATGTGAAATACTCATATACTATATAGATGAAATATTTGATATACTGGTGAGTTGAATACAAAAAAGTTATTAACTCAATACCAAGCTAAAACTAACTATGTCTGAAATTACTCTCTAAACTAATTAGAAATGCTATGACATGCCCCACCTAATTCTAAAACAGACTGAAACTAAATGACTAAAAGACTGAAAAGAAACTCATTAGTATTATCCTCAGAAAATCAGGACTAACCGCTTAATTTGCTGAACTGGATATAAAAAATCGATCTAAACGCGATCTGGATGTTGACAGCTGAACCTACATAACGAGAAGATGTAGCGCACGTATGTGTCAGTACTTGAAGCTACTGAGAATGTAGGATAGAGTAAAGCTGAAAAAAAAAACATAACTTAACAAGCACAAAAGCAAGTATAATAATCTGAACATGATATACTGAATTCTGAGCTAATTGGAAGCAATGGAAAAATTTATAACATACTGAGACTTGATACTAACTGATCTGTAAATATGGTCAATGCATTAGAGAGTGTGACTTGAAGTATGGGAGTTACTAATAACCGTTAATAAAACCACATGAGCGAAATGTGGAGTCCTATATATACGCCTCATCGAACATACCCAATATACCCTTCCAGAAGTATAAAAGCATGCAGACGTGATCACTAAAGTGATTTTCCAAAGAGGGGATTACAACCTACTTGGCTAGTAGTTTGGGGACTAATTGGGTATGCTGAACCCTAGTCCAACTCAGTATAATGCTACTCGCAATGAATTATGTAATTAACTGATTATGACTGAGTTTCTGTAAATACTGGATAGGTCAAAATTGAATATGCAAACTTAGAATGCAACAATTAATGTGATAATGATGCAATAATAACTGAGCCATGTATATCTTAAGTAATTGAATATCTTACCTAGCATGTGTAATTAAAGAAGTAAAGAAATATATATGTAGGATTTTGATATTCATGCAGTAATTAGAGTAATAACATGATAATTTGATTCGGAACATATAACTAATAAATTCATGAAGTTCTATCGAAATTCTAGAAACCCTAGGTCTAATCATGATATGTAAATCAAGAATCTGACTGAAAACTAGGGATCTAATGGATGAAAGAAACCCGCTAGTGAAATCCCACATATCCAGTGATGAAATTCACGAAGGATCACTTAGATTTCGGAGCAAGAAACTTGTTGCATTCTTGAACTAGGGTTCTTGACCCTTTTCTCCTTTCTTGTTTATAATTTTCTATGTTTTGATTAATAATTTGACTTAGGTAAGTTTTAGTTATGTTTCAAGGCTTAAACTGACTAAAATCTGATAATTTAGGGTCAAAAAGATGTATCTTAACGTTTAAATGAAGTGGAAAAAGTCCAAAAGACCCTTAAGTTAATTGTTGTGGAACCAAATGACACCTATACTGACGGTCCGTCGTTTCGGTACATAGGTTGGATCGGTTTGACAAGCCTTTACTGAAATGGGCATAAATTTTTACTCGGAGGTATTATATCAGCAAGGTCGGTGGCTATGGAAAAATAATTAAGTTATCTATATCATAGGACAGATAATTCATTTTGTGCTAAGATCTATGACCATTTGAAGTTTACCCAATCACATTTCCCCCTTGACTGGGTGCTAACCTCCACCTACAGTCAGACCTATGGACCTAGATGGAATGACGCTCTGTGTTGGTCAATCGTGGTTCATGTCAGAGAGTGGGTAAATGAGGTGTTGATCAACAAACACAGACTACGGACCGTAGGTACGTTCGTCGTTCAACAGTTACTCAAATTTTTTGGTCTGAGTTTTCGGGGTTTACAGATTCAAACTATAGATGTCAAGTACGGGCCGTGGGTCAGGATACAGTCCATCGATGGTAACCGTTGATTGCACTTGTAGATTTCTGAAAAGCATATTTTTGGATTGTTTTGGATGTGGGATATTACATTTTTTGTAAAGGTCAAATTACCAAGAACTAATTGATAAATTATCTCTTGATTTTTAAATTCGACATCTGAAAGTAGACATTTAAAAAAAGTAAAGTTAAATGGTCAAAGTCACACTACATTTATCGGATTTTCTTTTTTTTTTTTAAATTAAAACTATAACCATATATGTATTAAAACACATATCATTTAATAAATGATTACATGTAGTGTGCACTCCCTAATCATATATATATATATATATATATATATATATATATATATATGTATGTATGTATGTATGTATGTATGTATGTATGTATGTATGTATGTATGTATGTATGTATGTATGTATGTATGTATGTATGTATGTATGTATAGTGCCACCACAAACAAGCATTCCCTTTTAATTTATTTATTTCCAAAATTAGTCTTTCCCTTTCTGAACTTCTTCTTCTGCACAGTTAAGTTAAATATTTGATTCAGAACTTCTTCTTCTTCTTCTTCTTCTTCTTCTTCTTCTTCTTTTTCTTCTTCTTCTTCTTCTTCTTCTTCTTCTTCTTCTTCTTCGCTTCTTCTTCTTCTTTTGTACAATTAATTATTTGTATACTTTGCTCATTTTGAGTGGTTCACTGAATAAAAGATACACTGCATTTTGTGGACTCAATTTTTCCTTTTTGTTTTATTCTACTATCACGCATCCTGGAATGTTTTTTACAATTATTAATTTATACTTATGATATTGATTTTTGTTTTTACTACATATTTTAAAAATTGTTATTTATGTTTCGCTACAGTTATTTGTTTATATGATTTTTTGTTATTGTAATAATAATGTCAATATTAAAAGGAGCAAAAAAACAATTAATTCTAATTATATGATATACAATAATGACTATTCTCTTAGACCAAATTATTTCATTTAAATTTTTTTCCGATTTTCCCTTAATTCTCTTTTATCCTTTTCAAGGATCCTTAATGTTTTGTTTGTTCACAACTTCAATTCCAAAACACTATCATAACTATATTACATGTCGAATTTGGATTTTGGAAGATGATATTTTAATTTTAAAACACATAATGACTACATATTACTTATTTTTTATATAATATGATTATTTAATTATTGTTTTTAAAGACAAAATTTGCAATGAAGTAAATTCAGAAAATATTTATTTGACTCTCGAATAAAAGACATTATGTAACCATGGTAAAGTGAAATTATGTAAACTTGGAAAAAATAGTGTTATGATTTTTAATTTTACCTTTTTTTTTTTAATATAACAAATGGTAAACTAGATTTGAATAAGCTTCCATGAAAAGTTGTCACTTTTGTGAAAGCTTATTAATTTTATTGGAAGGTTGTATTTTTTTTTAAAAGGTGCAACTTTTACGAAATGTTGTGACATTCATTAAGAGGTGCAACTTTTATTAAAGTTTGTAACATGTATGAAAGATTGTGACCTTTCAAAAAAGTTATGACTTTTTCGAAGAGTTGTGACCTTTTTAGTAAGACACAATTTTCATTTGTTCACACTACTACTTAATAGCTATAAATAGAAGGGTTTCCTCTCATTTTAAAATAACGAAAAATGCTGAAGTTCTTTTTCTGCACAGTTAAATATTTGATTGAGAACTTTTTCTTTTTCTGCACAGTTAAATATTTGATTGAGAACTTTTTCTTCAGCATAATTAGATATTTGTGTATTTTGCTCCTGTTGACTTGCTCACTAACAAGGACAAAATCTACATTCAGTGGGCTCGATTTTTTCGTTTTTTGTTTCATTCTATTGTTATAGATCATGATATTGTTTTTTATATAGTCATTAATTTATGGTTATAATATTAACTTTTGTTTTTTACTACATTTTTTAAATATTGTTGTTTATGTTTTAGTAAAGTTATTGTTATACGTATTTGTTAGTACATAATATATGTAATTCAAACCATGCAATTTCACAAATAACTTTTTACAAAATACATTTATTTACTATATTTTCCAAAGAAATCTTTTCCTCTACGAGCAATCAAGCCTAAGAATTTATCTGATATTATTTTGTTGTCATAATAATGTTAATATTGATAGGAGTAAAAAAACGAAAGCAAGTCATATGATAGAATTAAAACTAGAAATTAATTATAATTATATGATACACAATGATGACTATTCTCTCATACCGAAGTACTTTTTTTAGAACTTTTTCCCCATTATCCCTTACGTCTCTTTCATACTTTTCAAGGATCCTTAATGTTTTGTTTGTGCACAACTTCAATTCCAATACATTATCATAACTATGTTACGTATCAAATTTTGATTTTGGAAGATTTCATCTTATTTTTCAAACACATAATGACTACAAATTACCTATTGATATGATTATGAAACCATTGCTCTTAGTAGACACATTATTTTTATAAATACATTTTAAAAAAATATTTATTATTTTAAAATTAATTTATAGTTTTACACTAACGATATTTGCAAATAAGAATATTGAGAAAATATTTATTTGATCTCTAATTAAAGACACTATGTAACCACGGTAAAATAAAATTACGTAAACTAGGGGAAAATAATGTTATATTTTTTAATTTTACCTTTTCTTTTAATATAACAAATGTTAATTAGAATTGAATAGTCTCTATACTCCTAAAATCAGATTTATATACATAGACTAGCACATCAAAATACAAAAAAATTATTCTAATAGATTTTAAATAAAAATATTCTAACCGCGCGAAGCGCGAGCCCATTTACTAGTTGTATTAAAAAAAGATGCCAAGTAACTTTCCACGTGAATAAATTTTTTCAGTTATGTTGAACTAAAATAATATTAGTTTAAAATTTTAGGGGGTTACTATTTTTGGATAAAAATCTATATCAGATCATTTGAAAATATTCATGGGTCATTTGTAAAAAGATTCACCCAACATCGTCATGCTCCAACAATGATCCTCATCCTACAATTGTGGTTTGTGCCTTCGAATTGCAATATCGACTTTGTCCTCGAACTCTCCCCTATTAAGTTGTAATTATGTTGTAGATTCTAGATAAATCAAGTCAAAAGTTAGTTAAGAAGTGGTAATCTATGATAAACTCTGCATTTTTTTTTTATTATTTTGATGTTTTGACCTTAGGAGGTCGATATCCTTATTTTCTATTTTTTGAGATTTTTACCTCCGGAGGTCAGTATTTTTATCAAATAATTAATGTCAAAACAACCCAAAGATTCCAAATAAGGTATTTCAAAATAAAACTCATCGAACCCAAAGAATTAAAAAAAAAAGCTATTTAAGATAAACTTCATCGAACAAAAATAACACAATATTTTCTACATATACATTAAAGTATGTCAAAATAAGCTTCATACAACTTCAACATAAACTAAAATACGATCAAAGAATTCCAAAAATATAGAAGTCTAACATGTCAAATTGATACAACTACTCGTTATCACCCTCATTCTCCTTATCAGACTTATCATTCTCATCACCTCACTCTCCTTATTAGACTTATCATTATCATCACCCTCCTGATAAGATCCACCACTACTGACCGGACATGGAGGAAGAATATTTCCTAATAAAAAAGGAAAGTTTGTTGTTGGTAAAAAAATGTCACTTCGTTAGCCAATGCTTGACTTTGAACATCTGGACCGTAATTCCTATAACGAAATTCAAAATAAGAAATGTTATCAGAAATTGCTTATGA
Source organism: Solanum chilense (assembly GCA_032847665.1). NCBI lineage: Eukaryota > Viridiplantae > Streptophyta > Magnoliopsida > Solanales > Solanaceae > Solanum > Solanum chilense. Next base: position 63,216,758 of record CM064971.1, on the reverse strand, counting down.
TGTAATTATTTTTAACCGTAAGTATTTATAAGTAATGTTATAAAAACTATACCGTAGAACAAACACATGTTCCCCCGCAATGCTTAAGATCTAAGAGGAACCTAGGGTTCTGTGCTTTTTCAATTCTTCAAATGTTAAGTACATGTTAAATGATAGACCATGCAATCAACATTGAATGAAAATTTTGAAAGATCTTTAATTTATTTCAACGACAAAGAGACTTATAATTTAGAACTAAAAAACTATTAAGAGTATTTTGTCCTAAAGCCCACATTTGTTAATATTATTCTCAAAAATTTCACAGGTCACAACACCATGTTCAGAAACCCTACCTTCTAATTGTCCACATTAAAAGATACAGAACAATTCATTTAATAGACAATAGTGAGGCAAGTTATGGTGATCTATAGGTACTGGTTTGTGTAATATAAATTTGCAGGAGGTGCATTGAGAGCATTAATATGTATTCTCTTATAGCATATAGATACAATAAGAAAAAGCAACCTGATATTTTCTTGAGTTTAGGTTTTCAGCCTTCTGTATTTCAGTCTTCTGGCGTGTTGTTTCACCACTCAACTTTAGATGCACAAACTGAAAAGAATTTTTAGTTAAGAGTCACTAACTGATCCACTCATATTCTTTTTTTATGAGGTAGTTCCTTTGACACCCATTAGATTCATTAAGTTCAATAACATATTTTATCAAACAAAAAACATTTGGTGACGAAAAATTACAGTGCCCACTATCTTAAAAAGTAAAACTACAACCAAAGAGACTTTTAGTGGCATTTAATTTTACTTTTAGCGGCAATATTTATCTCCACAAAATCTTTTAGCGGCATTTCTCTACTGTCATTGCATCTTGTGTCACTTAAGGATTTAATGATATTTATATACAGTGCCGGTAAAGACCCATAATATTGCCCGTAAAGCTTTCATATTTATAAACTAGGTAAATTACCTGTGCGAACTATATGTTATTAAACTCACATTGATCATTCGGTAATATTCGGATTTCCGTTATGCACACTTCATTGTCAAGATCATCTATCTTAATTCATTCAAAAATTTTAAAAGTTCTATATTATTTAATTTTTTTTTATAAAAAAATTACGAGTCATAGAGATATTTTAAGTATAAGAAAGATGTTTAAGAAATCTCCATGGAAATAGTTGGTCACAAGTAATGAAAATTTTGTAACTTCCAAGAACTTACGAAGAACAATATCATACATTAAATAAGAGACCGAAAATCATCGAAAAAGAACACTCCCAAGTAAAGTGGAACATCACATCTATGCAAGAAAATAATTAACTAATTCAAATGGAGGACCTTCATATGCTTTCTTATGACCCTAAAATAGTTATTAGTATCATAAATATATTCCTCATCGACAGAGAATAGTCTTTTATATTCCTTAGGTTTCATATTACCAACCCAACTATTGTTATGGTTATGTTATGCAGTTGCAAAGAATTAATGTCATTATCAATCAAACAGTAGACGACATCATTCATAATTGGATATTCTAAAAGAATAATTTTCTGAGTGCTTGTACTCATAAATATCCACATATAATAATAAACACAACCTTACTTTCCTAATAATCAAGAAAAAAATGCATGTTGCATAAAATATTTTTCAAGAATATAGTTTGTCGCTATATATCCCATCAACATTGAATCTAATTACAATTAATTAATGTAGGTAAAGTCTCTAGAACTCTTAGTTTATGTGCATATTTATTGATGATAAAAAAATATTTTTGTTTTAGTGTATTTTGAACATTTGTTAGTTTCTATTAAACTTAATCTGTTATTATGCCTAAAAAGAAGAGACGAAAAAATATGATAAATTAGTTAACTTGAGATAAAAGAAGTAAAATGATTGTCTGTATACTAATATTCTACAGAGGGTGAAATGGCATACAAAAAAGTTTGTACCTAAGAATGAGATCTCAAAATAATATACTAATTGTGGCAAACAAGAGAGCAATTTGTTCGGTTCTTTTAACAAACATCAACATTGATTTAGTATAGTTATCATATATTTATTGTTCTATGCTATCAAATATTGCAGAACCCTCAAGAAATTTTCACAAAAAGTTTAGAAATAAAACTATAGAAATAGATAAAATAGAAGATAAATTTTCGATAATCCTCACAGGAATTTTAACACATTCTTTTAAAAAAAGACATCAGAATAGAAAAACAAATTGCAATAGATACATGAGTTACTATGACTTACAGTAAAAGATTAAACTTCATTCGATAGGTGGAAGAAGATTTTGAGGAATGAAATACACTACATAAGAATCATAATTAATGTATTTAAATTCATCTACCCTATAGAGAAAAAACCTACAAATAACAGTCGCAAAAATAAATAATTTGATATGAAAGAACCAAATATTATGAATTGAACAATTTCAAACGTATTATGAGTTATGGTATGAGAGGTGCAAGAGTAATAATGTTACATTGTGATTAAAATTATTTTTGTTTGTTTGTATGAAGAAACCTGTAGGATAGGAAGAAAGAGAAGACCACTTTTCAATCATCGTTGAAAAAATTCTAACAAAATTTAAAAAAGTTCACAAAAACTAAAAACTGTAAAAGAAATTGTCATAGTTACATGAATAAATATGAGTTATTGTAAAGATTAATCTCTTTGAAGTGGAAGGAAGAAAATTTTATGGATTGAAACAAACTTCATAAGAAACATAATTAATATATTTCAATCCGACTACCCTATAATTGAAAAACCCTAAAGATAATAGTGGCAGAAAATTCCTCTATTTATATTAAAAAAAGTGTAGGTCACAAATCTTTGGAAAAGTTGCTACCCTTCGGAAAGGTCACACCCTTACATGCAAGTCACAATTTTTCATAAAAGTCTAAACGCTTCCTAAAAATCGTAACTCTTCCTAAAGGTAGCAACTTTTCGTAAAAGTCACAACTTTTAATAAAGTCAAAACTTTTCATGAAAGGGGAAGGCTAATTTTGAGTATAAATAAACATAAAGGGCAACTCTTATTTGTGGTGGCGCTACGTAGGTGGGCCTAGAGATATCTTTTATCTATGTATGTATGTAACCATATATATATATATATATATATATATATACACTATTTCTCGATACATGTTTTGCACGTGTATATTACACGTTTAAATGAAAACAAAATTTGGCTCATTCTTTGTTGGCTAAATACATATATGAAAATGTTAAAGAGAAAAACAGTTGTTACTTTACCCTCCTAAGGAATATATATATATATATATATATATATATATATATATATATATGCATATATGTATGTATTCTAGACCATCGGGTGGTGGGGGAAGATTATCTCCATACAGGTGATCATCATGGTAATGTTTTCAATCATACGCCTGATTTGTAATAATATAACATAAATAAATAGAAACTCTGGTGATTCCTCTTTTCAATTATGGTCCCTTTATTTCATTCATACTGTAAATTTTAGTAAATTAAATTTGATTGTTGGATCGACTTATCATTCTCCTTTATTTATGGAAGCACTGCAAGTTCCTCGACTTATCCTTCCTATATTACATATGATCGTGAGTCAAGTTGTCATACTCTCACGGACTCAATTTTCTGGTTTATTCACAGTTGAATGCATTCTTTTTTTATTTGTTTTGATAATTTGAACACAGTCTTATATGTAATTCTTTTTTTTACCTATTGAAGACAAGAATGTGAATGCATTAAAGTTTAATTATTCTTTCTGGAAGTTGTTTGAGTTGGTCATTCTTTCTATTACTATTTTTTATTTGTTTCTCTAGTTATACATATGAATTGAGGTATATTCATAGTCATCTATAATCTTCACAATAATTTCCACTAAAACAAGTCCCATTTTAAGGCATAGTATTATGAAAACAAGCTAAAGGTTGATCCATGATGTTACCTCATCAAAGATGAAAAGTGCTTAGTCCTCATCCAAGTCTTTAACTCCATCAGAATGTCCTTGATTTCCGTAGTGTACGCCACATGTAGTACATCTTTTTTACTTTTTAGCATAAAAGGATTTAAGTATGTAAATGAGACAAAAGTAAAAAAATAACTTTAGCTGTTGAGTTCTTCTGTTACTTTGAATGAAAAGTTACAACTACATGAAAGTCGTAAAAAAAAAGTTGTCAAGAACCTTATACAAATGCTCTCAATTTTGTAATAGTATCAATTTTGTAGATTACGATTTTTCTGTGCTATACAGAACATAGATTGATCCCTGCATCATGTTCCCTGTATTTTCAACCTTATATTCATCTTCTCTTGGAATTAACTTGGCATCATCAATCAGGAACTAAAGAATCAGTTAACTTACCCGAAAGTACAATTGACTATGAACCTTATGCGGACAAAGAATCCAACTCTATTGCGCTCTTCTAAGCTTCAACTGCATTGTTGAAAAGGTTGTAAATGTCACTGCAGATTGCCAAAATACTTGAGGAAACGACTAACAATATCATGATCGATGAAACTAGTCTGTCCCACTTGATTGCAATTCCATGTGTATCTCTGTGATCAATGACAAACATGGAGAACTAAGTTGAAGTATGTAAGAATGATTACAGATAAGTAGTTGAAAAGGGAAGATGGTACTCCTATATGGACAATAGCAGCTGAATAAACGAAACCAATAAAGACAGTAGTCGTGATGCCAGTAAACCGGAAGGCATCCCAGATCTTATGTACACAATTTGCTCCAAAAATATGAAACAGATGAGAGTTGCTATGCCTGAAAGGAATCTGCGGTTATCATAGGCAATAGGAATTGCACAGAGAAAAAAGTGGCCATCCATATTGAGGAGAAGGGAAAAGAAGACAATTGGGAAAACAAGCATCAAGTGGATCACATAGCTCACTCGCACCACATCATTAAGTAATGAGCCGTAACGAATTTCAAGTTCAACATCAAAGTTGGGGAGTACATCATCATAGTATGATCACCAAAGAGAAGGAAACCGGAAAAACTAGTTGTAATATGTACAGTTGAGCATAACACAATTTAAAGTACTGACTATTGACTTCATCTAACTTCCATCTCTTAGCTCATTCTCTATTGGATGTACTGTAACACTCATCAAAAAAGTATTAGAGTTTTGTATGTTTTACAAGTAATTTATGGCCACTCATTGAACAGTTATCAAGTCACATTCATTTTAGCACATCCCATGCAATGAAAATAAACATGAGGATTTACATATGATCCTATTATCTGATGTTCAAAAATCAAACTTGTAGCAGAAGCTAGAATGTTCTATCTTTGTTTTATAAATTACCTAAGAGTCTGTAACCTGATAAAGAAAATTCCTCCCAAACTATAGATACAACACAAGTGTAAAGCAAAGTATTATCGATGTGATAAAATATAGTTTGAGGACTATGACATAAACCAACAAAAATTTCACCAACCATCATATTTAGCATGTCATATATGAACCTCTAGAATTTCAATAGGGAGCAACTATAGTCCAATATATTGATATCCATGAAACTGATAATCAAGTGAGAGATGAAGAGTTGTGCAACTAATACTAACAGCAAAACATCGAAAATAGTGTTACATGCCTCTTACTTCTATCTGAAATGAAAATTTAAATTATCACTCAAAAGTCTTCATATAAGAAAAGTTAGAACAGACCTACTAGCCTTCAATACTTATTATTTTTACTTCAATTTTTTCATAGATATATCACCAATTAACTGTGTTCACATATGATATCAACATTCCATCAGAAATGTGCATGAATAACCTAGAACTTGGAGTGTAACGATCCAACGTACATCCTAGAAGTTAGGGCATCCTTCAAGTAGGAACACGGGGTACTTGACCTCTACAAGGTCTTATACAAGACCTTAGACACTTATTCATTGCATAAATATGAAAAGTAGTAAGAAATTAAAACGTTTCTTTCAAAACATAATGCGGAATCATTTTACAAAACTTCTAACGTACGTCTCAAAAACAATCTATGACATCATAACTACAATAGTGTTGGGTCACAGCCCATAAAAGTCTAAACATAGAAAAGAATATAAAATACAACATAATGGTGGTGTCCTCGGATGCTACGAGGATTCACCAATTTTCACTTCTTTAAAGCCTTGGAAACTCTACCCTTCAAAGAAACTCAATCTTCTCAAAACCGTACTCGGATCAATAAAATCGTATTGAAACGTGACACTCAGATAAATCAATATTGTTAAATTATCATTTATTATCCCTAATTTTCAGTGCAGTAAAAATATTTTATGAAGCCTTCTTTATTAAAAACATCACTTCGATAGAGAGGGCTCAAGATTATTAATTTCAGAATCTGTGGATTTCAGACCAATTATTATACATACAATCATGTAAATCGAGAACTTCACCATATCACTCCATGTTAATCAAGAACCATTAAGAGTCTATCTATCAAATAAAATAACCCATAACCTACCTCCACCAAAGATTTAAAGTCAAGCGAGCTACTTCACTGATGCGTTTCCTTTTCTAAATGCTTTATAATGTTTCCAATTTATCAAGTGTGCATAATATATCAGCAAACTAATCCGTAGACACTCATATTACTATAACTAAATTCCTAAAATTCTATACCAACTAATGTATCAAGGTTAGTATTTCTCAAATAGCAAGTGCAGAGTCAAGTTTTATTTCCTCTCAATAACTTAATTTAATTATTTTTATATAATACATTAATACACCTAAAATTTAATTATCTATAATAATAAATATAACATTCTATACAAACCTAGCACAATTACAAAATCTATTACATCGAAACTAACTAAGAAATCATTGAATTCAATCCACCCGTAAGTAAAACTGCAGAAGCAAGATCGACTCTCTACTCTACATTGTAATTAATAATTTCTCATAATCCTCAAGTAATCATCGTTATGAAATAATTATCTACTCACAATTTTGTTCCCATAATAATAAATCTTTAGAACAGATAATCATACTTGTCCTTAAGCTTTTATGAATTTTTTTTTTAAACAATTTCTAATCATTCTCTAGCCAACAACATATATTATATAGTAAGTCACACCTAATCAATAACCTAAAAAATTATCCGTCATTAGCCAATAATGGACTAACCTTTTGCCTCTCAAAATGTCAAGGAACGTAGTACAAAAGTTCCAAATTTCAAATTTCAATTGAAACATTGCCAAATTTCCCTTCCTAATATAACTATAACGACCAAGAACCAATTAAAAATTGCATCAATTCCATATATTCGACACTATAGTAGTACAATATTCTTTCCAAAATTAGATTCTAATTTACAAAGAAACATACCAGTAGAAAGACCCACAATTCATTTAGAATGAAACGTAATGAAATGTGTTGCTCGGATATAAATATTCAAGTCAAAGTAACTGATAAACACAAACAAGATGATGAGACGGGAGAGAAGTTACTAGTTCTATCTATACAACCTTCCTTTCTGAATGCATCTTGAATGCGAACTCCTTTTGTAAGCTGATATTATTATCAAATTAATCATTCTTGTAACTGTAAAACTCAAAAGGAAAACAAATTGAATCATAAGGGAAAAGAGTACTATTCATCAAGTTGCTATACCTTTGCCTTGATTTATTCATTATGATGCAACAACTCTTTTCCACTTCTTTTTTGTGAGCCACGCAAAAGACAAATGCCAACATTCAAAAACTTTTTAATGTAATCAAAAGAAGAAACATATGTGCAGGTGTTTATAAACATCAAAGCATGTCACACCAGATCCATCCTTGAATCACAGTATCGACATAAATATTGTGCATCCAAATTGATGCTTCCTCCAACTTTCCCGGCCATGTAACCTCGTATAGCACAATCTAGATAGGAAACATATACACATATGTATCCATCTATTATTTCTTCACATCAAAAAAAATGTACCCATCATAGTTCTAAAGCAAAGGATACAATAATAACCTTGGGAAAAACCAGGTTAACTGCATTAAATATCCCAAACCATCGCCAGAAAAGGATTTTATTCTGATAAATTGCTAAAAATTTAGTCACCAACAATACAAGTAATGGATCTTATAGGAAAATCAGACAGTAAAGACTGCTGTTTTGTCCCTAAATATATAGTCCTATCTATCATATCTGAGTAAAAATCAATTTCTGATTAAAAAGAAAAAAAATTGGCATCAAGTCAATAAAAAAATGTGGTAAGTGTTTTTTTTTTAATTGAAACAAACAACCAAATAAATATCTACATGTTATATACCAAAAAGCTAACCTTTTGAACTTGGCGACTTTATCGAAGGAATAATCCAACTAAATGACGCTAAAAATTGGTTCATATCCATGTCATGATACTCAGAATGAAGATACTTTTAAATATTACTTCGAAAAGCATTTTTTTGTCCACCTTTTGGAGCCTAAAAATGCTTCGAAATATACAAATATCTATCTCTAAAGGTACCTGAACTAGTAACTCTTTTCCCTGCCATCCAACCCCATTTATCACCAGCATTTGGAAAATCTACAGGAGCATATGGTAAGCCTTCACCAGAGTCACACTCATAAACATGATAAATTTCAAGCCCAATTTTACTGATTCTAGAAGCACTCCCATTATATACAACATGTCCACGACTCTCCCCAACCTCCTCCTTGGCAAACATTTAGCTGGAAATCTCTAGTTCAGTTGATTTAAATAAAAGAATGAAACCATAAAAAAAAAAGGAACGTCAGAATTCCACAGTAGAAATCAATCAATTTTGGCTATAAAATATTGGAGGAAAAAATAGCTAAAGGAGAAAAGCAAAAAGTTAGGCATATTCTTCAGCAAAAACAAGATAGTAAATGTTTGATCCGAAGAAGTTATGTTTCATATGAAGATAAATGTTAGAACTTTCGGCATCAGCTACAAAAATACTATCCTCCCAAGGAGACATCAAAGCTGATCAGTAGAATGTTTGTGTATAATGCAACATGCCTGACATAAGCACCTAAACTTCAAAGCCACCATCGGTGTGAAAATATTACAAAGATACTTTAAAAAATTACTTTTGAAGAACTTTGTAAGAAACGACAAAATTTAAAGAATTTTTCAAAAAAAGAAACTTAAAACCAGTAAAGAAAATAGAATCTGAAAAAAATTAAAAATAATAAACAAAATATTTTCTCAAAAAACAAATTTGACCCCACTAAAAGCAAAATGTTTCCATAAGAAAATTAGTTCCCTCAAGCTCAAGGTTGATGGAATATATCCTCTCATAATAGAATAATGTTACATATTAATATATAAAACCACGGTGTCAGCAAACCAGTCAACAACAGTAAAATTCACTTAGAATACTATATTTAGTAGAAAAGAAAGAAGTTCAAAAATTAGTTATTGAAAAATAAGAGAAACCCATCTATTTATAGAGAATAAATGATAGTGTGAATGTCTTCTGTTGTTAATTATCAGAAAGAAGCTCAGCCCTTCAAAAAATTCACAACCTTATGGAAAAGTCCTAACTTTTTATCCAAGTGACTCTTCATAAAAGTTGCATCTCTTTAGGAAAATCAAAATTCTTTACAAAAGTCAATTTCAATTACATCTTTTTAAACCCAACAATTACTCTTGCCATCAAATAAATTGTGTCCTTGAAGGGTTCTATTTAGTAGATCCCACAACAAGCCAATCCTAATATGGGTCTCAAATCCTTTTAATTGGTTAAAAAAAATGTTTTCACCAGTTCATGAAGAAGAATAAAAATAAAAAATCTCTTATCAAAAATGCAGAAACAATCTCTGTCAAAAATTATACAACTTATTTTTTGTTTCAACCCATTAAAGTTATGTTTGGAATTTACTTCACCCCTATTTTATAGAATGTTAGTTAGTGTCACGACCGAAAACGAGTCATGAGTGGAACCCACACTCAAACTCCTATGTGAGAGAACAAATGAATCCAACCCAAACTTATATTTATCATTAAACTTATGAAATACTAATCATTATGCGGAAGCTAAAATCTTATTAGTGTAAGAAAAACAAATCTATTAAAGTCTACTATATGAAATTTTCAAAACCTGAAAGTCATCATATTAAGGACATGTAATCTTCAAATACATAGTCTAAGAGTGTTAAATACACCAAAATAAATTAATAAAATAGTTTATGTCTCAAATGTAATGACATTATGTCATGACCGAGAGAGTCTATAACGATCTTTAATGAGTAGCTCAACCTCGAACCAGATATGTTGGTGACTAGCTAGAGCTGAGGGCAAGTCAACGTCGCCGGTACATGCCCTGCATTCCATAAAAGGGAAGAAAGGAAAACATATGTAAGTTTCAGTACGAAGCAACATTTAATGAGTAGGTATCATCGGCTAATCCAAAATGAAGCTAATATACAATAAAAGTAATATAAAATCAATAATAACACTTAGCATGTGACAAGTAACAAACAACATGAACCACTGACAACAACCCTAAAGTAAGTACACAATCAATCTTAATATCAAGCACAAGTATGGGGACTCGTGCCTCCACACAACACTCATTTGGGAAATGGGCTCTTTGAAATTGAGTACCTTAAGTTAATTCAACATATTTTTCGTTTCATGTTACCATGTCGAAGTGTCACACTCAGATCCAATTATTCCATGTTGAAAAGTGACATTCCAATCCAATAATACTGTGTCAAAAGTGACACTTAAATCCATAATGATGTTTAGGAACATGACACTCTAATCCTTAATGTTGTGTTCGAACGTGACACTTTGATCCATAATAGCGGTTGGATGTGAAATCTTATCCATTAATATTGTTAATGTAGCATTTATTATCACCACATTTTTCATAAGTTGTATTGACCATGATGATATGTGTTGAAGAAAGCTTTGGAATAAGTGAATAAGCATGTAATGAATGTTGAACTCTTATGAGTTGAAAGTGATGTTTGAGTTGCATTGTGTAAAAGGTCAAGAGGTTATGTTGATTTGAAATTGTAACTCATGTTTTGATAGGTTGTTTATTGGGCTGCTATTCCTTGTTCTATTTCTTCCTTCCAAAGAAGTTTAACGTCATTCGGGGACGAATATTCCTTAAGGGGGGATAATGTAATACTCCGACAGTCTAAAGTATAATATAGAGCCTAACATTAGAGTGTAGGAGTTGTAACACTGTTTTAAGGTCAAATATAATTTAGATAAGTCATTAAAAAGACTTATAATCAAAATGTCAAGGAACGTCCATGACGTCCGGAAACTAGTTCAAGAGGTTATACCGTGCCTTATTTTATTTGAAATGTTTTTAAGAATCGAAAAATGATGAAATTTGGTGAAAAGTTATTTAACACACATTAAATTTTGTTTATGGTCAAACGTCTGGGTTCGACATTCCAAGGACCAAACAAAGGGTCCTTGAGGAGGGTCATTCCTGTTTGGTTAATAGATGTCAAAAGAGAGTGCCATCAACAGTAGCCAGCCAATGTGGCGTAGGCCAATCGACGAGGCGTCAATGGTCCCTTAGTCAATTTCGTAAGGGTTCATGTTGGTATGTCTCTGACCAAAATGACGGATGTGCAGCACGGAAGGGACAAAGGTCGTAGACTGACCTATGATTCATAGGTCGGGGTCTCGTAGGTGAGGTCACTGTTTTGGCTGCCACATTTTAATAAATAAAATTAATTAATTAGATGGTTATTTAATTAGTTAGGGGTTAAGGTAGGTCTAATGATGTTTTTTAATCACCTATATAAAGCCCCTAACGTAATTAAACTAAACCCAACTCAAATAATTCCCAAAAACCCAATTGTTCTTCCTTCTCTCTTCTTTTTCTCTCCCAAACAAAAGAACTCCATTGAAGTCTAGGTCAAGATCTAAGTGCAGAAATAAGGGCAGCTATCTTCATCATATTCCATCAATTAACAAGGTATGTAATTCCTTTCACTATTGGGATTCCTTTCCCTAAAGGGTTTCTTCCAATTGATTTCAAAAAGATGAGTTTCAAGTGGGTTTTCTTCTATCACGAATTTGATCTTCTAAATTGCTTTGTTTATGGTTTCTTTCGACTACTTTACTTAGATTGTGATTTATTATGATTCGATCATGCTAGTTTTTGGTGAATTACTCTAAGTTATGGAGTACATCATTCATTTGACCTAAATCCCTAACCCTAGGCTATGACCTAGTGATCAATTGTTATGTAGTTATTCAATTGACTTTATAATCTTGTTGATTACTGTTGAATGATGATATTACACCCATTGTTGGGTTGACTTGGATGGTTGATGGTAAAACCTTGTATAATGGATTGTGAAGGAGATTGGGGTAAGTCTTTTGATATCAATCTTTTTAGTTCAATTATGATTAATTGTGTTTTATTATGAAGTTATATTGAATTATTACTTATGATAATATTGATTAAAGTTTGTGTGATATTGAATAGGGATTTCTTGAATTATTTACTTGTGAGTTCTTGTCTAGGATGTAATGACATGAGGGTAGTGATTAATTTGCCTATGTTCCTTGTCGTAATGTGATTATGTATATATTCTAACCTCACATGTATGAATTGTAATGAAAGGATAATACTAATGCAATTCCTATTGAGCTATGATGATGACTATATAATTGGTAGACCCTATGACCTGAACTAAGTTATGACTATTAATGAAAGACATTTCAAAAGGGGCTTTAGCATAGCACCGATTGAACTAGAAAGGAGGAGTGTCCCTCCCCACATAAGGAAGGTAGGATCATTAATTTACTAATAAGATTGGAGACTATAATGCATGTATCATAAAGAGGGTCCCAACTAAGTTTTCTAGTTCTTGAACTATGTTGCCCCCATAGGAATACTAGCTAGTGGTTCCACATAGATGATACGTTCATGTTTTGATACTACCTTGGCAAGTAGTCCGCCTTCTTTCGGTATAGGGTTCCATGACACCGGATTCCATGTTAGCTCATGTTGTTTATGTCGGTGAAGGAAAGATGTTCCTAAAAGGTAAATTGAAGCAATCAAGTAAACACTTACTAGGATGACCTAATGGGTTTAGCTTAGTCTAGGTAGGGGTATGGGACTCTACCTATACATTACACAAGTTATCCTTGAGGGAAGTGTCAGAAGGATGTTCTTATGTGTTTTTGTGCTTATAAATATAAATGATATGTATATGATGATCTTACATGTTAATGATGTTATGTGATATTTGTTTCGCTTATGAACATGTGTTTGGTATCTATTGATAAAGTATGATGATATTTACTCTTAATGATATAGTATGTGAAATTGGACATTACTTATCGTTCTTCTTGGGTTTGCTTGATTGAGTTAGGTTATGGGTTCTTGCTTAGTCATTGCACTAGTGGACTTAATGAGGGTTCATGAGTAATGGTCTTCCTTTGGTTTTGAAGTTATGAACTCTTATAAATGCTTGTCTACATTAAAACTTGATGATAGAGTTGTCTCGATTATGTGCTCAATTATGTTGATATGCATATTGACTTGACTAGTCTTGGTATTGTCATGTTCTTGACTTAACGAATATCTACTATTGTATTGTATTGGTTCTTGAATGTGCTTAAGGATTTTCAAAGTAAATTAGCATGCCCTAATGAAATACCCTTTTTAGCATGATTTTTATGTTGTATGTGCATATTTTCCTATAGTTAGTACAAGTGATGTGCTAACCTGATTTCCCCCTTCTCCCCCCAACATTTTAGGTCCCCTAGTTGAAGGGTTCGTGACAACTTTTGAAGGAAAGCTTGTAATCAATCTTCAAGTGGGTATGTCCTCAAGTCCTCGGATGATGCCTTGTTATTACTCTCGCTATGGTTCTTTGTTATAGTGTAACGATGATCATGTCATTCATGTTGTTTCGATATATTGTTGTAAGCCCTACGTGGCATATCTACATTGTGTAAGGGTTGTTCCCATATATTTGACTCCATTTAAATTGTTTAATATGAGATATCCCTTTTAAGACTATATTATATATATATATATATATATATATATGTGTGTGTGTGTGTGTGTGTGTGTGTGTGTGTGTGTGTGTGTGTGCGTGTGTGTGTGTGTGTACCATAAAAGTAGAAGACTATGTAATCTTCTTATACGACGGGTCGATGAATACCAATATAAATATATTATGTGTAAGCGAGAGGTCTAAGTAAACCTCATGAAGTAGTGTAGAGGAAATTTTTTAAATTTTCCGCTTTTTCACCCTATGAATATAATGATGAATGAGAAGAGGCTAGTCCAAATCCTCTCCCAAAATGAGATGGTCACATCTAGGGGGTACTTCCCGAATGTGACATAATTCATACAAAATTTCTTAAGAAAATCATCCCAAGTAAGAACAAGAGGTTTTACCTTGGCATTCGGAACACTAACCCACAAATCATAAGCATACTTTTGTAATATTGAAATAGAATACTTAAATTTGGCAACATCTGAACACTCTAACTGCTCAAATACCCTCTCCATGCGCTTCAACCATTGTTCATCAGTGGGATCAAAAGTATCTTCAAACTCCACTCCACCCATTTTCCTTATTTTCTCATAGTTAATACCGTTGGGATCATGCATCGATTTAGACATGTTGTGGAAGAATTCAGCCATTTGTTGAAAAGGAGGATTCATGAATTGATTACCATAACTCGTGTGAGCATGTGAACCAACTCTTAGACGTTGATTGTTTCCCACTTAAGACCCACTAGTATGGGTAACATACTGATTAGATATATGTTCTCCAACCCCTTCTAGTGCATGATGTCAGGAACCACAGGTACCCGAACCTTCACGAGCAGCTTTCATAGGTCCGTTAGAAAAATAAGTCATAACTTAATTTCTTCAAAAGGGAATATCACATTGCAGTACGGATATGTACATCATGTGTGTGCACTCTACAAGGAATAGTTATATTGTAAACCATGTAAATGAATATGAAATTTAAGTAGAACCTTTTCGAAAGAAAACTTTAAAAGTAATTTACAACAAAAGTCCTAGAACCAGAAACCTAGGCTAAAATACCAACACTTGTAGTGACCCCCTTTAGGAAGTACTACCCTTTAATGAAGAGACCTATTTAAATACTTGTGACATTCCAAAGCTATTAACAAGGGAATATTGATTTTAATCTAGTAGCTGAACTAGGTTCATAAACAAAAAAGGGATAGTTAAGGATGTGCATCCTACCCATTTTTACATTTATTTGATGTCAAATTAATATTGTGCAACATTTTAACTTATTCCAAAATAATCAAAGCAAATAAATATTAGATTTTCATGAGTATATTATCCTCACACTGTAAAAGTCATTTAAAAAAATATTACAAACTTCTGAGTAGACAAATAAGGTGGTTTATGCTTCAGACAACCATTCAAAACAAGTAGTAAATTTAATATATTTCAATACTTGGGATTACACACCCCAACAGAACAAAATAAATAGTAATTCTTATATTACAAATCATGATGACATTATCGAATTAGCCCTCAAAGTTTCACATAAATATACAACACATAGCTCATGTATAAGTCCCAAGGTTTATACAAAATACAGATGCTTTTATGAAAATGTGATCTTTCCTCTAACATTCCCTACAATATAAACAATTATCACTAAGCATATTGCTTAGTGGTGTAACAACTATAGGTTCGGGGCCATTAGAATTTTCAAGATACCTTTCACAAGTCATGGGAAGCACAACTGAATCATAATAAATAAAGGTAAAAACGACAAATATACCCTCAAACTCTTGTAAATGGTATATGTATACCCTTCATTATACTTTAGGACGTCAATACCCTTGCCGTCAAAATTTTGCTCATATATATCCTTTAATTTAACGGTGGTATAGTATCTCGATCCTGACCAATAACCTGATATTGGTTGAATTTCTGCCAAAAATTAAAAAAATCACTCAATTTGTTTTTTAAACCCACCCAAATACATAATACCCATAACCCAAAAATATTAACTAAATCTCCAAAATCAACTCACTTAATTTCACATTAAGCAATTTAACACTTGTTTAACAGCATCTTTCCCCATCTTCATCCTCAAATCATCTTCAACACTAAATTCTCCAATTTCTCCTCAACTTTATCCTAGAACAGAATGATCCACAAAAACAACACAAAGATTGATACTAGGATTAGAATTTGGTTAAGTAGTACGGTTAGATTTGTTTGGAGAGAAGAGGTGAATGAGAAAAAGAAGGAGTTTTGGGGTCGTAGTAGGATCTTAAATCTTAAATTGGGTGAATTTTATTTTATTTTATCTAAACAAACTTAGAATATGTAAAACAAACTCATAAAGAAGTTATTCCTCAAAGAAAAATCAACAGTAAATTGTTCCAGTAGATTGCTTACTGCAAAGTTGGTGAGCTTTTCCTTTCTTCTTGTGCTCATTCACAAGGGAAATGGGCAAATTATTTCAAGTCATTATGATACAGTAGTTGGTAAAAGTCGATCATGTCTCTCTTCTCTAAAGGATTCCAATTTCTCTAGATTAATAAACCTAGTATTGATGAAGCATCGAGATATGGCTGTATTCTCGTTGATGGAAGTTGATTTGGTTGATCCTGTGCTTCAATATTTTGCCCTTATGATCATGATTCGGCTTAGAGTTATGCATCTTAAGCATCATACAGTGGCAGGGCTACGTTTGCCAGCTTTGTTCTTTGCCCTTAGGTGAATTGATTTGGTGATTAGGGTTAGTATTATTGGGTCGTGCATATTATGTATTTCAGCGGGTTTGCAGATTAATCCCAGTAGATTCTTTTAATTTTGGGCCGAATTTCAACAAAAATCATGTGAGTGGTTACGATAGAAAATGGTGTACCACCATTAACTAAAAGGGTATATATGCTCCAAAATTTGGATGGCAAGGGTACTAACGTCCTAAAAGTACAACGAAGGGAACATTCATACCATTTACGAAAGTTCGGGGATATTTTTTTCCCTTTTCGCATAAATAAGTCATCTAAATATTATGATAAGAGTATCAAGTTCAATATTTAAAAGATCGAATTACAAGAACACTCTAGCCCGATTTTCCAAGAGATTCAATAAAAGCCTCGCACAATATATACATCATGTCGTCAAGCAAGAGCATATATTCAGAAGGAAGACGCCCTATATCAAGAGGGTCAAATCTCAATAATCAGGTGAACCAAGAACCATATTAAAAGTGGCTTTACAGTTTGTACTTAAAATGGAAAATTTCCATTCGTAAGACAATTGTGAAAAAGTCATAGCCACAAGAAGGACTAGGTCCGAACAAGAGTGCTAAGTGATCAAACAATTCGTATAAGTGTAACATTATGGAAAATTACATGTCTAGTGAAGAGCACAATAGGTCTTTAAGAATGCCCAATATTGAGAAATATTGGGCATAGTATAGAAAATTGGCTTAGGGTTATTAGCCAATTTCTATATAATACCCAAATAAGTAAAACATTGGTCATATTAGAAAAAATTGTCTTAAAAGGTGTTAGCCAAATTTCTAATATTATTTAGCTTGTTTAAGAAATGTACCTGCATTGAAGACCCTAGGCTAAAAACATATATTTTCTATTATTTTCACACAATGTACTACACATCTAAGTGTCAAGCCTAGTACAATAGCACATGATCATTAAAAATGATCATATAGATTAAACAGTTCCCAAGGACATAGTGAGGATCCTTGGGACAATAAGTAAACATAACCGAATGAACCATAAATAATAGTTAGTTACGAAAGGGCAACCAACCCATGTGCAATACATGTCAACAATTTTCCAAAGGAGGGGATCACCCTAACCGAATTTGGTTAGAGTAGTTAGGGGGGAAAACGTGCACAAGAGACCACTCCAAGTGGGACGTAACCTTTCTACTAATTCTACACTCTAACCTACTGTCTAACTAACTAAATAACCAATGACTAACCGAATTGGACCCATTAGTGCACCCGACAACCTAGCACCAAAACCGGGTTGACAGTAACTTAATACTACTTAAAGAGACAACCTAGTACCTAACCTCGGATGATCCAAAAGGTTAGTTATGGTCCTAAAAATTTAAGGGTACTTTATTAATTCCTATAGGTTACCTAATTAATTAATGTAGAAAATTCATTAATTAATTTAAAAATGCTAAAACCGAAACTAAAAAGGAAATTTTCAGATTAAAGTTAAGACAAGAAAGGAGACAACCTAGTACCAAACCTAGGATTGTCCAAAGAGTTAGTAAAGGTCTTAATAACCTAGGTATACTTTAATAATTATACTATGCTAATTAGTTAATTAATTTAGAAACTTAATTAATTAATTTAAAGGAGCAAAACTGAAATTATAAAGCAATTTCCAGATTTTGGTTTTAAAAAAAAGACAACCTAGTACCTAACCTAGGATGGTTCAAATTATTGGTTATTGTCCTAACGACTTAAGTGTACTTTATTAATTACCTTAGGTTACCTAATTAAGTAAATTACTAATTTAATGAATTAGTTATATGATCAAAAAGAAATTCTTACACTAACCAAGTACAACTCAATAAACATCCTAGTACTTAACCTAGGATGGTCCAAAAGGGTTAATTTGGGTTCCAATGACTTAAGGGTAATTTAGTACTTACCCTAGGTACCTAAATTAGTTAAATTAAGGATTTAATTATTTAATATAAAGTCAAATTGTTGACAAAAATGATAGTCAACACCAATTTCCAGATTTTCCTAAGTGTTATGTTCTCCTATGTTTAGTCAACTTAGGAGGGGCGTTTTTGTAATTGGTTAATTACTTTATTAAATTAACTTATTAAACCTAAGTTTTATAATTCAAGATAATTTCATAAAACTAAAAATCACGCTAAAACTCTTAGTAAAAAAAGGACGCAAAATAGTAAGCAAACGAGGGAAAAAACAGAAAATTACATTGATTCTCCTAGGCGATTTCAAGGTTTCTCTAAGTTTTCCTTCAAGATGGTCTTCGTATATTAAGTTATACTTAATGTATGGGTTTTATCTCATGGAATTATTTCTCCAAGAGGCTTTTCAAACATTTAAAACTCATGAATTCTGAAACTAGGGTTGTTTCCCAATGATATTGTTTAACGTCCATCTCCCTAGTTATCCTGGTTTTCGATTCTTTAAGTATATAGATGTACTCTTGAACATATTGTTGGTATATGGTTCTAACTTTTTTTAAGTTCTTGATTTACTAATGATTTATGAGGTCAATAGATTGGATTCGGATGATTGAGTGATTAGTTACACAAATTAAGGAATGATATAATGCTTAGTTTTGTGTTCGAGAAATATGAAGTTCTTATTAGTTGTTTATGAAGTTGAGTCTACTGTTATAGTATTTTCATTCAATCATAATTATAAGTTAATTGAATGTAAAAAGGTTGGCTTACGACAAATGAAGTTTAAATGACCACCACATGTGAAAGTTTGGTTTACGCCAACAAATTGGCTAGCAAAACTATGTCGAAAATATTATCTCCCAAAATGTGTGAAGTTATAATAACAAAGTGATATCATTCTCTACATCAATGAACTCATAACATAGGTTATGCCCATCAATGGGACAATTCCCAACATATCCTATCCGCACAAACTTGTGAACGTAATAGCATTGAATAAGTAGTTATAATTTTAATAAAGAAACAAAGCTAGTTTACGAATCTATAATGCCAAAATAAATTGATAGCTTGGCTAAACCAAGCATTGAATTGTTCTTGTAAGTTAATCAAAGATTAAAAGTTCAATTGTAGTGAAAGTTTGGATTATGTCAATAAATTTGTCTACAAAATTATTTTCAAAATATGTAATAAAATTGGCTAATGATTCCATGAAATCATACTTGAATGAATTACCTGCCTTATGCCAATAAAATGGCTAAAAATACATCATCTAAGAGTGATGAATGAAATTGTCTATAATGTTCTCTTTAAATAATTAAATATTAGCTAATGGATAAGGTATACCAAGCTAAACATTAATGAGTGTAACTTTGGCTTGTGCGAATAAAGTGGCTATGAAGTCAGTTTTTAATATTTCTAGGCCAATACTAATTTTATGCCAATCATATATAGCTATAGTATTGAAATGACAATGTAATAACATCTAAGGTTATTCAATGAATCCATATACAAAGGCATGACAATCATTGGGACAAGTCCCAACATGCCCTAACCAAATGAACTATGAACATATGTAATTCATTGAGTGAAGTTCTCATCGTCCATAAACGATGATATGAAGCTATCAAACGAAAGTAAGCAAGTACAGTGAGTAATAACATAACTAAAGATGTCTATGTTAAGAAAGTGACAAGAATGAGGTGTTGAAAGAAGTGAGACAAGCCTCACTTAAACCTAAGCTACTATGTTAAAAATACTCACGAATAAAGGTGTTAGAATGTGTGAGAGAAGTCTCATCAACACCAAAGATGTTATGTAAGGACAATTCACATTTCATCAATGTTTAGAAAAGTATGACAAGTCATCAATAGTGTAAGTAAATGTTACAAAAATGTACTCACCTATGAGAGTGTAACGCTAATGAAGAGACCAGTCTCTATGTACACTCTAATAAAATTATTGAGATAGATGTATACTTCATACTAATGATGATATGAGAAATCATTTATTTAGCTATATGTCCTCATACTAGAAGCCAACTTCCATGACGAATGAGTTTAATGAAATAGATCTTTATACTGAGCACCGATAGGCTAGCTATGAATGGTGATGCCTTCTTTCAGGAAGGGCAAAAGTTCACGTAACTCTCATGAGATGATACTTTCTTGCAAGCTGGGTTTGTTTCACCTTATATATGCTAGTCTTCGAATCTAAACTTCCAATATAGGGATCTGGCGGGGTTCAATTCCTAAGTACGCTAGCATGTTTTGGGTCACTTTGGCCGGTGACTCCACCTCTTTTCAGTGTGGGGTAGACACTGGAATTCATGATACTCACATGATCTCTGTTGGTTAAGTTTGGAGTTTCTCAATGTATGTAAGATAATGAAATGAACGTTACCGATGGTGTTTCTGCAAGACAATTAGGAGGTGAAATCAAATTCAAGTAATGACATTAGGTAATTCTTGGTTATTGTACTTCATGATCCTGATGAGAGTCTTAAACTTCAACCTAGGTATAGCTGGTGTTTACATCATCCTACTAATGAATGAAATGAATAATGTGAAGTATGAATGAACGAATAAAGCAGACATTTTTTGCCAATGAAGGTCCTCGGGTTGAGTTCCTATATGTTGGGCCCTCACTTGGGATGTCTTATGCTACATCAAAGATTCCTAAGACTCGTGTATATGAAATGTATTATATATAAAATATGAAAGTAATGAAATCAATGGAATGATCAATAGAGAATTGCCTATGAAAGGTAATGAATATATAATCTAAAAAATGACTCACTACAAGGTAGGGAAATTATTCCTTAGTCCTTTGATTAGTTACATCGATTCAATGTGGATATGGGACTACAATTAATCATTGAAATTGTAAGTAAAACATAGTACCAAAAGAATTATTGAACTACAAAACAACAAGAAAAAAAAGACTGAAAAATAATCTAAGTGTACAAAGAGGAGCTCTCGTCCTAAGAGGATCCAAATCTCAAATCTTCTCCCGAGTTGTTCTAATATTATGTGAATAATTCTAATGTTTTTTAATCATATATAAAATGAGTTGTGTTCTTTGAATTCATTAAAATACGTCATATTCATATCACAATTCACATCTAACGATTTAGGAAAGTCTAGTCACTAGGCTTTTCAGAAATAACATGTTGTTTAGGAAGATCTTTTTTTGATCATGCATAGCCTTATGTGTATGTGTGCATACACACATACTTAGTACAAGTGGTGTACGAACCCCTACTATTTACTATTTTTATAGGTGCAGGTCATAGTATAAGTTGACGACACTTGCAGCAGTTTGGACTTCAGCATTTCTCCAAACCATTTGGTAGGTCCTCATGATTTCGAGGATGCTACAGATTTAGTCTACCCTTACTTTTAGACATATCTATTGGATGTTGTCCCAAGTATTTCTTTTGCACCTTCATTTCGAAGCTTTGTAATAAGGCCATGTTTGGCATGTTATTTACGATATATTCATCTTCAGTTTTGAATTGATTATTTATGTTAGATGGTTGTTCTCTTATGTTGAGTATAGTATATGCTGTATCTAGTTTATAATTATATGAAGTCTATATATACGTCATACGCATAAACTATTTTAAATTTTCCGCAAATTTTAATTAGATGAATGTGATGAATGCAAGATGAGTCTTGTCTGCGACCTTTGAGAGGTCAACAATGCCAGTTGCGATCCGGATTCCAGAATCCGGGTCGTGACAATAAGTGTGCGAGTTACACAAGTGTCTTTAACGACATAAAGGATACCAACACAACAATGCAAAGCAACAAGAGGTAACCAAGGTACCAAGAACAATATTCATGTATACAAGCAGGTAAAAAGAGTACAAATACAAGTTTACACACAAAGATAAATGCTTTATCATATAAACAGTCCAAAATAACTTCACGAGTTCAAACCTTAGACGAACCAACATATAAAGGTCGTCAAATTGTTCACGAGTATACACAACCTTAAAAATACAATTAAATAACTTCTTTAATTCCTAGTATCTCAATAATGTTAAAGTAAAACAGGATTATAATCACAAGTAATCTTATCCTGTGCAAACACGACCATGCTCCCAAAATAGTAATTCTGGACAGCCTAGTACCTCATGTTGCAACCTAGATTTGAATAGGAAAATGAAAAAAAATCAATTGTATATCTTTCATGTTGTACGTACATCTCTTATGTTTGAAAAGAATCAAGGATCACCGCAAAATATATTTTGTAAAAAAGATTATCATCGCAACACTAACACTTGTCCATATATGATTTCTATATATGAAATCTGGACGTTGCATCGCTTATTTCGAATCCATAACAGCTAAATTAGTTTCACACCTCGAGCTACCCCTCATAAGAGGACACGGGACCTAGAACCACAATTGATCACAAACTAACCCTGTTGGCATGATCATGAGCATACTAAAGAAAAAAACTGACGAAGAAGCTAAATCATAATTAAAATGAATAGATGGGGAATACCCATATATTATAACTGAGATAAATGAAATACTACTTAGTATAATACAAAGAACATATTAACTCAACCCTATGCTGAACCAAACTATACATGTCGGGACATGCCCTAGCTAAGTCTAACAAAAACTTTAGTTACTATAAATAAAGAAATAAATTCATGGTTTTTGTCCTTGGAGAATGAGGACTCACCACTGATTCTGCTCAATTTGAGATTAGGAATTGATCTAAGCATGATCTGCATGCTGAGAATACTAAAGAAAAAAACTTATGTGGAAGCTAAATCCTATTTATAATGAAAAGTTAGGGAATACCCATATAGTATAACTAAGATAAATTAAATACTTATGAGCTAAATACAAAGAACATATTACCTCGATTCTAAGTTCAATCTAACCATGTCTAAAAATAGCCTCTAACTGACTAGAAATGTTTGGACAAGGCCCAACTAAGTCTAACAAAAACAGAAACTAAAGGGCTAAAAATACATAAATAAACTCATGCCTATTGTCCTCGAAGAATGAGAAATCACCGTTGATTCTACTAGAATGGAGATCGGGATCTAATCTATGTTTGATCTTGATGATTATAACCTAATCCTACATAATTTAACAAACACAAAAGCAAGTATAATATTCTGAACATGATATACTGAATTCTAAGCTAATTAGATGCAATGACAAAATTTATAACATTTTGAGACTGAATACTAATTGAACTGTAAATATGACCAATGCAATAGAGTCTGACTAAACTGTGGGAGCTACTAATAAATGATAATGAAACCACATGAGCTAAGTGTGGAGACCGATGTATATGTCCCATTGAGAGGACCCAAATTACCCTACTAGAGGTATAAAGGCATGCTGGCGTAATCACTAAACCGATGCCTACAGAGGGAACTTACAACATACTTGCATAATAGTTTTGGGACTATTTGGGTACGTTAAACCCTCGTCCAACTTGGTATTATGCTACTCACAACAAATTAACTAGTTAACTTATTATGACTGAGCTTCTGTAAATGGAGGATATCTCAAACTGAGAATGCAAAAATTAATCTGGTAATAATGCATTAATAAATGAGGCATGTATGACTTAATAAATAAAATATCTTACCTGACATGTGTAATTCAAGAACTAAAGACATACATAGCTATGATTCTGAAATTCATGCGTAAAGTGAATATTAACATGGTAATCTAATTTGGAACATATAAGTAACTAATTCATGATAATCTAATGAAGTTCTTAGAAACCGTAGGTCTAATCATGATAAGAGAATCAAGAATTTTTCGATATATAGGGTTCTAATGGGTTAAAGGATCCCAGTAGTGAAATTCCACATACATTGTGATGAAATACATAGAGAAATCTTTTGATTTTGGGATTGGAACTGATGGAACCTTGTTGCCTTCCTGAACTAGGGTTCTCGACCTTTTTATGCTCTCTTTCTTCTAATTTTCTAAGTTTTGATTAAAGATTTGACTTAGGTAAATTTTAGTTATGACTCGAGGCTTAAACTGAGTAAAATCTCATGATTTAACGTTTAAATGATGTATCTTAGGGGTTAAATGAACTAGAAAAAGACTAAAAGACCCCTGAAATAATATTTGTTGGAGTAATCGACGACCTTGACGTACAGGCCGTCGTTCAATCGACGGTCCATCGTTTAAGTGTGCTCGACATGCCTTCACTAAAAAATGTATAATGTTTTACTCGAAGGTCGGATTTTAGAAAATATAGTGGCCTTGGAAAGATGATTCAATTATCTATCATATGATTGGTCATAGGACACTTAATTGATTTTTTGCTAAGAGTTATAACAATTTGAAGTTGACCTAATATGCAATTTCCCCCTAACTAATAGATAACCTTCACCAACGGTCCATAGGTCTATCTACGGACTGTACTGGTCAATCGTGGTTCCTATCGAAGGCTGGGTAATAATATCTTGATCCACTGGCACAGACCAAGGATTGTCGTCTGACTTACAGAATGCAGATTTGTCCGTGGTCGAGACTTAGCCGATTTTTCTGAGCTGTATTTGGGAGGGAACTAGTGGTGAAACACGGACCCATTAATCAGAGGAATTGTGACATTATATAGCTACAAAGGTGATCCATATCTGATGTACCCATATACTTCAAAGGTGGATGCCCAAAATGGATACATATATACTTATATGTATTACCCTCACCCCGCTTCAAGTTATACATTATTTTAACTAGAATATTATGTAAATACCCCATTACAATTACATAAATTACGATCAGAATTATATTAAGCAAGATTGCAAATATCGCAAAATTTCATGTCCCCAATATAAGAATAATACATATTCTACTTGATAAAAAATGGTGCATCAACATGCCAATGTTGGTCTAGTATTTTAGGGGTATTACAGGATACATAGCCTCTTAATTCACAAATGTAATTTGTTTCTTCCTATTTCACTCCTTTAAACTTCACTCACTCAATCTCAACTATTATTTTCTTAAGTACACTTTTGATTTTCAATTTTTTTTCGTCACCACTCAATCGATTGCAAATTTCACAGTATGAAATTTTTCTTCCTCTCCAACATACAGTTCATTGTTTCTTTCTAACTTTTTGTTTTCATTTTTCATCTTCAAATTTCTTATATATATGAATGATGCTCCTTATTTTAGTATTTAAATTACCCAGTTATTCTCACCTTAATTGATCGTATATATGATTTTGAGAGGATGATTGGGATGAAAATAGATTCAAACAATTGCATGTTCCATTATTAGTGAGAAATCATAATTTTGAGAAGTCAAAGTCGAAGAATGATATACCTTCATCTTCTAAACTGATTGTCTACCCTCACCCCCACCCCCCAAAATAAGGTAGGAAAGTTGGATCTCTCATATCTCTCCTCACGGTACATTTGGTTTTCAATTTTATGTTATTCATTTTTTTCAGATAAAAAAAGGGAGAAAATTATAACATGTTACTAAATACACTTTTGCATCCAAGTTCATATTTTTATTGTATCTAGTTGATTTTGATTGATAACTTTATGTATAATTCCTATGTTTCAACTTTATGACACATTATAATTTCATCACGTATAAATAATAGTTTTGATTCATAATCCGAATTTATTAAAACACAAATTAGTATATATCATGTTTATAAATATGCATTGATACATAACTTAACAAATTTCATTATTTTTTTTCTACAAGATACATACACCGGTACTTATTCAACTAGAATGATAGATATTAACAAATATTATTGTCACACTAATGTTTTATAACATATCATTTTTTATCATATTCATAATTATGTATATGATACATTTCTTTTTTATGTATAGAACATCGTTATATATCACAGTTTATTATTTATATGAAATATTGTTGTATAACTAATTAAGTCAGCATATATCATATTAATAATTATTTTATATATGCTACAGATTCATGTCAAATTGTCAAACTGACTATGTAATAAATGTTATTACTTATCTGAAGTCATCCGAGTAACATTTAACACGTAAATAATAATGTATAATTTTAAGGTCATGATACATAAATAGTAATGTACAGTCAATAGGGTTGGGTGTTCACTTTTTATGGTTCGGTTTGTGAATCTGTATTCGCTTCGTCAATTTTTGAATTGGTGAAATGTTAAACCGAAGAAAAATTGAAATAAATGCAGTTCATTTTGATTTTCACATTTTCGAATTGATTTATGATTTAATCAAATTTAATAAACAATAATCTAATGATACATTTTTAAATTCTTTCAAATTTTACTATTTTAGCATATAGTTTTTAATTGGGTCTATGTGTATGGGCCATGTTTTAGAATTTGAATTGGGCATATGTAAACAAATATTAGGTTTTAAAGGTAGAATGTAAAATTAGTGTAGTTAAATTTCGATTTTCCGTTTAATTGAATTAAAATACTAAAAAACCAAAAATCAAATCTATTAACCGAAATTTTTAAAATTTTAAGAAAACTTAGAGAGTAGCTCTTTTAATATCTTGTAAATAAAAATCAAATCACATGAACAAGTATGGTAGAAAATATTCTACAAATTATAAAATTTAATAAGATTTTATAGATATCAATGAACTACTCAAGAGTATATAATATATTATTTCCCAATAAAGTATGAAATGTATAGAAATTTGATAAAAACTAGTAAATGCGGGGAAGAAATAATAATAATATTCTAAATTGTTTTTTTGAGAATTATGAATTATAATAAATATTATTTGTTTCACCTTGTAAGATATATGTGAAATATATAATCGTATGATTGTGAAAAAAAATCTATTGATTTTAACTACATTCTTAACAAAATGCGGGATATATTTAATTTAATATTTTATATCGAGATAATGCTCTAAATTCTTTCAATTAAGTAACTATTTAGGGTATGACGAAACTTTGACCATTAATGGTTTTTCATAGTGCCTTTAATAATTGTTAAAGAAACAATATCGATTGACATTCTATACATTGTTTTTCGACAAACTAGGATGAATACTAAAACTAGAGATTGAGTTGGTTCATTTAAAAGCATGATTATATTAGTAGGTTGTTTGTGATATTTGTTGAAAGAAGCTTGAAGATTTATGAAACATGTCGAAGAAATAGTTCAATCGAAGCAAAATGATGAGTTAGAGTTAGAGCCATACTAGGACTAGAATACTACATCCTAGGTTAGGTGCGACTAATCTTATCACGCCCCGAGCTTACGCCCTGGGTTGGACTGGAACTCAAAGAAAATTGTTTGTCCCATGCGAAGCCTTGGTCAGACTTACTTACTCAGTAGAAGACTTAAAACATTAATACAAGGATTCAAATGCACTAAGTCATATGTTTAAAACATAATTTAGAACATTTTTAAAGAAAAACATTCAACTTAGTAAAATGGCAACTCAGTCTTAACATAGGAAATAACAATGAAAATGTTGGGTATGTAGCAAGAATTGATGGGAAATAGAGGGAAGGAGAGGAATTTGAAAAGTTTAGAACTTGAAAGGTTGGGAACTTGAAAAGTCCTCTAATGCTTTATTGAAAAAGGCAATAGTCCCTCATCGGTAATGGAAATGAAAATAGGAGAGTTTAAATAAATAAACACTCCTATTAATTGTTAAAAGGGTTGGAAAGAGGGACCCCCCTCGCGCCGTCGTCGTCGCTCGCTCGCTTCGGCTTCGGCGTTGGCTTTGGCAAATGATCGAGAGATAATTTTTTGGAAAAAATTTATTTTAATTATTTATTAATTAATTTAAATGGCCAAAAATTATTTTCAATAAATTAGTTGTTAACAGAATTTAACCGAAATGTTTTCAACTTTTTAGTTAACCCGACCCGACTCAGATCCGCGCGAGTGACCCGTTTTAAATTCCGTTATATTCAAATTTTCCCGCCATGACTGTTCTGAAAGGTTGCAAATTTCAGGAACAGTCAATACCATTTGAAAGTTTGCAACCTTTCATTAATGTTCGTGTCAATTCTGAAAGGGTAGCAACCATTCAAAATATATTATTCTTGCCTATAAATACCATTAAGTCTTCAGAATATTTCCGAACGAATTTTCTGATCTTCCTTCTTCTTAAAAACACATATTTCTTCGTGTACTTTCCTGCTGTGGATTGATTCGCTGACAGTAGAGTTTTTGGTATCTATACTCTACTGATTAAGATCATTTTACCCTGGGAGGTTATATTCCAAATCAAACCTCGGATACTAGAGGGGAATAATTTCCTTAAGGGGACACTGTGAATTCAGTGGACTTGATTTTCTTCCTGAATTTTTTCAAAAGAGTATTCCAGATTCTGGTATGTTTTACAGATTAAATTATTTTTTACAAAAAATTTATGTTCATCTTATTTACTGGTTCTAAAAATCACAGTTACTTCGTGTTTCTGAATGATTTATTACAACCAGTAATTTCTGATTTTCTTAACACAGATTGGCAACAATCTTAAGGAAATTATTTAAATCTGTGTTTCTGGTGGAGACAAAAATCTTTGTGATTGTATACTCCTTTGAGTTTGCAATTATAGTTTATTGCTTACTTATATTGTATCAATGTTGTTTATCAGAAATGGAAAACACTGGTGTTACAGTGGCTGTTGCTGCACCAACCCGAACTCTTGTATCACAAGCAGAAAAACCGGGTAAATTCATAGGTGTGAATTTCAAAGGATGGCAACAACGAGTATTTTTCTGGCTTACCACTCTTGGTCTGCAGAAATTTACAAGTGAAGATACTCCAGTATCTGCTGATGATATGCCAGACAGGGAAAAATTTATGATTGTTGAAGAATGGAAACAGTCAGACTTCCTATGTAAAGGTTACATTTTGAGTGCTTTATAGGATGACTTATATAATGTCTATAGTGCTATAACAACTTCAAAAGACTTGTGTAATGCACTTGAGAAGATATAAGACAGAAGATGCATGCTTGAAAAAATTTGTGGTCGCAATGTTTTTAGACTATAAAATGGTAGATAGTAAAACTGTTGGATCACAAGTGCAGGAACTTCAATTTATTCTCCATGATCTGATTGCTGAAGATATGGTAGTAAATGAAGCTTTTCAAGTGGCTGCAATGATCGAGAAGTTGCCTCCTTCGTGGAATGATTTCAAGAATTATCTAAAGCACAAGCGTAAAGAAATGAAGCTTGAAGATCTTGTGATTCGTCTCAAGATTGAGGAAGATAACAGAAATGCCGAAAAGAAGTCGCGTAAGAGTTCAACAATCATTGGAGTTAATATTGTTAAAGAAGCTCCTACCAAAGACAAAAAGAGAAAGAAGTCCAACGGGCAGAAGTCAGAACAGGCCAAGAAGAAATTCAAAGGCAACTGTTATAAGTGTGGCAAGGCTGGTCATAGATCTTCTGATTGTCATGCTCCAAGAAAGGACAAAAACAAAGGCAAAGGCAAAATTCAAGCAAACATCGTGGAAAAGATGGAAGATGCAGATGACTTGTGTGCAATGATATCAGAATGTAACTTAGTTGGAAATCCCAAGGAGTGTTTTCTCGACTCAGGTGCTACTAGACATATTTGCTCTGCAAAAGAAGCCTTTGCAACGTACACTCCTACTGAGTACGATGAAGATTTATTCATGGGAAACACAGCAACAGCAAGGATTGCAGGAACTGGGAAAGTAATGTTGAAAATGACATCCGGCAAAGTGTTGACTTTAAACAATGTTCTTCATGTCCCTACTATTAGGAAGAATTTAGTTTCTGCTGCACTACTCGTTAAGAACGGGTTTAAGTGTGTCCTAGTTAGTGATAAAGCTGTAATAAGTAAGAATGAAATGTTTATAGGAAAGGGCTATCTCAATGAGGGTCTTTTCAAACTAAATGTAATGGTTATTGACAATATTAATAAAAATTCTGCTTCTGTTTACTTATTGGAGTAAAGTGATTTATGGCATGCCCGTTTGGGACATGTAAATTACAAAGCCTTGCGAAAATTGGTTAATCTAGAAGTATTGCCTGATTTTAAATGCGATAAGTCGAAATGTGAAATTTGTGTGGAAAGTAAGTTTGTTAAACATCCTTACAAGTCTGTTGAAAGAAATACTAAAACTTTAGACTTAATTCACACAGATATATGCGATATGAAGTCAACACCATCTCGTGGTGGGAAGAAGTATTTTATAACTTTTATTGATGACTGCACTTGATTTTGTTATGTATATTTGCTTAATAGTAAGGATGAAGCAATTGATGCATTTAAGCAATACAAAAATGAAGTGGAAAACCAATTGAATCTAAAGATAAAAATGATTCGGAGTGATAGGAGTGGAGAATATGAATCTCCTTTTGCAGAGATATGTTTGGAATATGGTATTATTCATCAAACTACTGCACCTTATACACCACAGTCAAATGGTTTGGCAGAACGGAAGAACAGAACATTAAAGGAAATGATGAATGCCTTAATGATCAATTCTGGTTCACCGCGAAATCTTTGGGGGGGAAGCCATCCTTACAGCTAATAAAATACTCAATAGAGTACCCCATCGAAAAACACAATCAATTCCATATGAGTTGTGGAAAGGAAGAAAACCCAACTTGAAATATTTCAAAGTGTGGGGGTGTTTAGCCAAGGTAGAGGTTCCTTTACCTAAGAGGGTTAAAATTGGACCCAAAATAATAGATTGTGTCTTTATTGGGTATGTTGTGAATAGTAAAGCCTGTCGATTTTTGGTTCACAAATCTAATAATCCTGAGATTCATGTTAATACGATAATTGAATCAGATAATGCAGAGTTTTTTGAAAAAATTTATCCGTATAAAACTGAAAGTGAGTCAACAAGTGAAAGACCTAAACGACCACGAGAATAATCAATGGAAAATATTCTAACTAGTGAGGAACCTAGGCGAAGTACTCGACAACGAAAATCTGTTTCTTTCGGACAAGATTTTGTAGCACTATTGCTTGAAAATGAGCCTCAAACATTTAAAGCAGCTATGTCTTCGTCAGAGTCAACTTATTGGAAAGAAGCAGTCAATAGTGAGATTGAATCAATTTTAAGCAATCACACTTGGGAATTGACTGATCTTCCTCCAGGAAATAAACCTTTAGGATCAAAATGGATCTTTAAAAGGAAAATGAAACCTGATGGGACTATTGACAAATATAAGGCTAGACTGGTAGTCAAAGGGTTCAGACAAAAGGAAGGTTTGGACTACTTTGACACATATTCTCCAGTAACAAGGATAACATCAATTAGGATGTTAATAGCACTAGCAGCAGTGCATGATCTTAAAATCCACCAAATGGATGTAAAGACAGCCTTCTTAAATGGAGAGTTAGAGGAAGAAATTTACATGGAACAACTTGAAGGGTTTATAGTTCCTAGTAAAGAAAAGAAAGTGTGTAGACTTGTGAAGTCACTTTATGGACTCAAGCAAGCACCCAAACAATGGCATGCTAAATTTGATCAAATAATGTTGGCAAATGGATTCAAGATTAACGAATGTGATAAATGTGTTTACATTAAAAACGTTATGAATCATGAAGTCATTGTTTGTTTGTATGTTGATGACATGTTAATAATGAGTAAAGAAATTGACGATATAAATGCTACTAAGCGCATGTTGTCCATCAAGTTCGATATGAAAGACTTAGGAGTTGCTGATTTGATCTTAGGGGTCAGGATTATCAAAACTCCCCAGGGACTAGTATTATCTCAATCTCATTTTATTGAAAAAGTATTGGATAAGTTCAATTACTTGAATTTCAATGTAGTCAAAACTCCAATTGATTTATGTTGTATATTTAAAAAAAAAAAAGAAGGTCAAAGTGACTCTCAATTGGAATATGCCAGAGTGTTGGGAAGTTTGATGTATATTATGAATTGCACGCGACCAGATATAGCATGTGCTATTAGTAAACTGAGTCGGTACACTAGTAATCCGAACCAAACTCATTGGATGGCTATGAAACGTGTGTTAGGTTATCTAAAATGGACACAACATTATGCTTTGCATTATAATAAATATCCGACTGTGATTGAAGGATATAGTAATGCAAATTGGATCACCGGGTCAAATGATGTAAAATCCACGAGTGGTTATGTATTCATACTTGGTGGAGGAGCTGTCTCTTGGAAATCTTCCAAACAGACATGTATTGCTCGCTCCACAATGGAATCTGAATTCATTGCTTTGGATAAGGCTGGTGAAGAAGCGGAATGGCTCCGGAATTTCCTAGAGGATATTCCATTCTGGCCCAAACCTGTTGGACCAATTTGCATACATTGTGATAGTCAAGCAGCAATAGGTAGGGCAGGGAGCGTTATGTACAACGGGAAGTCTCGTCATATATGACGTAGACATAACACCATAAGACAACTACTCTCTAGTGGAATTACCACAATTGACTATGTAAAGTCAAGCGATAATGTGTAAGATCCACTAACGAAAGGCCTAGTGAGAGAGGCGGTTGAAAGATCATCTAAGGGAATGGGTTTACGGCTTAGGACAAGTCAGCATGACGGTAAGTCTATCTAGCAGACTGGAGATCCAAAGAGCTAGATTGAAGGAGAAAAACAAAGTTGTGGCTGACGGTTCGACATTGTCAATTAACTCAATCCATCCTCATGATGAAGACTATGTTGAGGAAAAGGTTAAGACTTTAAGGCTTGTTAATAAGGTAATAAAGCTTAAAGTTTTTAATGATTTGCTAAGTTTGGTAGATTTGACCAAATAGTGTATCTACGAGATGACACGGTTAGAAATCACCTATGTGAGTGTGAAGTGGAAGCCGCTTCAAAGAGAATTTTATGTCAAAATCCTATTCTCTATACACTCATGAAACCAGGAGGTGTTCATGGCTGAAACGAACACAACCGTAAGAATCATAAACAGTAAAGAGTTAATTGTGTAACATATGGTTGTCGAGGTATACACCAAAGTTCGACGGTTCAAAGATATCACATCTACCGATTGACCGAGTATATCCGACATATGTTCACTACGGAAAGTCCAAGGGGAAACCTACTTATCCAGATGCAATTAATCCTTGCTTGTAAAGTACACAATTGTCCGTGCATTCCTATGTTATAACTATTCCCCATCAATGTGGGGGATTGTTGGGTATGTAGCAAGAATTGATGGGAAATAGAGGGAAGGAGAGGAATTTGAAAAGTTTAGAACTTGAAAGGTTGGGAACTTGAAAAGTCCTCTAATGCTTTATTGAAAAAGGCAATAGTCCCTCATCGGTAATGGAAATGAAAATAGGAGAGTTTAATTAAATAAACAATCCTATTAATTGTTAAAAGGGTTGGAAAGAGGGACCCCCCTCGCGCCGTCGTCGTCGTCGCTCGCTCGCTTCGGCTTTGGCTTTGGCTTTGGCTTTGGCAAATGATCGAGAGATAATTTTTTGGACAAAATTTATTTTAATTTTTTATTAATTAATTTAAATGGCCAAAAATTATTTTCAATAAATTAGTTGATAACAGAATTTAACCGAAATGTTTTCAACTTTTTAGTTAACCCGACCCGACTCGGATCCGCGCGAGTGACCCGTTTTAAATTCCGTTATATTCAAATTTTCCCTCCATGACTGTTCTGAAAGGATGCAACTTTCAGGAACAGTCAATACCATTTGAAAGCTTGCAACCTTTCATTAATGGTCGTGTCAATTCTGAAAGGGTAGCAACCATTTAGAATATATTATTCTTGCCTATAAATACAATTCATTCTTCAGAATATTTCCGAACGAATTTTCTGATATTCCTTCTTCTTAAAAACACATATTTCTTCGTGTACTTTCCTATTGTGGATTGATTCGCTGACAGTAGAGTTTTTGGTATCTATACTCTACTGATTAAGATCATTTTACCCTGGGAGGTTATATTCCAAATCAAACCTCGGATACTAGAGGGGAATAATTTCCTTAAGGGGACACTGTGAATTCAGTGGACTTGATTTTCTTCCTGAATTTTTTCAAAAGAGTATTCCAGATTCTTGTAAGTTTTACAGATTAAATTATTTTTTACAAATAAATTTATGTTCATCTTATTTACTGGTTCTCCAAATCTCAGTTACTTCGTAATTTCTGAATGATTTATTACAACCAGTAATTTCTGATTTTCTTAACACAGATTGGCAACAGAAAATACTAAAGCACTAATACTATTTGTCTATGAAGTCTTTGAAACAAAGAGGGATGTTTGGCCAATCTTCCTCACAACTAAAAACTAGAAAGTAAGTGATCAAAGATATCATTCTTAATGTAAGGAGGCTCACCAACTGACTTTGAATTGCTCAGTGGATCAACGATAGGTCGAATGCAAGTCCTAGTTACCTGCGACTATATCATAACAAGATGCAGGCCAACAAGCATCAGTAGATTGAATGTACGAGTATGCTTGTTAGAATTCTAAAACACAAACATAGGCTTGAAAGGAAGTCTGAAGAGATAACCTGGCTCAACTCAACTCTAATGATTCAACTCATATAAATAAAAAGTAATTTAAAACAGGTGCAATTTAAAGAAAAATTGTTTCAAAAATGATGTCAACTATGTATGTATTCAAAGATACAATATAAATCTTATATATATGTAAAAATACAAATAAATTTTGTTTATAAATACAACCAACTTCTGTAGGATTTTCTATAACTGACAATCATCTCTTAAGAGCTATAGTGATGATACAACATTTTGCGTCACGCTAACAGGGTCTTCCTATACCTTGCCATTAGTGTAGAACCTGAACTATGAAGTGGATCCATTAGACTATGCGAAAAATAACTAAAGGAATCATCTGTAAAAGTTTACTCTTTTCTACCCATGGTGGCTACATGGTTTATGGGGTTTATAAGTTGTGTGAACTCTCCCGATATCGGTGCTTAATACTACTCCCCAAAATATTATTATATTAGCTCCTATGTTATAAAAACATACTTTCTCATTTGATTTGGGATTAGTCCTAAAAAACTTAGCTCAAAGGCTACATTGGAAATCAAAGATTTCCCTCTTGCTTTATTATAAAAGTGTATACTCTTTTAATAGAAAAAAAGATGAAAGACTCTATGGAAATCTCATATTTCGTTATTATTTAAATGTGAAAATATTTTGAAATATCTTGGAAATACTTATATAATTCTTTGTAGTAATTAACTTCAAATCTGAACTCTTTGATTAACTCTGAAACATAAGTTTTAAAAAAAGGTTAAAACATTTGTGGAAGGATTTTAAAAACATTAAGAACTTATCTTGATTTAACACTTGACTTGTTGATTTGACTCTTAACTTCTTCACTTGACTCTTAACTAGTTCATAAATTGAATTATGGATTCAAGGATCGTGATTTATGATTGGAAGGATCTCATGATATTGTTTAGGAATGACTTAAGTTAGCTAAACATGAGAAAATGATTTTAAAAAATCAAATTTTCTGAACAACTCTGCGACGAGAAGGTCATTTAAGATTTTAGTTTTGGAAATGGGTTTTGAGGCAGAACACTCATGACTGCTCTGTGATGCAAAACAAAATTCCCAATATTGGGAACCAGCTCCGCAACGCGCACCAGCTGCCTAAATTTTCCCGACAAAACTTCTTTTTTTAATTTTTCAGCCCTAAACCCTTTAAACACCATGGGATATTTCCCCCAAACACTCAGAATTGATTATATGTTCAAAGTAAATCAGATTCTACTCAAAATAAATCAAAATTCATGGATCCGAATAAACAACATCCCAATAATTTCAACGAGACTATAATTTAACATAACTACAACAAACCCATCAAGAACTCAATTTCTATGCTTTCAAGACCTTAAATTTGCTGAAATAAATGATTATTGGCACGTTGGTGAACTAACCCAATGCTATGTGATCTCACATACCTTTGTAGGCATCACCCCAATGAAATCCACAAGTAAATCTCGACGAATATTGAATGGTTACTTGAATGTTCTTCTCCTTCCTTCTCTTTTCTTCGTACTCCAAGACTTGTTGTGGATTTTCCTTTTGTAAAATGACCGAAATCTGACTTTGCCCTTATCAAACTCCTAAAAAATAATCAAAATAATTAGTTAAGGAAAAAACTAGATTACCCTTCTAAAATCCGGATTTAGACTTTCCTTAATTAAGAGCCCAAATTCCTAAGAGCATAACTTCCTCATACCAACTAGAAATCACACTAATGTGCCGGCATTTAAAAGATAATTTCAAAGGCTATACAGGCATATCTATAAGTGCACCTAACTCATCATGAGATATATTCTTTAATCGTTTGAAATTGACAAAGCCCCATTTTTCTAACTTCAGTAAATTTTAAAAATTTTAATTATTTCCAAAATTCCTATTTCGAAATGTCAGATGTTACAATATCTCCCCCTTGGGAACATTTGTCCTTGATTGAGATTACTCTTACTAGCCTAAGGGTTGTTACATCAAGTTCATACACCCAACAAGAAAAATCCAACAAACAACATCCCTACTCACGATTTAAAGAATACTAAGAGAAGAATTAGTACCTTGGTCTGCACTTTCTCCGATTTAAAAGATATGTGGATATATCTTCTTCATATCCTCGTCAGCTTATGAGTTAGCTTCTTCAATGAATTGGTTCCTCAAAAGCACTTTGACTAATACTACATCTTATATTCCAATTTGTGAACTTGGCGATCTATAATCTGAACAAGAATCTCCTCATCACATAAGATATACTTGCTCTCAATATTTTCAGTTGGTATGATCACTGATAGATCACCATGCATTTCTTGAACATGGAGATGTAAAACGCCGGATGAATCGCTCCTAACTCTTCTAGTAGCTCCAAATTATAAGCTACCTTGTCAATTATCTTGGATATTCTTAAAGGTCCAATATTCTAGGTACAAAGTTTCCCCTTCCTACTAAACCTCAAGAATCATGGGTGGAACATTTAAGTAAAACCAATCATGTACTTCAAAGTATAACTCCCTTCTCCTAACATCAGTGTAGGATATCTGACGACTATGTGCCATTTTCGACCTCTTTTGAATCACTTCACCTTCTTTATACCTTTATGAACTAAATCTAGTCCTATCAACCTTGCTTCATCAAATTCACACCATCCAATAGAAGATCTGCATCTTCTCCCATAAAGAGATTTATACGGAGCCATTTGGATGCTAGTGTGGTACCTATTATTGTAAGAGAACTAAATAAGATCTAGGTGATAATCCCAATTCTCTTTGATATTATCACACACTACCTCAACATATCCTCCAAGGTCTGAATAGTGTGCTCTACTCGCTCTCCTGTCTATAACCCAACCTTTCTGAAAAGGTTTCTACAATTGTGTAGAAATTGTGCACCTTTATCATAAATAATGGAGATCAAGACTCCATGATGTCTTACCACCTTCAAAATAATAACCTGGCATAACTTTTTGCTGATTGAGTAGTTTTTACCGGCAGAAAATAGGCTGACTTAGCCATTCTATAGACAACCCCCAAATAAAATCATGCTGCCTGTGATACTTTAGCAAGCCTGTGATGAAGTACATATTAATCTTCTCCCACATTAATTCCAGAAGTTCTATTTTCAAATCAAAACCACAAAGCCTTTGGTGCTCTACTTTAACTTGTTGGTATTTTGGAGACTTAGAAACAAATTGTTCAATGTCATTCTTCATATCATTCCACCAATAGACTTCTCTCAAATAGTGATTATACATTTTTGAGAAATCCACATTAAAGGTATATCTAGAGGTATGAGCTTCCTCCATGATTCTCTCTTGGAGTCCATCTACCATTGGTACACACACTCTGCCTTGATACATTAACACACTAGCTCCCCCTTGTTCAAAAGCCATTTATTGCTTATGAACATTTGCCTTCAATTAAAGAAAAATGGGATCTAGGTCTTTCTTGCCTTTTATTTTTGACACTAATGATGACTCAGCTCGATTTATCACCACTATTCCTCCTTTGGTGGAATCTATTAGTCTAACTCCCACTCATGATAGTATATGCACATGTTTCACTACATATCTTTTTTCTTCCTCACATGGGTGGTACTACACATAGACAACATGCTTAAGGAATTAATAACAACATTTGCGTTATGTGGGTTGTAAAGAGTACTCATGTCATAATCGTTGAACAATTCTAACTACCTACTTTTTATGAGTTTAAGCTCTTTCTTAGTGAAGATATATTCTAGGACCTTGTGATCGGTGAACACATCCATATTCACACCATAAAGATAATTGTTTCACATTTTCGAAGTTAAAATTGTAACAGCCAATCTATGTCATGAGTTAGATAATTTCTCTCATGAATGTTCAACTGTTTAGAGGCAAAAGATATGACTATGTCACTCGACATTTATAAATAATCCAAGTCGACTCTAGATGCATCAAAATACACCACAAAACCTTGAGTACCTTATGGTAAGGTCAGAACTAGGGCAGTAGTTAACATCTTTATCAATTCTTGAAAGCTTTTCTCAAAAGCATCAAACCATTGAAACATCATTGTTTTCTTAATTAACGTCGTTAAATGGGATGAAATAGAGGATAACTCTTTTATGAACCTTCTATAATAGCCACTAAGCCCTATCAACTTCTAATATTAGTTGGGGATGTGGACTGCCTCAATTTTTTGTGTCTTAACTTTAATTCCCTCTCCAGACAGTATATGGCTCAAGAGCACTACAGACTTGATCCAAAACATGCACTTAGAATATTTGGCATACAACTCTCTATCTTTCCAAGTCTTGGGAACTATCTGAGATGAATAGCATGATCTTATAATTCCTTGAATACATTAGTATGTCATCATCATAGACGATAAAAAATATATCTCAATAAGGTTTGAATATTTAGTTCATAAGGTCCATGAACGATGCTGGTGCATTTTTCAAACCAACGGATATGACAAAAAACTCATAATAGCCAAATAAAATTTTGAAATATTTCTAAGGAATATCATTTTCCCTCACTCTTAACTAATAGTAGCCAAGCCTGAGGTTTGTTTCTAAAAAATAGGAGGCTTCCTAGAGTTGATAGAATAAATCATCAATCCTAGGAAGAGGATACTTGTTCAAGATGGTAACCTTGTTCAATTAAAAGTAATTGATATACATCTGAAGGGATTTATCGTTCTTCCACATATATAAAACTGTAGCGCCCTAAGGTGAGACACTTCATCGAATAAAACCTTTCTTTAGGAGGTCTTTCAACGGCTCATTAAGCTCTTTAAAATCTATTGGGGCAATTCTATATGGAGGAATAGATATAGGACGAGTATCTGAAAGAATATCTATATCAATATCTCTTAAATGGGACTCTGAATAAACCATCTTGAAAGACTTCTAGAAACTCTTTTACAACTCAAACTTATTGAATTAACGGTATCTCAATAGTAGAGTCATTAAATCAAACTAAATGATAGAGACACCCCTTAAAAACTAACTTCCTTACATTAAGGTATAAAATAGAACGATCCTTAGGTGCTGCTAATGCTTTTCTACTCTAAGGCTGGCTCATTTGGAAACTAAAACTTGAAAATCGAGTTCTACAACCAACTGGGGCATAAAAGGAATGAAGTCGGTTCATACCACGAATGACATCGAATTCAACCATGTCTAACTCAATTAAATAAGCTACGGTACATTTGTGATTGAAGAAAATGGGACAATAATGATAGACTCTCTCTACTAGAGTAGACTCACCAACAAGTGTAGAAAAACTCAATGGTTTACTAAGTGTCTCAAGGATAACATCAAAATTTAATCAACATAAGGAGTTATAAAAGATAAACTCACTCCTGGAACTAGCAAAGCGTAAAGAGTAAAGTCAAAGGCTTGGAGAATTCTAGTGACAACATCTAGAAACTCCTCTTCCTTCTTGTGACTATTGATAGCATACAAGAATTTTGTTCGCACTCCAGTACCGTAGTAGACCCTCTAGGTGTATCTCTGTCTGGTGGAGCAACTGAAGAAGACTGGCTCTATTGAAACATTACCATTTCCCTACTTGTTCATTGGACACTCTCATATGAAATTCCCGTTCTAATCATAGTTGAAACAATCACTGGTCCCTGATGACAAGTACCTGAGTGGTTCCTACCAAAATTGGC
Organism: Solanum chilense; assembly: GCA_032847665.1. Taxonomy (NCBI): domain Eukaryota; kingdom Viridiplantae; phylum Streptophyta; class Magnoliopsida; order Solanales; family Solanaceae; genus Solanum; species Solanum chilense. The sequence goes on along the minus strand of CM064971.1, from coordinate 63,176,025 downwards.
TCGTGCAGGAGGCTTACTACCCACTTGTGCCATTTTACTTTAATAGTAAGAATGTTTAGCTTTGAAGATCTAATTATGTAACTTACCTTTATTCTTAGGTGCAAGCAAACTCGTAGATAATTGAGCATGTCCATTTTGTTTCTCTTGGAAAGATCACCGATTGGCATTAGTCTTCTATTTCCCGGACTCAGTCACTATCTTTGCCCTCTTGTTCTTAAACACTTCTCCATCCCTCAACTTTTCTTCCTCAAACTTATGCACATAAACCATCAACCGCGATATATCCATGTCACCGATCAACATCACATCCCTACCTTATATACTTGAAATATGAGATAATCCAGCAACAACTAAGCGTATCCTAATCCTCATGTCCGCAACCATCTCCGGAGCATATCAGGATAGTTTTGTGAATTTCAACGCACATTAATGAACACTTAGAGAATCTTGCTTAAGGGTAAGAAATTCTCCTACCTTAGCCACTTTCATTTCACCGGGAAAGAAATGGACCAACAAGGCCTCATCATAATACGCCTTACTCGTAGGTGATGCATTATAATCTCTACCCTCTTTCCACTAATTAAACCAAGTCCCGACAACACTCTTCAATTGATAATCTATCTTCATTCTCCAAATATAAGAAACATACATCACATAAAATACCCTTTTGAGATCCTCAATGAAGTTCGTTGTATCCTGAGTAGTAATTCAACTAGTGATGCTTAGAGGATTTATGTGTCGCTAAATCGTTATACATTTGATCCTTTAAAACTAAGGATCAATACTAAAATTGTGTTATTTAGTATGATTTGATGTGTTTGTTTATTGTGTAGGAAGAATCTTGCATATGTTAAAAAGTGAAAAAGAAGCAAAGATTGATGATTATACCAGTAAAGTTCACGGCTATCTTCACGGACTGTGACCTTCATAATAGTATGTGTTTGAGCCCGTGAAACTGAACAACTATGAAGGCCTGAGAGGAGCTGAATAAGAAAGGAACAAGTGAAGACCACGATCGACTTCATGCGTCGTGGTCCTATCTATGACTCATAATGCTTGTTGTGATACAGATTACAGCAAAGGCATGGAAGAAAATGAAGAAGTTGAAGTCCAATTGAAGGCCACGAACAACTTCATGGGTCATAGTAATCACTACAGCTCATGGTTGTGATTGTGATTTTGAATCCAATGAAGAGGGTGCAAGAACTTATTAAGTGAGGAGGCCCAAGTCAAAGTCACAAGCACCTTTGCAGGTATTGAAGTTTATCACAGACCGTGGTCTCTGCTGTGGTGCAGATTCAAGTGACCATGTTTGAACACCCACTTTTGTGAAGCTCCAAGGGAAGACGACAGAGAGTTTAGAGACCGTGAAGTGGTTGACGAATCGTGGTCGCGACCCTGACAAGGCCTGGCATTTTAGTCCTAGTTCAAATATGACACATGTCTAACATTCTATTTTGAAGTGCTTTAGTTCATTTTTTAATTGTTATCGACTATTTTAAGTTTTATGAAGGAGAACACAATATCAACTTTAGTTTTTGGATTTTTGGATTTTTCAATTCTTGTTATCAATTTCAGAGTATTAGTTTACTAAAGGAATTGTCGATCACCGATTAATTATAACAAGTGGTTTTTAACATGATTTGGTCTTCTGTTATTTAATCTTTACGTGAAAACATGAGTGGTTAAATAGCACAATTGGGGTTGTGGGATGTATGACTATATTATAATCGCGATTCTTTAAAACGAGTAGAAGGTTATCTTTGTTTACAACCTAAAGATTATACCTTTCAATAAAATCATAGTATATTTAGTTCATGAATTAGACAAGCCTGTATTTTGTGTTTTTGCGAGGGAAAAATAACAATTAGGAAAATGCTTGACTAATTTAACAAACTGGAGTTAAAGTTGGACTTTTAGAGAAGAGATTTTTAACAATATACCAATGTAGGAGAGGTTCAATCTTGTTAACACTTTGATTTCGAAGGAACAGAATTGATCATTATCTAAATAAGCTGAGAAGTATTAGATAAATTCAACTCGGAAGGGTTAAATAAACATTGATTTGACTGACACTGGAATTACAGAAGAGCATTAGAACTCATGACATAGTGAACACAAACTTGGTTTCTTTAAACTAACTGAATCAATTACTATATGATAATTTGTAACTGTGAATATGAAGTTTTACTATACGTTTTTGTAATTAGAACCTTTCAACTAAACCCAATTTTACTTTTAGTTACTATTTGCTTAGGAAATCATAACCAAATTTAATTAATCGCGATAACAATCGTGTATACTTTTTTTAGTATGTGTAAGTTTGGACGTATCAAATTTTGGTGTCGTTGTTGTGGATTTTCAGTTCAACAGTATTTTTTACTATAGTTTGTTCAATTTGTAGTTATATTTCCTAATTTTACATTTGGTTTCTATTTTGTGTCTCTTTGAAGTGAGTTTGTTTGTGCATGCTAAACACTAGAAGTTAAAGAGATCCATTGATTCCAAACAACATTCAGTTAATGCACAGGAAATAGAGGCTCGGAGTCATATACTAGTTTTAGAGGCTAAAATAAATGTTGTTAGAAATTTTTAGTGAACTTCTGGAATTAATCAACCAAGGTGATATTCCTAGCAACCTGCTGGGATAAATCAACCTCTAGCTCAAAGAGGAAGATATCGTCCTCCTGGCCACATGATGTATGAGGATGATAGTGGTGTCTTAGATGGAACTATAGCATTAGGAGCTATTGTGCACCTACACTACCTCCTGTTGTTAAGTTCACAATGACTAGCAGTGTGATCCACTTGCTGAACCTAAAAGGTATATTTATAGGAACTGCGAGTGATGATGAAAATTCATACTTAATGAATTCTTTGGCAATCTGTAAGTCACAGGAGATCCCTTGAGTGAGCAAAGTAGCTTAGGTTGAGGTTTTTTTCTCTGTCTTTTACTAGACAGGCGACAAACTGGTTGAATGAGATGCCAGATTACTCCATCCAAACATGCAACGAGTTGAAGGAAGCTTTCCTGGAACAATTTTTCAAAAAGTCAAAAGAGAGGTAGATGAACGATGAGATTTGTACACATAAGCAGCTACCAACAGAGGCAATGCACGATACTTGACTGATATTCATCTTACAGCTAAATAAATGCCCCAACGATTGTTACTAAATCTGTTGTGATGCAATTTGTAGAGGCTCATTTATGAGAATATCTTTGCTGAGATCATGCAATTATTAGATGAGGTCTCAAAGAATAATAGAGCATGGTACACTAGAGATGCAGAGGTAGGAGCTCTGAGGTACACATTTGATCTTTCAGCTAAATAGAGGAAGAGAGAAGAAGAAAGGGATCAAGAAATGTCACATATGCGGACATAATAAATCTGCTCACAAAGCATATTTTATATAAGTCTAATATAGTAAATGTTGTGGGAAAATAAAACATGTAAGAAGATGAAGATGTTGACCTTGATGAGGAAGCTAACTATCTGGTGAAACAAGGAGGTGTCCAAAATTATAACAACGAAAAATAGGGTTATCATTCCTGAAATGTAGGTCCGAACTATGCTAGGGATGGTCAATATGATTGGCCAGCAAATAAAAATCATGAATACTTATAATTGTAAAAATACATATCTTCCCCTACCCAATTCGCTTTAGCCTGTCTTTCTTTCTGTCTTTACGAAAAGCACATATTATACAAATGACAATGTATAATTTGTGTTGTATAAAAAGAGAGAGGGAGATTTGATATAAAAATATATTTCAATTCAATTGTACACAAATTAAAATTTTATGTAGATATACAAACACGACCATAGAAATATATAAATAGTAGTTACATATATACAATTATCTATCTGATATACATATATAACCGTTGCGCTTTTATATAAACGAGAAACATTTGCCATCTATTCATATAAATATGATGCTCTTCCCATCGATTTATACAAATTTGATGCCCCATAACAATCATAAACTTTCTATGAAGTACAATTATGCAAACTTTAACTATAATATACAAATATGATTTTGATGTTTACTAAACCTAAAATTATGTTTAAATTATAAAATATATTTTTTAGTCTTATTAAAAAATTTTCTAAATCTATTTATTTTTTTCAGTGTAGCATACTATTTTCTCGTATACATACTTTATTTATATTTTTCACTATTTCTTTTAAAGAAAAGAATGTTTTTCATGGGAAATTGGCTACATAGATTAAAAATTATATATATGATAATCTTAAAGAAGTAAAATACAAATGTAAAAATTGCTACAGAAAGACTAGAATAAATACATTACAAATATCAATTAGATAAAAAGGAGGGAGTATGTGTTATTTAAAATATAGGGGCATATCTTACTATTTAAATTAAATAATTATGTAAGGCATTCAAACATCCGTCATTAAAACTTTAAAGACACCATCAATTGTATTCTACCTTTAGTTTTATTTCTTTTTTCACAATAAATATAGATTGTGATGATATAAAATTGTCTGTTTGTGTTTATATAAGAAGAAATGAATGATGATTCATTTTTTTTGGAGAAACCTATTTTCTGCAAACATTGCTCAAAGGTATGCTCAATTTTACATTTTTTTTCATGATTTTTTTGTGTTTCTATATCTGCCCAGTTTGATGTTTGATAAATTTAATGAATCTGCTATTGTGAATTGTGATTTACTAAAAAAAAATGATTTTTATGGATTCAGCTTTTTTGAAAAAATTTTGTTGTTCATAGGTTAATTTTTGTCCGATCTAAAGGGTTTTTTTATTAACTGCTTTTTGAGAAATTTTATTAATGAAAAAAAAAGATTGTTATGGGTTAAGGGTTTTTTTTATAAAAAAAAAAATAAATTATCATTGAAGGGTTAATTCTAGTTTATCCTAAAAAGAATGTTGTTCACGCGTTGATTCCTGACATACCTAGTTTTAAAGAGATTTTTATGGTTTATAGCCAACGGTAATTCTGTATATGAAAGATTTTTACTTTTAAATTATTTTGTTTTTTTAAGCTCTTTTGTTGGTTCAGATTATTGGTTTAAGGGAATTCATACTTCTCTAATTTTTATTAATTGGTCGGTCAGATTTTTATTTTCTAGAACAAGAAGCACAAAATGGAATATTTTTAGTTGATAATAGACTTTTTTTTTTTGTTTTTGTGGTTGTGTGTGTGATATTTTGCTTAGTTATGAAACTGATGAATAATTTTTACTTTGTTGAGTTTTTGGAGTTTCCAGATTTTCACAAGATGTTTGATAGATGTCGCATTCCGGAAAGGACAGCAGAGTGTTACGCGTAAGATCATGTTATTTATTACTATTTCTCAAGCATGTTGTAAAGTTCAAAAAATGTGACGTTGTATGGATTTACTGTTTGTTCTTGTGGAATTATTGTATTTCTAAGCTACTTGCTCCGTGCGGCAATAAGATTACGAGAAAAAGAGAGACAAAAGATTCATTCAGGAAGATTTTAGGAATAGAACGAAAGATACAGTGTTTGTACTTTTTAAACATCATATGAAGCTTGGACGCACATGAAATATTTAACACAAAAGGATGTAAAACTTAGAATGAATGAAGAACATGCTTTCTATTTCTCCCTTGTGCACTTTTAAAAATGACAAAAGTTGTGTCTAACCTTAACTTCTAGCGAGCAACCTATATATTTGCATGTTTCATTCTCATGGAATGATAGCTTTTATTGATGTTTGATTTACTATATTATCACTTTGAGGGATTAAAACAAGAAGTGGTATAACACTCTAATTGCTTCCCACCTCTGCTGAAATAAAGACAATTGTGGAAGAGAGTCATATCTCTAACTTGTGTGTAAGGCGATATTATGAAAGGCAATTGTGCAAAAAAGTAATGAGGTCTATTGGAGATTTAAGCTTAAATATTTATAATTTTTATAAGGAAACAAACAAAAATAAAATAAATCGAATAATAAGAACAATATGTACAAAGGAATTAATTGTTTTTCAATTTAAGTAACGTTTATCATCTAGTGTTGACTAATCGGGATTACACCCATTTGTAGTAAGGTATACACCTTAGTGTCTTGATGACTGCATTGATGCATCAATTAAGCAAAATGTGGTGCTTAACTTGTTTTTCGCTCACCTTTAGAGCTTAACCGCACCTTAAATAGGTAAATTTCGCTCAACTTTAGAGCTTAACCGCACCTTGAATAGAGCTTAAAGTGCACCTTAAAAAGTTGAGCACTTTAGAGCTCAACTCTCGTCACCATAAGTGAATAAGTTTTGGGAACCACCAACAAATAAGAAGGTATGTCAAGCAAAGAGGAAGGAGAAAAACGGAAAAACGAAAAGGAAAAGGAAATAAAGGAAATTTTATTTATCCCATATATGCCTGAAAAGCATGAAAAATGCATATTCTTTGTGATAATGGGTTGTAGTGAGTCTTGAGTTAACCGTTTCTATATGCGGTAACAACATGTTGAATTGACTTTAAGCTTTTATTTCGAGTAGTGCCGATACTAAATTGGTAGGTTTTTTGTTTCAACTTACAGGTCATGCATGCTAAGTTAAAAGCTTTCGTTGTATGACCGTTTCAATATAGAGGTCATGCATGATAAATTACAGGCTTTAGTGATAATTATTGCCTTGGTGGCTGTACTGAAGTTCAGCTTAAGCGAGACAAAGAGTCCAATTGCTGCACTTAACTTCATGGTTTAGGAACCTAATTGAAGAATAATATTTTTTTTATAACCAATTAAAGTTGACCTTGAATTTGAATCTTTAAAAGTTTCAAATATGCAAGCATGATTAATGAGTCCATGCTACTTATACTCTATAGATCCTTTTTAATAATACTTTTACCAAATTCTACAACAAAATGGATGTTTGGATGTTTGTCTAGCTTCTTTCAACGTTTTTCTCACCTTTTCATCTTTCTGCCACTCTTGTTAAATGTCTTAGTCATTGTTCCTCAATTTGGTGAACATTGGTTAAAAACATGGTTGTACACCCCCGTCAATTTTTAGACATGGACCTATGCTTTTGCAATCGGATTTACATCATAATGTTTATGTACTTCAGATTAGCAAAGTGATCATTGAATAACTTGGATGTAATTATGTGGTTGTGTTGTTTAAAGAGTAAACATGTTTGTAGCTTTCTCATATGGGATTCAAGATGTTGTTACCTTCAATATTTCTCTTACTAGTTAAACGGATAGAAGTTGATTCTAGTAATCTCAAATGATCTTCTCAAGTATGGAGGACTTATCTTGGTAAGCCTAGTTGTTAGTGGCATTGAGTAAATCTAGACTTACCAATTTGCTCCACGAAAAATCTGTAGTTTCAAATTTGGTAATAGCTAAATAAAAAGAGAATAGTCGACAATCCTACAAAAACATGGCATACTATGACCAACACAATCAAATTAAGTTGTTAAAAAGCATTTTATAAAATACTCCCTCTGTCCACTTTTAATTTTCATATTGCCTTTTTCAAAAGTCATTTCACAAATTTTCAAAGTTAAATTAGATAACATTAATTCAATATTTTAAATAAACAATATAGATATTCAAAAAATATATGAAAAGTACTATAAGTTGCAATTTTTTTGCCTATCAATATGATGAAAAAATACATCTTAAAATGTTAGTTTAAGTTCTTAAAGTTTGACTCTATAAATAGAAACAATGACAAACAATACCGGATGGAGAGAGTAGCATTATAATAATATTTTAGATTAAGAGTTTTAAGTACAAAAAAATGGAGAGAACATTTGAAGGGATAGAGATGATGAATTTTATTAACTTGAGGATAATCCTCCTATCTATTATTTTCTCTTGGTGTAACCATGATGTCTCATGTTGTGTAGAAAATTAGGTGATTCGTAACACCATATATTTATACGGTTTTCTTTTTGGATACTTCTTATATTGAAATGCCTATTGACTCAAACATTAATAAAATTATTTACCTTGTGAATAGAATGTATAAAAATAGAATATTTAGTATGGCATTACATCACACATGAGATGTGAACGTAAGTTAACTTATTTACCTGAATGCTTGTATAGAGAATTTTCCATTATAGGAAAGCCCTTTTTAGATGGGTATAAAAGAATATAGACAAATATTATTAAAGAAACGAGAGTGCAAGATCAACTTTTATTATTGATGAGTTATATCCTAGCATTACTTACTTGGTTGACAAATTAATTTCCTAGTTAAGTCTTGCATTTCTCTATAACAATTTCATTGAGTAAAACTGGAAAAGATTGAAGTGTTTTTTAGATCTAAAGGATATATTACTTGTATGATGTATTCTTCGTTCCAAATTTGTTAGATCATTTATGTTCCTCTTGGAGTGATGATTACATTTAACAGTATGGATATGATTTTGGGCGGCTATGTAGACTACTGAAATAATGAGAAGAAAGTATCAAGAGAACTTATAAAAAAATATACCTAGAGAAATAACAAAAAATAAAATCCTTTTTTATAAGAGAATATTGGTTGATAGTTGTACTATTTTTAAAAGACTAGTAAATAAAGATATTAGTGTCTTCTGTTGAGTTCATATATGATCAATTTCTTCATTCTTTTAGACGACTCTGGTGCTATAAATAGTATAACACTATTTAAACAAGTTATATTGAGTCAACACATGTCTAGACTAGACTACTCTTAGTATTGCCTTTTATAAATATCTAGCTTAAATTTGTATTTCCTCAATAACTAATATTTCTCAACAAAATCTGGTTTTTCCTCTCAACAAACGTGGGCTTATTGAAAAATGTAGATGAAACTTTTTGATTATTTTGACACTCTTTTTGACTATATGGACTTCTTCCAGCTGCAAAGAGCTATACTCATAGTCATACATGTTCAACTATTCTAGCACCATCTTAGTAATGCTATATTTATTAATAAAATTGATGTATCAAAAAGTGGGCTTAATATCCTGGTGGTTTGGAATGACAATTTTATGGTTTCTCCATTCAATTGTAGATTTTCTTATCTAGTTACTTTACCTACCCTTCCATCAAAACATGGATGCAAACATTGATTACATGGTGTATGTAATCCTGTATGATACTTGATTGTACATTTATTAAATAATATTGTATAATAATGTTTATAACCGTATAATAAATACAGACCTTTTTCTTATGTACATGATTTTGCATTACAATATATGTTATTCTATTATCTTTGAGTACGATGACTGTATAATAATGTTTATGACTCTATAATAAATCCAGACCCTTTGCTTATATACATGATTTCGCATTACAGTATGATATTCCATTTACATCAAGTAATGATAAATTCTTAACTTTTTTTTGAAGGTTCAACTTCCATAAAGAGTAACCCCATTTATGCATATAACTCAAAATGAATTTTTATGGCAAAAGTGAGTTCAAAGTCTCTTTTTTTTTTCTTTTAATGCTGATTTTCGTACCATTTAATTTCATTCTATCTTTTGGTAATCCTTAAACGTTGAAATTTGTTTTTGTACACTTGTTGCTTATACTTCTAAATTATTGTTACGCTGTCTACAATTGTGAGTACCACTTGGATGACATATTGATTATGGTCGAAACAGTTATCTTGAGTATCTAAGATCTTGATATTATAACTCTTAAAAAGAGATTTGTTATAGCAATATTATGTTAACATTACAATCTTTTAAAAAAGAAATAATTGGTTATTTGCATTGTTTTCACTTCTAAGATAAATCTTTCAAAAACCAATTATAAAAAAAGAATTAAAATTCGATAAACATTGTATCTTTGTTTATATTACGCCAAGGATGTCATAGCAGTATGAATTCAATGACAAGAAAATGTCAAGGACAGTGCACCAACTTTGTGTTACAATGTTGAGAAATATTGAAAGTAGTGGTCTTTTAGAACTTTTATGATAAGCTCAAAAATCATGTCATGTTTTTTATGGGGTAATAACAGTGTAGGACGGTTCTACTAGTACCACTAGAAAGGGGGGTGTCCAAATTGAATCAAAAGCTACCTGAACACGGTGTACAATTTATTGGGGCTCATAAATACTATTGGTATGTTACATTGGTTTAGTGCTAAAGGTTGGGAAATCCCATCTATCCATATTGGAGAGTAGAGGCGGACCTACATTGGGTCCAGGGTGTTCACCCGAACACCCTCGATAAAAAAATACACGATATATATAAGGTAAATTTTCGATATTTCTGTAGATGCATATATATTCTTAACCCCCTAAATAACACATAAAAATAGATGACTCAATGGTAAGACCCCTGAATATTAAGCTACATGCCCCAGGTTCAAATCCTTGCAACAACATTTCTTTATTTTTCATTATAGTTTCAGTTTATTTTTGTTTTAAATAATCAGATCTGTTTTTCAAGCTTTTTTTAAAAAAAATGTGCCAAAAGTGTGGTTTTAAACCCAAAAGGATTCAAAGGGACCATATTTACATGTTTATATTTTTATTTTTCGAACCTCCTAAATGAAAATCCTGGGTCCGCCATTATTGGAGAGACCTCCAACTTTTTTACGAAAGGTCAAAACAGAGTTGAAGAGAACTCCTAAAAAAACCATAACTTAAGTTGGCGATTTTTTACGCAGGTCTATTAGCCTCCCTAAAGAAATGACTAATATGGTAACCATGTCAATTAATTTCCTCGCATATTGGACCATACCATTGATCTTCCATTGTGAGTTCCATTCTCTTTTAATGTGTTTATTTAAAAGGATGGAGTATGTTTCAACCCAGAAATTAGAGAAGCATCTATTAGCACACCATTTAAGGCCATAAAGAAGAGCTGCCATTTCAACGATGTTACTCGTACCATTTTTTAATTGATCAAGTAAGCAAACATAAGGTTTCCCAATGAGATTCTGATCAGGCCACCTCCACCAGAACGGACTTGAATGCAACAGCCATCACTGTTGAATTTTACAGACATATTAAGAGGTTTTATCCACTTAACGATGGTAGTGGTTCTGTGGTGATGAATTTTGGCATAAAAAATGCAGTGTATATCTCTCCAAAACTGTACAATGTTAAAAAGAATAGTAGCTTTAGATCTGTATACAGAAAGCTTAATAGCATCAAATTCGTTAGAGCATCTT
>CM064971.1:63042885-63164802 GCA_032847665.1 Solanum chilense | reverse complement strand
AAAAGTATATAGGTCTTGTTTGGTGACTTTTGCGGGGAGCAATACTTATGTAGACTTGGTTATCTTAGAAATGGTCGATTTTGATATAATTCTGGGTATGACTTGGCTTTCTCCGAATTTTGCGATCTTGGATTGTAATGCTAAAACTGTGACGTTAGCCAAGCCTGGGACAGATCCGCTAGTGTGGGAGGGCGACTACACTTCCACTCCGGTTCGTATCATCTCCTTTCTTCGTGCTAAGAGAATTATTAGTAAGGGGTGTTTAGCTTTCTTGGCACATCTCAAGGATGACACTACTCAAGTACCTCCAATTGAGTCGGTTTCGGTAGTCCGTGAGTTTCTGGACGTGTTCCCTGCAGATCTTCCTGGTATGCCACCGGATAGAGATATTAATTTCTGCATTGATTTGGAACCGGGTACTCGCCCCATTTCTATACCCCCTTATAGAATGGCTCCCGCGGAGTTAAGAGAGTTAAAAGCCCAACTTCAAGAGTTGTTGAGCAAAGGCTTCATTAGACAAAGTGCATCTTTTATGTATTCATGTATCTTGACATATCATTAATCCCCTCTACATCGATCTTACAATATCTTTTATTATAAATCAAAATGTTCTCATTACCAAACTCAAATCAAAAAGGAACTTATCATCAAACTTGAGTTGGACGTATGTACACTTTTATATCAATTCTTATCAACTAGTTATTTAACCAATCTGATGATCACATGACACTATTATTATACCCAGAGCGGATGAAATTAAGCATCATTGAACCCAATTCTTAATCTCATTGAACATACCTTTTAAGTCCTTTTAATCAGAAAAAATATTCTTACTCTCGCCTCTTTTCTAAGGCTACACTCATCCCACTAATTTTTATTTCATTTTCATTCTGAATCAAGATCCTTTAAATTATATTCGAGAGGTACCCCAACATCTCTCAAAACGTTCCATTAAACCACGATACTTACTAAATAGTAGAAACTCGCAAACTTAGATACTCACAAGTCATTATTTCCATATAAAATTTATTTAGCCAACAATACATATTCTACAATTGCATATCAATTACAATCCATCACTAACTTATATTTCCATCATGCTCAGTAAACCTTTGTCATCACGAGTCATACCAATCAGATCCAAAGGACTACAAAAATTTTATACATATTTTCGAACTAAAATCTCCAATCGAATTCACCCAAGTATATTCACTGACACTCTTTATCTATAAGTTTTTCATTCCAGCATCAATCCACTCCTTTGGAGATTAAAAAAAATCACTAGTCCTAGAACCCTCAAGATACATTTAAAAACCTAAATGTATTAATATCGTAAAAAAGATTGATACGCTCAAACTTACTTCTCAAATGAGAAGTAAAGCGGTCGCGTAAAGTAAATAACCCAACTAGTGAGGTTGGGATCGTTCCCACGAGGAAAATAGTCTAGACTTAACTTCCACTTGTTATTACTATTGTTCGGTTGATGACTTCCTTAGAAAGTAAAAACATAAAAAGGGGGGTTTGTATTTCCTAATGAGTAAAAATAACTAATGAAATTGAAAGAAACACTTAACAGCTTTTAATTTTGGGTTTTAATCAATTAACCAAAGTAACTAGGGTTTACGTGTTCCCCACAGGTTCATAACTTGATAATTCTAACTATAACAATTCTTTCCTAGTATCTTGCATGCAAAGTGATAAGTTATGTATTTCTAAATCCTTGGTCCGGCATCTAGAAAATCTCACTCCGCACCTTGGTCCGGCTACGTGTGTTGCTTTCCTAACCCTTATCTTTACCTCATATTAAGCATCGTATTCGATATTTGACTAAGTTATTACCTCGTACCAATCAATACTAGCTTATTAGATAGTATACACTAAATCTATGTTAATAATTCTTTTCCTATTATCTACCTCCTTGGTCCGGCAAGTAGCATTAAGGCAAGTTCTAACGTTGATCATCCGTTAAAAAGACTTCTAAGCGAAAGAATTATTAATACATGCAAGACACTATTCTAAAATTATTATTTTAGCTAGGGTTTATCTCATTATTTTCCTATGGTTCCCACAACCCTAGTTATGGAGTTTAGTTACTCATAGCCATAAACACAATATTCAAATATGTTAAATCAGAATTCATGTACTTACTTCAATGAGAAAGAATAAAGTCCGAAAATTTGCTTGATTAATCACAAAAAAAATCACTTGTAAGAATCTCCAAAAAATCAAACACTATTACACAAAGTCTAATAATATGATGTCTAATCTCGCAGAGTCTAACTATAAGGAATTTAATAATCTAAGAGTCTAACCTCAAAAACGAGGTTTTTCGAACTATTTATAAAAAATAAAAACCTAAGTAAACAAGGATTCTAATTGCTGGAAATCTGCCAAAACGCGGCTGGGTCGACGGACCACGCGACGGACCGTCGTGGTCGCGACGGACCGTCATGGACTCCGTCGTCCCATACTTAGCAATTTCTTCTACTGCTCTCTTATTCCCCTCGACGCCAAGTGTGACGGACCGTCATAGGCACGACGGTCCGTCGAGGGTCTTCGTTTCAAAATACTTCAACTCTTAGAATCTGGGTACTGGGATCACTTCTCGGATCTTCACGACGAACCTGCAGGACGGACCGTCATGGCCATGACGGACCGTCACAAGCTTCGTAATCCCACACTTTGTCAGACTTCCCCATCTTCCTTCAGCAGCTGCACTACGCTGCCACCTACGGACCGTCACAAGCATGACGGACCGTCATAAGCTCCGTAGGCGGTCTCTTCTGCATTTTTTCGCTCAAAATCTCCGCATTCAGCTCTGGATAGATTTCCTGCAAAACAAAGAGAAACTTATATCAAAATTAGCACAAAAAGGCTTTCGGACACACTAAACTTAAGGAAAAAGTATTAATTATACCGTGAAACCACGGTATATCAAAGATTCACCACTAAAATTTTCCTTTAAAATAATTCTTAATCCAAGCTTCCGTAGTAACAAACTAGTTGGTTTTTCAATTGTAAAATCAACATGGAATCTCATATCTAAACATGTCATACCACTGATAGCTCCGTAAGTAGTTAGTATTTACACTTGACAATCAATGTAATCATTTCCACGTAACACTAGTACCATACCGTACCATGAAAGGTCGTTAAATCAATCACTAGAACACACCATGATTATCGAGAATATTGCACCCAAATAGCTCAAACAATTATACCCATTGAATATCAATAAAATATTATAAACCCATTTTGTCTCTACCCCTAAGAAATTTGCATTCTTTCTTTGATCAGGTCGATAACAAAAGTAACACACTTAATAAGTTTGACCCTACTTAATATAAAATAAATCCATGGGATTGTAGTAAAGATTTTGACCCCTCGATTGGCACAGCCTAATTTCATCATTGGCTAAACAACTCATACATGATATGAAAGTTTTATTAACTTTATTTTCTAATGTAATGATGATCATTTTCTAGTTGTCCCTTATGAAACTTCTTGAATGTTGTCACATATCTTGATAAAGTACACATATCTTCCATTTATATTTATTTTAGAAACCATCTCTCCACTTATCGCTCTAGATTTGGAGTATTTAATTTGATGAAGAAGCTAGAAATTTTTTCGTTAATTCATAGGTAGTTCCTTTAATAATCGGTAGCCAACATTAGACTACCACAAAATTTTGCGTCTCTCCGAAACTAGTATACAACAAACTAAACACTAGAACTCTCAACTATATTCATATTATGAAGCAGGTCAAAATAATAAACAATGAAAGTATACGCATCTTCATAATCAATACCTATGAAGAATGAGGATTTCAACTTTATGATAAAAATATTATGTTGATTACTAGTCATTACTGACTATGTATTCAATTGAGAAAATATACCTATTTTCAAGGACACATTTTGTTTTCGTTTTGACGATACTCCAGTACTAACCATATGTGAAATAAAGTGAAGAAGTTCATATACCAATTTTATCACCTAGATTTCAATTAAATTCAAGTAGTAGCACGAAAGAAAGAAGGAATAAAGTTTTCCTAATATCTAATATCCTCTCAAAGAAAATTAAAGGAGTTACCATATAGTTTTCTTCAAGAATCTACTAGACTTTTCCTTGTGTGATGAGATCAATAAACCTAACGCTCTAATACCACGCTTGTCATGACCCGAAACTAGTCATGAGTGACTCCCAAACTTAACCTCTTAGGTGGGAGAACCGATGAATCCAACCCCAACTTTTATTTATAATGCAACTTATGAAATATTAATCATAATGAGGAATACTAAATCTTATTAGTGTAAGAAACTCAAATACCTTAAAGTCTACTAAATATCATTCCCAAAACCTGAAAGTCGTCAAATTAAGGACATTTTATCTTCAAATACTAAGTCTAAAATAAATAAATAAAATAGTCTATGTTCGAAAACTTAGGACATCATGTCATGACCAAGAGAATCCAATACGAGCTTGAAAAAGGTGCTCAACCTGGAAGCTAATATGCTAGAGACCGGCTAGAGATGAGGGCAAGTCGGAGTTTTTAGTACACTCGCTGCACTCCATAAAACGAAAACACAAGAAGCGCATAGTATGCAACAAAATGTACTGAGTATGTTTAGAACACCTAATGTTTTTACCAAAATATAAAGATTTAACACCAATTTTTAAAAAAGGTTATATTTAAAATAAATAAAAATAAATAAATTGTGCAAATTACTTTAATAATAATAAAAATTATGAATTTATGGTATTTGTTTTAAATCTTCAACTTTTAATTACTTTAAAAATAATGGTAGAAGAAAAGAAAAAGGGAGTCCTAAATATTCAAATTACATCCACCTTATCCTAATTATTCCCAACTTCCTAACTTATTTTACTAAATAATCTCATCCCATTTATTTTTTATTTTTATTTTTATTTTTTCTTTATTCTCTCTCTTTGGACGTTTATTTCACATTTTTTATTTTTTTTATTTTGTTAATTTTCTATTATTATTATTTATTTATTTTATATCCTTATCTCAACCCCAATTCCCTCAACAATATTTCAAATAAAATCCTAATCCAACTCTATTTCGTTCCTTTTAATTAGCACCAAACTCTCAGCAAAAATTATTATAAAAAACACATTCAGTTGAGAAGAAAAAAGACACACAGAGATGCAGAGGAAAAGAGAAAAATACAGAGAGAAATATAGAGAGACACAGAGAGATAAAGAGCAAACACAAAGAGAAGAAAAGTGAGTTATTCTTTTGAGAATTAGGTTAGAGTTAGAGATTTTGTCGTGGTTTTAAATTCGTGGCTCAAATCAGTAGATCGTGGCAGTTGTTTTTCGTGATATCCATTTTCGCAGCGAGGTAACTCTAAATTCTCGCATTATTTAAATGCAATGTTATATGAAAATTTGAATCTAATGATATGAAGTTCTTTTAATTGTATGTTATTATTATGTAATATAGATCCGTGATGCATGTTATGATTTTTTTTATATGAAAACGGAACAAAAAGAAAATGTTTCTTGCTAACAAAAAAATAAGATAAGATAAAAGATGCATCATACATTTTTTTTTGCATTGTTATTAGTGTCTGTTATTTTTAGATGCAATTTATATTAAAATTTATAATGTGATATTTAATAGCTAATGTTTCTTGGAGCCTAGTTTTCACTTAAGAATTTTTTTTAAAAAAAATAATATTTGTAAATTTACAGAATTATGAAATAAATTAAAGCTTAAGTGATTAGCAATTTGAAAAAGCTAAACAAAACATTTTCATATATTATTTCAATAAATAAGATGGTTTTCCTCTGGAATAAACGTAAGATGATCATCACTAATTCGTATTATTATGAAATATAATTAGAAGGATATATAATATTATTTAGAAAATTATGGTATGACAAATTAGACAATTATTGGAAAGATTGTTAAAAAAAAGCATAAAAGAAAGGAACAACGAAAATAATAATAATAAATAACAATAATAATAATAATAATAATAATAATAATAATAATAATAATAATGAAACCAGAGATTAAAAAAAAAAACATAACCAAAAAAACTAGAAAACATAAAGAGAATGTAAAAAAATAAATAAATAAAGAGAAAGAATCAGAGTAAAAAAATAATAAATAGAAAAACGTAAAACAATAAAAAAAATTAAAAGCAAACAAAAAATATAAAAAAAAAACAAAAAATGCGTGAAAAAAAAAAAAAAAAAAAAAAAAAAAAAAAAAAAAAAAAAAAAAAAGAAGGGAGAGAGAAGTAGAATGAAAAAATAATAATATAAAACTAATATAACACTATGGTAGAAATTAAATAAAATATAAAAAAACAAAAAAACAAGAAAGCAAAAAAAAAATAACAACGAAAGAAACAAAAAAAAAGAGAATTCTTTTTTTAAAAAGACAGAAACAGAAAATTTAAAAAAAAAAGGGAAAACAAAGAAAGTAAAAAAAAACAGAAAAAAGTGGGAAAAAATTCGAAAAAAATGAGAAGACAAAAGTGGAATAATGTTTTTTATAAAAATATATAATTAGTAAAGAAAGGATAAAAAAAACGTACAAAGAAAGATTTAAAATAAACTTTCTAAAAGAAAGTAAAACAAATATCATAAAAAAATAAAAAAAATAACAACACAATTTAAAAAAATAAAAAGAGTAAAGAAATTAGTACAAAATAATTTGAAAAAAAAAGAAGACAAAAATTATAAAATAATAATAAAATAAAAATAATGATAAAATAAAAAATTTAAAAAAAAGAAGAGAGAGAAACGGATTTTCAGAGAACAAAAAAAAAACAAATATATAAAATTTAAAATAAACAAAAACGTGCAGAAGAAAAAAAAAGAAAAAAAAGATTTTTTTAAAAAAAAGGAAAATTTTGTTTCATTAAAAAAAAAATAACATTCCTAATCTATTTAGGATTTCTTGATAAAAACTAACTTCAAACTTATAAAATTTATTTATTTTTCTTATTTTTTTTATCGAATAAATAAATATAAATATTCCTAAATTATCTTGAACTCAAAAATGTCTTTTCCACACGAATTCTAATTTGTAAAAAATTCTATAATAACATTAAAAAGTAAAAACATACAAATATAAGCAAAAAAAATGTATATATATACGGATGTTTCATGTTTAAAATTAATGGATGCATAGTAAAAAAATTAAAATCATTTAAAATAAATCCACCAATTTCAAATAAGTTTAAAATAAATTTGAGGGTAAATACATTTTTATTATTAAGTTAAATAATATAATGTGCAAAAATTAAGTCTAGTCATATCAAAGTCAATAAAGCGACCGTGCTAGAACCACGGGACTCGAGGGGTGCCTAATACCTTCCCTTCGGTCAACAGAATTCCTTACCCGAATTTTTAGTTCGCAGACCAATAAAATAGAGTCAAATTTCCTTTTGATTAGGGATTTAAATAAGGTGACTTGGAACACCAAAACTCAATTCCAAGTGGCGACTCTAAATAATAATTATCTCTTTTCAAGACGTCACTTTAATTGGAAAAACTCTTTTTCTTTCAAACAATATAAAAATTTAAAATATTGAGAGAGGGAAAAAAGGGGCGTGACAGATGGCGACTCCGCTAGGGATTAACTAGAATTCGAGCTTTAAATATTAATTTATATATGACTATGACTTATATATTTACGCGTTTGGATATTGTATTTATTTTAACTTAATATGCTAATTGTTTATTTATTTTAATATTTTAATAATATTTGAATTGAGTTATAACTGTCTTCCCTCACGAACTATTCTGAGTCTTCAAAATAAAAATATGATAGGAATTGCAACTATGCACCCCACTTGTGTCAAGATAGCCAGTGGATCTTCAGTCCATGGTGAAGGATATTTAGTCACACCATTTTAGGATAGGGAGCACCCATGCACAAAGCCAGAAAGCGCTGCTACCGGTACGTTGCTACTCCCTGACTCGAGTTGTCCGCTCGTTTTACAGGCAGTCTAGATATCTTACCTTAGTAGAATTGAAACTTTCAGACATGATATCTTTACAAGGTTCCAATTTATTTGCATCATGTGCATGTAACTTAGCGAAATTTAGCATAGGAGCCCAATCTGACTAGGACAAATATCTGTTCGTGAGACCCTCATGTGCATTTTTGTGCTACTTGTTGCATCATGTGAAGACTATAACAAAATGTTGACCGGCTTTAGGATAATCGACTAAAGAAATAAATATCTATTTTCTACCCATTTTCAACCAATGATTCAAAATAAACAAATTAATACACATATATATACATACACACCTAATTCTCAATTTTATTTTTCACTTTTATTAAAATAATACATAAATAATAAATATAATAATATTAATAATATATATATATATGTCTTTTAAATTGTACATATAAGAAATTTTAAAAGTTTTCTTATATCACTTTAAATGAAGAAAAGAGTTGCATTTGTCAACAAATTTCTAACAAAAATTATTTTAGACTTCAATCTGAACGAACTACGCACACCTGATTCTCACCTTGATGAGATACGTAGGCAACCTTCCTTGGGTTCGGTGATCCTTATTTAAAAATTATAAAATTAAAAAAATATCTTAATTATTATTTAATATTTTAAAAAAGAAATAATATATGTATATATGAAAAAGGGAATTTGTCCTTAAGAAAAAACATATTTTTACTTATATTTTGAAACTACGTTAGACCTGATTCTTGTTTTAACAAGATACGTAGGCAACCTTATTATGAGGTTCGGTCCAACCGAAAAAAAATAATTTAAAATCATAGTCACATAAATTGGGGCAAAAAAAAAATTCTTTAACTTGGTTGGTAACAACATGCTTAGGATTATGCATAAGAAAAAAAAAGTGTTAAACTATTTGGTAAGACATATCAACTTTGTTGTGACCTATAGACTTCTATTGGCATCTCTCAATATATTTATGTCATACTTGAGAAATTATGTTGTTTAAAGTTATGGATAAAATAAATTTGACCTCATTGTTTCAAATGCATTGTGTGGTGAGCTTTAGATGTAAAATTCAAAGACATGATTTTGCTGATCTAGAACTTGGCCCGAATGTTAGTTGAGACGAAATTTTGAGCAACATTTAACTTGAGAAAGGATTATAGGCTTTCTTTGAATCGATTGTGCCTTTCAAGCCTACCGAATGACATGTTATCCACAGAACTTCCATTTTGACCCTGAAAGCTTTTTATTTGAATAACCGCATCTTAGCATATACCTTTTGAGTGTATAATTGCACTACTCCCTTTATCTCACCTCCTTGAGCGCACAATGAAATATCGACATAACATCAAAGACCTAAGTTGGGTTACAATGTGAAAAAGACCAAATATGTCAAAAAAAAAAAGATAGAATGAAAAATGAAAAAAAAAATCTCCAACAAAAAGGAGATGAATCAAAAAATAAAGAAAAAAATAAATGAAAAAGACCTTACAAGAAAACAAAGGTCAAACGCAAAAATGAAAAAAAATATCAAAACCATCGTGCAAAATCTAAGGAGGAAATAGTCACTTTATCCCAAATGAATATCCTACCTTTCCCTAAGACTACATTACAAGCCAATGACAAGTCCTATTTGATCTCATTTTTGTATGTTCTCATATTAGTGGATGCTTACATGAGGGCCAAGCATATGGTATCTTAATCTCATGCATTGAATATCTTTCTGAGTGTGAGTGACTTTCAAAAATGTCCTACGATCTAAATTATTATATTGTGTGAAGTAGGACTTTCAAATATTGAGAGTGCATTTGAAACATGAGGATACGAATAATTCTATCCCTTAATTTTGACAAGATTAATTGATCTTGTAATTACTTAAATATATTTGAGATACAATTTGAAACTATATAAATTACTCAAAGTTGACCTCAAATTTATTTGAAAGTCGTTGAATGTAGTTCATATGCATAATACTAATTGTTGGTACCAACTAAAGTCAAAGCATTATCAAACATGAACTAATTCTTTTTCCAATTTTTCCATTACATTTTAAAATATAAATTAAAAAAAAAATTATTGAACTACGTTCGACCTGATTCCTAAGAGGATACGTAGGCAGCCCTTCATTGAGGTTCGGTCTAATCACTCAATAAAATAATGATCATGCTATTTCAAATCTCCAAGGGTTGAAACATGACATTGTAGCCTATGGTATGTTACAAAAATAAAAATAAAAATAAAAATAAAAAAATAATAAGAGGGTCTTATGAGTGAAAACTCTCACGAGAACCATAAGCGACAGTAAAAAGATAAGAATGTCTACTTGGTAAAAAATCACGAATGACACCATTTATCAAATGTTGACATTCCGTCTTGGCATGAGCACAATAAAGATAGAAATAAAGTTATAGGCTGAAAGAGTTATAAAGACAAATCATTCAAGTAATTCGCTAGAGACAAACGCCGCGATGGTAAGTTTTGAATCCTTATCTCTCATATAATATGCAAAAAAAAATTATTTTTTTTCTTAATAAAATCTGGGGCATTTTATTTTATTTTTAAATTGGTCAGTGTACTAATAAAAATAAAATAAAATAAAATAATATTAAATAATAATAATATAAGTAAAAAAATAACCCCTATCCTATTTTTCATGTCTTCGCAGGGCACAATAACCCCTATCATTTTTTATGACTTCACAGGGCACAATAACCCCTAGATTGCATATAGGGCACAATAACCCCTATTATATTTTTCATGTCTTCACAGGGCACAATAACCCCTGGATTGCATATAGGGCACAATAACCCTTATCATTTTTTTTCATGTCTTCAACGGACACAATAATCCCTGGATTGCATATAGGGCACAATAACCCCTATCATTTTTTTTCATGTCTTCACAGGGCACAATAACCCCTGGTTGCATATAGGGCACAATAACCCCTATCCTATTTTCATGTCTTCACAGGACACAATAACCCCTGGATTGCATATAGGGCACAATAACCCCTATCATTTTATTTTTCATGTCTTCACAGGGCACAATAACCCCTGGTTGCATATAGGGCACAATAACCCCTATCATTTTTTTTCCATGTCTTCAAGGGCACAATAACCCCTAGATTGCATATAGGGCACAATAACCCCTATCATTTTTTTTCATGTCTTCACAGAGCACAATAACCCCTGGTTGCGTATAGGGCACAATAACCCCTATTCTATTTTTTATGTCTTCACAGAGCACAATAACCCCTGGTTGCATATAGGGCACAACAAACCCCTATTTTATTTTTCATGTCTTCAGAGGACACAATAACCCCTCAATGCATATAGGGCACAATAACCCCTATTTTATTTTTCATGTCTCACAGGGCACAATAACCCCTGCGTTGCATATAGGGCACAATAACCCCAATTTTATTTTTCATGTCTTCACAGGGCACAATAACCCCTGATTGCAATTTGGGTACAAAACTCCCTTTTGTCTTATTTTTTTTACATTTTGTAATAGGCTACAAAAACCTTATTTTTATTATTAGTATAGACTTTTATAACTTTCATCAATAACTCACAAAATTTCCTAGTGCAAACTAGGTAGAAATTTTTTTTTTGTGTGAAGGTTTCTACATAGTACACAAATTTGCAGTTCAAAAATAAAAGAATTCATCATTTCAAGAAAATAGGTTTTCAAGAATATCATGCGGAAGAATGTCAGTAGCTGAAGTCAAGTCATGAAATTTCATGTCTTAAACTCAGATGTCTAGAGCAAAGGGCGGGAATCGATGAACCTACCAAAGAGGGTGAAGCGATATCTGAGAATCCAAAATGAAGACTTAGCACTATCGGAGTAGATAGGATTTCATATCTTTTCTTTTGCATTTTGTTTTTTTTTGTAATAGCTGGAGCTACGAACCGGAATCTCGACAAAACCTAACTCGACTACCTAACTCATTGGAACTACGCCTGACTCCTTATAATCTCAACATAGGATAGGTAGTTTTTAAAAGTTAGGAAACAGTCAAACCTCTTCTCTACTATAAATTTTTCACATAAATATTTCAGTAAAAAATTAGTCACGTTGTTCACGTCTTTGCATGAAAACTCTTCATGTTTTCAAGCAAAGATGGGCATACTGTGAACACCTAATTTTTTACCAAAATATAAAGATTTAACACCAATTTTAAAAAAAGGTTATATTTAAAATAAATAAAAATAAATAAATTGTGTAAATTACTTTAATAATAAAAAAATTATGAATTTATGGTATTTGTTTTAAATCTTCAACTTTTAATTACTTTAAAAATAATGGTAGAAGAAAAGGAAAAGGGAGTCCTAAATATTCAAATTACCTCCCCTTATCCTAATTATTCCCAACTTCCTAACTTATTTTACAAAAAAATCTCATCCCATTTATTTTTTATTTTTTACTTTTATTTTTATTTTTTTCTTTATTCTCTCTCTTTGGACGTTTATTTAACATTTTTTGTTTTTTTTTTTTAATTTTGTTAATTTTCTATTATCATTATTTATTTATTTTATATCCTTATCTCAACCCCAATTCCCTCAACAATATTTCAAATAAAATCCTAATCCAACTCTATTTCGTTCCTTTTAATTAGCACCAAACTCTCAGCAAAAATTATTATAAAAAACACATTCAGTTGAGAAGAAAAAAGACACACAGAGATACAGAGGAAAAGAGAAAAATACAGAGAGAAATATAGAGAGACACAGAGAGATAAGAGCAAACACAAAGAGAAGAAAAGTGAGTTATTCTTTTGAGAATTAGGTTAGAGTTAGAGATTTTGTCGTGGTTTTAAATTCGTGGCTCAAATCAGTAGATCGTGGCAGTTGTTTTTCGTGATATCCATTTTCGCAGCGAGGTAACTCTAAATTCTCGCATTATTTAAATGTAATGTTATATGAAAATTTGAATCTAATGATACGAAGTTCTTTTAATTGTATGTTATTATTATGCAATATAGATCCGTGATGCATATTATGATTTTTTTTTATGAAAACGGAACAAAAAGAAAATGTTTCTTGCTAACAAAAAAATAAGACAAGATAAAAGATGCATCATACATTTTTTTTTTGCATTGTTATTAGTGTCTGTTATTTTTAGATGCAATTTATATTAAAATTTATAATGTGATATTTAATAGCTAATGTTTTTTGGAGCCTAGTTTTCACTTAAGAATTTAAAAAAAAATATTTGTAAATTTATAGAATTAGGAAATAAATTAAAGCTTAAGTGATTAGCAATTTGAAAAAGCTAAACAAAACATTTTCATATATTATTTCAATAAATAAGATGGTTTTCCTATGGAATAAACGTAAGATGATCATCACTAATTCGTATTATTATGAAATATAATTAGAAGGATATATAATATTATTTAGAAAATTATGGTAAGAAAAATTAGACAATTATTGGAAAGATTGTTAAAAAAAGCATAAAAGAAAGGAACAACGAAAATAATAATAATAAATAACAATAATAATAATAATAATAATGAAACAAGAGATTAAAAAAAAAACATAACCAAAAAAACTAGAAAACAGAAAGAGAATGTAAAAAAATAAATAAATAAAGAGAAAGAATTAGAGTAAAAAAATAAATAAATAGAAAAACGTAAAACAATAAAAAAAAATTAAAAGGAAACAAAAAATATACAAAAAAAACAAAAATGCGTGAAAAAAAAAAGAAAAAAAAACGTGAAATGAAAAAAAAAAAAAGGGAGAGAGAAGTAGAATGAAAAAATAATAATATAAAACTAATATTACACTAAGGTAGAAATTAAATAAAATATAAAAAAACAAAAAAACAAGAAAGCAAANNNNAAGAGAATTCTTTTTTTAAAAAGCCAGAAACAGGAAAAAAAAAAAAGGAAAAAAAAGAAAGTAAAAAAAAAACACGAAAAAAGTGGAAAAAAATCGAAAAAAAAGAGAAGACAAGAGTGGAATAAATTTTTTATAAAAATATATAATTAGTAAAGAAAGGATAAAAAAAACGTAAAAAGAAAGATTTAAAATAAACTTTCTAAAAGAAAGTAAAACAAATATCATAAAAAAATAAAAAAAATAACAACACAATTTAAAAAAATAAATAAAAGATTAAAGAAATTAGTACAAAATAATTTGAAAAAAAAAGAAGACAAAAATTATAAAATAATAATAAAATAAAAATAATGATAAAATAAAAAATTTAAAAAAAAAAGAGAGAGAGAAACGGATTTTCAGAGAACAAAAAAAAACAAATATATAAAATTTAAAATAAACAAAAACGTGCAGAAGAAAAAAAAAGGAAAAAAAGATTTTTTTTTAAAAAAGGAAAATTTTGTTTCATTAAAAAAAATAACATTCCTAATCTATTTAGGATTTCTTGATAAAAACTAACTTCAAACTTATAGAATTTATTTATTTTTCTTATTTTTTTATATCGAATAAATAAATATATAAATATTCCTAAATTATCTTGAACTTAAAAATCTCTTTTCCACACGAATTCTAATTTGTAAAAAATTCTATAATAACATTAAAAAGTAAAAACATACAAATATAAGCAAAAAAGAATGTATATATATACGGATGTTTCATGTTTAAAATTAATGGATGCATGCATAGTAAAAAAATTTAAAATCATTTAAAATAAATACACCAATTTCAAATAAGTTTAAAATAAATTTGAGGGTAAATACATTTTTATTATTAAGTTAAATAATATAATGTCCAAAAATTAAGTCTAGTCATATCAAAGTCAATAAAGCGACCGTGCTAGAACCACGGGACTCGAGGGGTGCCTAATACCTTCCCCTCGATTAACAGAATTCCTTACCCGAATTTTTAGTTCGCAGACCAATAAAATAGAGTCAAATTTCCTTTTCATTAGGGATTTAAATAAGATGACTTGGAACACCAAAACTCAATTCCAAATGGCGACTCTAAATAATAATTATCTCTTTTCAAAACGTCACTTTAATTGGAAAAACTCTTTTTCTTTCAAACAATATAAAAATTCAAAATATTTAGAGAGGAAAAAAAGGGGCGTGACAGTATGTATCATCGGCCAACACAAAATAGAAACTAATATACAATGAATAATAGTATAAAGTAAACTATGACACTAAGTAGGTGGCAAGCACCAAACAACATTAAGCAGTGACAACAACATTAAAGTAAATAAGCAATCAATCACAATATCAAGCACACATATGGGGACTCATACCTCCTCAAACACTGATTTGAGAAATGAATTCTTTGAAATTGAGTACATTAAGTTAATTCAATATCTTTCTCCTTAAATATTACCATGTCAAAATGTGACACTCTGATCCAATTATATTGTGTCGGAGCGTGGCACTCCGGCCCAATAATACCGTGTCAGAATGTGATACACCGATCCATAATATCGTGTCGTAATGTAACACTCTGATCCATAATACTATATCGGAATGTGACACTCTAATCAATAAGATCGTGTCAGAACGTGACACTCAGATCTATTTCTATTGTAAAACTATCATTTATTATCTACACTTTTCACTTCATTAACAATATTTATCAAGACTTCTTTATTAAAAACATCATTTCCATAGATAGGTATCAAGATTATTAAGTTCACGGTGCCGAAGTGCCATATTCAAAATTTCAATTTCAACATTGCCAAATTTTCCTTCCTAATTTAATTATAATGACCAATTACCAACTAAAAGATACATCCATTCGATGCTATACTAGTACAATAATAGTTCCACAATAAGATTGTAATTTACGAAGAACCGTACCAGTAGAAAGAGCCACGATTGACTTTGATGTAGCCTCTCTCTTTTCTCAAACCCTTATATTTTCTACAGAATATTTACTCACTAATTATTATATAAGAGAAAATATATGTGTGTGAAAGTAACCCACTATTAAGTTTACATTTATTTTCCTTAACCACCAACTACACAAATTATAAAACTACCCCATTAAATTCATAAATGTAGTTATGAATAGTCCAAAATACTCATATAAAATCTATGGAAAAGTATTTTATAAGAATACTAAGCTATAACACTCAAAACGCCTAATGGGTCATTATAGTTAGTAGTTAACACTATTATTTAATTTACTTCCTCTCTAATTGTAGAAGAAAAAATCAACTTACCCTATATATTTTATTAAACTTATTAATTACTATTTACATAAGACAATTCCTTTTAGAATAAGTTTGTAGCAGTAGTTAGATCTATTATTAAGTGGTGGAACTAGGTATTAGCTAAACTAAGGTACTACCCCCACCCACCCACCCAAACTCAACTTTTTTCTGTACTTTGGTATAAGTTTTGTTTTACATAGCACACTGCCTGACTCCACGCAAATGAAACGCGTAGGAGATATTTGGATTCCATGTAAGTCAAAATGGTGTATATATTTATTTTCCAAAAATGGGATAAAGGTTAATAGGACTTTAGTTTAGTTAAGGTGTGTCATAGAGGTTCATAGTTTAGGGGGGTGGGGTACTTGCAACTATTCGCTAATTTTACTATATCATATTTTGAATATAATACATTTAATACGTTGACAAATATATTGGGGGAATGAATGGTACTTCCTCTCGTCTATATTAAATGAATTGTTAGGATATAACACTCCTATATAATAAAAATCATAAGGACAAACATTAAAGGCAATTTTTAATTATATTTATTATTATTCCTAAAGTATTCTCCTAAAATGTAAAGTAGTGAACAACATCATTGAAACAAAGGATAAATGTGAAGAAAAAAAACCCAATTAACAAATAACTTTTGAAAAATCACTTATTTTGAACTATTAAAAAAAGTTATGACTATTCACTCAATATGTACTAGAGGGAACGAATCTTAATAGTTATGTTGGCTGATTTCATAAACTTTTGATCACCTTGTTGGTAAAGGTCAAATTACCAAGAACTAATTGATAAATTATCTCTTGATTTTTAAATTCGACAATTGAAAGTAGACATTTAAAAAGAGTAAAGTTAAATAATCAAAGTCACACTACATTTATCGTGTTTTCTTTTTTTTTTCCCCCAAACTATTACAATATATATATATATATATTAATACACATATCATTAATTTGATAATTTTATGCAGTGTGAACTCTCAAATCATATATATATATGCGACTTTTCGACTTGTGACTTTTATAAAGAGATGCGACTTTCATTAAAGGTTGTGACCATTTCGAAAAATTGTGACTTTTCGAAAGAGTTATGAACTTTTGATTAAGATAAAATTCAAATTTGTTCTCACTGTCCTTTGTTGTCTATAAATAGAGTAGTTTTCTCTCATTCTAAAATAATGAAAATCTTAATTGCTTCTTCTTCACAGTTAAGTAAAAATTTTGATTCAGAACTTCTTCTTCTTCTTCTTCTTCTTCTTCAAAATCTTAATTGCTTCTTCTTCACAGTTAAATAAAATATTTGATTCAGAACTACTACTTCTTCTTCTTCTTCTTCTTCTTCTTCTTCTTCTTCTTCTTCTTCTTCTTCTTCTTCTTCTTCTTCTTCTCCTTCTTCTTCTCCTTCTCCTCCTCCTTCTCCTCCTCCTTCTCCTTCTTCTCCTTCTTCTCCTTCTCCTTCTCCTCCTCCTTCTTCTTCTTCTTCTCCTTCTTCTCCTTCTCCTCCTCCTCCTTCTCCTTCTTCTCCTTCTTCTTCTCATTCTTCTTCTCCTTCTTCTTCTTCTTTATAATTAATTATTTGGGTACTTTGATCTTGTTGAGTGGGTCACTGAAAAGGAGAGACACTGCATTTTGTGGACTCGATTTTTCCTTTTTGTTTCATTCTACTGTCATGCATCCTGGTATATTTTATAAAATTATTAATTTATTCTTATGATATTAATTGTTGTTTCTTATTACATATTTTAAACTTTGTTATATATGTTTCTCTAAAGTTATTAGATTATCACACCAACTTACTTCTGTTAAATTTTTTTCCGATTTTCCCTTACTTCTGTTTTATCCTTTTCAAGGATCCTAAATGTTATGTTTATGCACAACTTCTATTCCAAAACACTATCATAACAATATTACATATCGAAATTGTATTTTTGAAGATAATATATCTCTTTTAAAACACATAATGACTACATATTTCATATATATATATATATATATATATATATATATATATATATATATATATATATATATATATATATATATATATATATATATATATATATATATATATATATATATATATATATATATATATATATATATATATATATATATATATATATATATATATATATATATATATATATATATATATATATATATATATATATATATATATACATATAAATATATATACATTTATATGTATGTATATATATAAATACATATATGTAAATATATGTATGTATATATACATATATATATATGTACGTATGTATATATATTTAATATTTTGAAAGTAATTTATAGTGTTATAATAACAAAATATGCAAAAAAGAAAATTGAGAAAATATTTATTTGACTCTCTAATAAAAGACACTATGTTACAAATGTAAAATGAAATTATATAAACATGGACAAAATAGATTTATCATTTTCAATTTTACCTTTTTTTGTATAATATAACAAATGGTAAACTAGAATTGAATAACCTTTCATGAAAAGTTGTCACTTTTAGGTAAACTTTTTACTTTTATTGGAAAATTGTGACTATTTAAAAGGTACGACTTTTACGAAAAGTTGCGACTTTCATTAAGAGGTGCAACTCTTATGATAGGTTGTAACATGTACGAAAGATTGTGACCTTTCCAAAAATTTAAGAATTTGTTGAAGATTTGTGACATTTTCAATAAGGCACGGTTTTCATTTGTTCACACTACCATTAAATAGCTATAAATAGAAGGGTTTCCTCTCATTTTAAAATAACGAAAACTCTTAGATTCGTTTTCAGCACAGTTAAATATTTGATTCAAAACTTTTTCTTCTGCATAAATAAATATTTGTGTATTTTGCTCCTGTTGACTTTCTCACTTACAAGGACACACTCTACATTAATTGGGCTCGATTTTTTCATTTTTTTGTTTCATTCTATTGTTATAGATCGTGATATGTTTTTTGTACAGTCATTAATTTATGGTTATAATCCTAATTGTGTGTTTTTACTACATGTTTTAAATATTGTTGTTTCTATTTTTTTAAAGTTATTGTTATATGTATTGTTAGTACAAACTATATGTAATTCAAACTATGCAATTTCGCAAATAACTTTTTACAAAAATACATTTATTCACAATATTTTCCAAAAAAATCTTTTCCTCTACAAGCAATCAAACCTAAGAATTTATATGATATTATTTTGTTGTCAAATAGTCAAATGATAGAATTAAAACTACTAATTCATTATAACTATATGATACACAATGATGACTATTCTCTCTTACCAAAGTACTTTTTTAGAACTTTTTCCCCATTATCCCTTACGTCTCTTTCATACTTTTCAAGGATCGTTAATCTTTTGTTTGTGCAAAACTTCAATTCCAAAACATCATCATAACTATATTACATATCAAATTTTGATTTTTGAAGATTTCATCTTAATTTTCAAACACATAATGACTACATATTACCTATCGATATGATTGTGGACATTTGCTCTTGATAAACACGTAATTTTTATAAATACATTTTTAAAAAATATTTAATATTGTGAGAGTAATTTATAGTGTTATGCTAACAACATTTGCAAAAAAAAAGATTGAGAAAATATTTATTTAAGTCTCTAATTAAAGACATTGTGTAATCACGTAAAATAAAATTACGTAAACTAGGACAAAATACTGTCATCATGTAATTTTACCTTTTCTTTCAATATAACAAATGATAAACTAGAATTGAATAGTCCCTATACTCTGAAAAACAGGTTTATATAAAGATATTTAACATCAACATACAAAAAAAAATCTAATAGATAATGATCTACCGCGCGAAGAGCGAGCCCATTTACTAGTTGTACTAAAAAAAGATGCCAAGTAATTGTCCAAATGAA
This sequence comes from Solanum chilense, assembly GCA_032847665.1. NCBI lineage: Eukaryota > Viridiplantae > Streptophyta > Magnoliopsida > Solanales > Solanaceae > Solanum > Solanum chilense. Next base: position 63,144,778 of record CM064971.1, on the reverse strand, counting down.
TAAATATTTTCATTTATGCAGAACTAAAATAATATTAGTTTAAAATTTAAGGGGGTTAGTATTTATTGATAAAAATCAATATCAGATCATTTGTAAATATTCATGGGTCATTTGTAAAAAGATTCACCCAACATCTTCATTCTCCAACAATGATCCTCTTCCTTAATTGTGGTTTGTGCCTTCAAATTGCTAATATCGACTTTGTCCTCGCACTCTCCCCTATTAAGTTGTAATTATGTTGTAGATTCTAGATAAATCAACTCAAAATTAAGTTAATAAGTACTAATCTAAAAAAAAAACTCAGCATTTTTTTATTTTGATGTTTTGACCTCAGGAAGTCGGTATCCTTTTTTTCAATTTTTGAGATTTTGACCTCCGAAAGTCAGTATTTTTATCAAATAATTAATGGAACACACCGCAGATAAAACAAACAAAAAATTAGTTTTTCAGAAAAATCTGCAGGTGCTACAAACGTAGCATCGACGGACCGTAGCCTGAACCATGGTCTGTCCTGCACAACTGTCGATGGGATCATAAACTCCCAAATATTTCAGCCTAGAAAAATTGGTTAAGTCTTGGACAACGGAAGGACTTACGGTTCGAAAGTCAAATGACGGTCCGTAGTCCGTGACCATCGATAAAGACTCCCTTCAACCACCCTCTGACAAGAGCTATGGATGACCAGCATGGTTTGTAGGTGGATCTACGGTTCGTAGGTGGAAATTTTTTATCTAGTTAAGAAGAAATGTAGTTGGGTCAACTTAAAATGATAATAAGTCTTAGCACAAAAATAAATTAGGTCTCCCATGACCTTCCCACAGATAGATAATTGAATTATCTATCCATAGACACCGACCTTGCTAAAATCAGACCTCCGAGAAAAAAGTTATGCCTGTCGAACTGACCCTCACGACGGACCCACCGATGGGGCATCGGGCGCACGACGAACTGTCAGTCCTGGCCATCGTAAGCTCGACAGCAATCGTCCCAGGGGTCTTTTTGACCTTTCCCACTCCATTTAAACCCTATGTTACGTCGTTTTGACCCTAAATCATAAGATTTTAGACAGTTTCAGCCTAGAAACATGATTAAAACAAATACATGTGATATCATTAAATCAAAACTTAGAAAATTAGAAGCAAGAGAGGAGAAAAAAGCTCAAATACCCCAGTTCAAGAATGCCACAAGCTCAAGCAGTTCCAGCCCCGAAACATCAATAGTTTTCCGTAGATCTCATCACCAGGTATATGGGATTTCACTAGTGGGTTCCTTTCACCCATTGGTTCTTTAGTTTCAGTCAGTTCTTGATTCTCTTAACATGATTAAACCTAGGGTTTCTAGAACATTGATATAACTTCATTAATTTATTAAATATATGTTCCAAATAAGATTATCATGTTATTATTCAGATTATCACATGAATTTCAGAACCCTAGCTTTTTATTTCGTGAGTTCTTGAATTTACACATGGTAGGTCATATATTTCAGACACTTCACATATGCATGCCTCAAATATAAATGCATAATTAGCAGATTTGCATTTCTGAGTTTGCATGTTCAGTTTCAAGCTATCCAGTATTTATAGAGATTCAAATATAATCAGTTAATTTACATAATTGATTGGGAGTAGCATAATACCGAGTTGTACTAGGGTTTAGCGTACCCAATAGTCCTTGAACTACTAACCAAGTTTGGTTGTAAGTCCCCTCTATGGGAAATCAGTTTAGTGATCACGCCAGCATGCCTTTATACGTTTGACAGGGTATATTGGGTCCTCTTGATGGGGAATATACATCAGACTCCACATTTAGCTCATGTGGTTTTATTATCGGTTATTAGTAGCTCCCATAGTTCAGTTAGACTCCCTGCATTGATAATTTATGAGTATATTCAGTATTCAGTTTCAGCATGTTATAAATTGGTCATTGCATCAAGTTAGCTAAAAAATCAGCACATCACGTTCAGATTATTATACTTTTTTTTTGTGCTTGTTTGGTTATTTTTTTATTTCAGTTGAACTCTATCCTACATGCACAATAACTTTCAAGTACTGACGCATACGTGCTCTACATCTTCTCGTGCTGTAGGTTCAGGTTCTAAGCATCCAGATCACGCATAGATTGATTTCCCAATCTCCAGTTCAGCAGATTCAGTGGTGAGTACTCATTCTCCGAGGACAACAGTCATGAGTTTCATTTCGGTCTTTAGTCATTTGGTTTCAATTTTTGCTAGATTTAGCTGGGGCTTGTTCCAGTATTTCTATTCTAGTTTAGAGGAATTTTTTAGACATAGTTATATTCAGCTTAGTATTGAGTTAATATTTCTTTTGTATTAAACTCATCGTTTTCAAATATCTCAGTTATAGAATATGGGTATTTCCTATCTTTTTATTTTAAGTATGATTTAGCGTCCGCAATAGTGTATTATCTATAGTATGCTCATGATCATGCCAGCAGGGTTAGCTTGGTATCACTTGTGGTCCTAAGTTCCGTATCCGTGTCTCCGGGGTAGCTCGAGCATGAAAAAACTTAATATGAGAGCAGTAAGTTCAAGAGTCCTACGATGTCTGAAAAATCCACACTAAGTAGAGTTTTCATGGGTGAGAAGTGCACCACATCAAATGTTAGGGAGGCTATAAAATATTTTTAGGAAAAGCTTCACTTTCTTGTTACTCGTATCGTGCGTAAGGTATGACCTTATTCCATTCTAACTTGCCGTACTACATTTCAGATCATTCCTCTTCGTAGAGCTAACGCTAGGATTGCGAATGCCAGGAATGCAAATACAGCTCCTCCAATCTCAGATCCAGAAGTCTCCAATGTTGAGTTTAATCATGCCATACAGAAATTGGTTGAGAGTATGACCCACCAGAACAATCGGGTTCATGATCCTATGAATGAAAATAGTGGATCATCAGTAGCAAGTGTCCGTGACTTTTCGAGGATGAATCCGCCAGAGTTCTTAGGATGGAAGACTAATGAAGATCCTCATAATTTCTTGGATGAAATCAAGAAGATCTTTGAGGTGATGCAAGCTAATGGAAAATATTGGGTTGAGTTGGCTTCATACCAGCTGAAAGACGTGGCTCATATCTGGTACACTCGATGGAAGAAGAATAAGGGTGGAAATGCAGCTCCTATTACTTGGGAGTGCTTCAATGAGACTTTTCTCGACAGGTTCTTCCCAATAGAGTTGACAGAAGCAAAGGCCCAAGAATTCATGAAATTGAGGCAGGCAAACATGACAGTACAAAAGTATGGGCTTAAGTTTAACAAACTCTCAAGGTATGCTCCTCACATGGTTGCTGACTCCAAGGCTCAGATGAATAAGTTCTTGTATGGAGTATTAGATTTCGTGAAGACAGAGGGCATAAATGCTATGTTGCTGGGAGATATGAACATCTCCATGCTTATGACTGGGAACTATGACTATTCTCAGTAGAAATCGGGTGGTGGAAATCGCTCGCAGGGTCAGCAAAAGCTTTCAGCACCAGCCCCTTCATCAACTAGTGTTCTATCCTCAAAGAATATCTATGACCAGAACGGCAGAGCACCAGGCTCTTAGTCTTAGGAAAGTGTTTCAGGAACAAACACTTACCCAACTTTTCCTATGTGTGGTAAGAACCATGCGGGCGTGTGTCTTGCAGGAAAAGAAGGATGTTTTGGATGTGGTCAGTCAGGTCACAGGTTGAGGGACTATTTTTCTACACACGGTCAAGGAGGTGGTAATGGTATAGCTCAGTCTACAAATTCCGCAATTCACCCAACTCAGCAGGGTAACTCATCTGGTAGAGGTGGCGGTCAGCGCCAGTACAGACTTTATGCTCTTCAGTCTCAATAGGGTCGGACGGTTCTCCTGATGTAGTCACTGGTACGTTACGAGTCTTTGACCTTGATGTTTATGCATTGTTAGATCCAGGAGCTACTCTTTCTTTTGTAACTCCTTATATAGCAGTCCAATTCACTTTCAGTACAGAAACTCTCTCAGAAACCTTCTCAGTCTCTACTCCAGTTGATGACCCAGTTAAAGCTAGACGGGTATACAGAAATTGCCCTGTCATAGTCTCTCAGAAAGTCACCTCAAAAGATCTAGTAGAGTAAGAAATCGTATACTTCGATGTAAATCTAGGCATGGATTGGTTACACTCATGTTATGCCTCTGTCGATTGTAGAACTAGGATTGTTCATTTTTAGTTTCCAGACGAACCAATCTTATAATGGAAGGGTAGTAGCCTAACACCTATGGGTCGATTTATTTCTTACCTTAAGGCCAGAAAGATGATATCTAAGGGTTATCTCTATCATCTAGTTCGGGTTAAGGATTCTAGTCTTGAAACCCCATTTCGTGAGTCAGTTCCAGTAGTTTGTGAATTTCCAGAAGTATTACCAAAAGATCTTCCCAGGGTTCCTCCCGAAAGTGAAATCGACTTTCGAATTGATTTCCTTCTAGATACCCAAAGCTTAAGGAATTGAAAGAGCAGTTGAAAGACCTTCTAGATAAGGGTTTCATCAAACCTAGTATTTCACGATGGGGTGCACCAGTATTGTTCGTAAAGAAGAAAAATGCTCTGAGAATGTGCATTGACTAAAGATAGTTGAACAAGGTCACAATCAAGAATAAGTAACCCATCCCTAGGATGATGAATTGTTTGACCAACTTCAGGGTGCTAGTCATTTCTGAAAGATATACCTCAGATAGGATTATCATCAGCTCAGAGTCAGAGATAGTGACATTCTAAAAACAACCTTCAGAACTCGTGGTCATTATGAATTTGTAGTTATGTCATTTATACTAACCATTGCTCCTACAGCTTTCATGGATTTGATGAATAGAGTGTTGAAACAATACTTAGACTTGTTCGTTATCGTCTTCATTGATGATATACTCATTTAATATAGGAGTGAGGAAGAACATGCAAGTCATTTGAGAGTTGTTCTGCAGACTCTTAAAGATCGCCAGTTATTCTCTACGTTTAGTATGTGAGTTTGGTTACAATCCGTTTCTTTCCTTTGTCACATTGTATCAAGCAAAGGGATCCGCATAGATTCATAAAAGATAGAAGCAGTCAAAAAATGTCCCAGACTTACCTCTGCTATTGATATCAGAAGTTTCGTGGAAGGATTTTCATCCATAGCCTCACCATTGACTAGGTTGACTAAGAAGATGGTCAAGTTCTAATGGTCAGATGATTGTGAGAAAAGCTTCGCAGAATTAAAACTAGATTGACTACAACTTCTATCTTGACTTTACTAGAGGGTACAGATGGTTATGTGATCTATTGCGATGCATCCAGAGTTGTACTTAGTCGTGTGTTGATGCAAAGAGATAAGGTTATATTTATGCCTCTAGAAATCTCAAGGTGCATGAGAAGAACTATCCAACTCATGACCTCGAACTGCAGTGGTGTTTGCACTCAAGATATGGAGACACTACTTGCATGGTGTTCATGTAGATGTGTTCACCGATCATAAGAGCCTTCAGTATGTGTTCACCCAAAAAGAGTTGAATCTTCGCCAGAGGAGATGACTTGAGTTCCTTAAAGATTATGATATGAGTGTGCATTATCATCCTGGAAAGTCGAATGTAGTGGCCGATGCTCTTAGTAGATTTTCTAAGGGCAGTGTAGCCCATGTTGAGGAAAAAAGAATGGACCTAGTTAAGGATGTTCACAGGCTTGCTCTCTTGGGATTTTGGCTTATGAGCATATTAGAGAGCAGTGTAACAATTCACAATGGGGAAGAATCATCTTTGGTAGTGGAGGTTAAGGAAAATCAAGAGAGTGATCTAATCTTGCTTCAACTAAAGGTTGCTGTCAACAATCAAAGAGTGGGGTTTTGTTTCAAGGGGGAGATGGTGTACTTCGCTACCAAGGTAGATTGTGTGTTTGTGATGTGGGAGAGTTGAGGGAGCATATTCTTGAAGAAGCTCATAACTCTATATACTCTTTTCAACCAGGTGTCACTAAGATGTACCGCGATCTGCGCGAAGTCTATTGGTTGAATGTCATGCAGAGGGATATAGCAGACTTTGTGAGTAAGTGCCCTAATTGCCAGCAAGTCAAGGTAGAACATTAGAAACCAGGAGGTATCAATCAAGAGATTGATATTCCTACTTGGAAGTGGGATGTGATCAATTTGGATTTCATCACAGGGTTACCTCGTACTCGCAGCCACCATGACTCAAGTTGGGTGATTAGGATGACTAAGTCTTCTCGCTTTTTTGCGGTCAAGACTACATATTCGGCAGAGGACTATGCCAAGATTTACCTTACTGAAATTTTGAGGTTGCATGGGGTTCCTTTGTCTATCATCTCTGATAGAGGTCCTTAGTTTACCTCTCATTTCTGGAAATCATTTCAAAAAGGTCTTGGTACTCATGATAATCTAAGTAAATCATTTCATTCATAGACGAATAGGCAGGCAGAGCGTACCATTCATACCTTAGAGGATATGTTGACAGCTTGTGTGATTGATTTCAAAGGTAGTTGGGATGATCACCTTCCTCTTATTGGGTTTGCCTACAATAATAGCTACCATTCCAATATTAAGATGGCCCCTTATGAGTAATTATGTGGGTGTACATGTATATCTCCTGTTGGTTTGTTTGAAGTAGGTGAAGCAGCTTTGATAGGGCCAGATTCAGTTCACATCTCACTCTTGAAGAAGTGTGTGGGTAACCTAGACTCTATAGTGCCATTAGAGAGTGTGGCAGTGAAAGATAGTCTTTCTTATGAGGATGTACCTGTTGAGATACTTGACCATCAGGTTAGAAGGTTGAGAAAAAAAGAAGTTGCTTCAATCATGGTTTTGTGGAGGATTCACTCTGTAGAGGGAGCTACTTGAGAAGCAGAAGCAGCTATGAAAGCCAAGTATCCTTACCTTTTTCCTTCCGATTCCTCTCCAGCTTGAGGTAATAGTTCCTCTTCAGTTTTATAGTCATTCATGCGTAAATACATTTTTAGAATCATGTTTCCTCAGTTTGTACTTTCATTTTTAGCGTAATTGCATGTACTCAGAACTTAATTCAGTCAGAACTCAGTTCTCAGTGTTTACTAGTAGGTTTGCATATCTCTCCCTCTATTTCAGCTAGTTTAGTCTTCACTCGAGGACGATTGTTCGCAAAGAGGAGATAATGTAACACTCCATAGCCAAAAAATACCAAAAATTAGTTTTTCAGATAAATCCACATGTGCTACCAACAGTGGCATCGATGGACCGTAGGCTAAACCACGTCTTTCCTGCACAACTGTCGATGGGATCAGAAACTCACAAAACTTTCAGCCTAGAAAAATTGGTTAAGACTTGGACGACGGATGAACTTACGGTCCGAAGGTCAAACGGCGGTCTGTAGTCCATGACCGTCGATCAAGAACCCCTTCAACCACTCTCTGACAAGACCTATGGATGACTATCATGGTTCGTAGGTGGACCTATGGTCCGTAGGTGGAAAATTTACAGCAAATTAAGGGGAAATGCAGTTGGGTCAACTTATAATTATCATAACTCTTAGCACAATATTAATTCGGTCTCCCATGACCTTCCCATGGATATATAATTGAATTATCTTTCCATAGCCACCGACCTTGCTACAATCAGTCCTCCAAGTAAAAACTTATGCCCCCTCATGACGGACCCGATGATGGGGCATCGGGCGTATGACAGACCGTTAGTCATGGCCGTCGTGAGGCCCGACAGCAACCTTCCCAGTGGTCTTTTTGACCTTTCCTACTCCGTTTAAACCCTAAGTTACATCGTTTTGACCCTAAATCATCATATTTTTGTCTGTGTAAACCTATAAACATAATAAAAATATATCCATGTGAAATGATTAAATCAAAATATAGAAAATTAGAATCAAGAGAGGACAAACAAGCTAAAGAACCCTAGTTCAAGAAAGCCACAAGCTCCAGATGTTCTAGCCCCGAAACATAACTATTTTTCCGTTGATTTCATCACCAGGTATGTGGGATTTCACTAGTGGGTTCCTTTCACCCATTGGGTCCTTAGTTTCAGTCAGTTCTTGATTCTCTTATCATGATTAATCCTAGGGTTTCTATATCTTTGATATAACTTCATGAATTTATTTAAAATATGTTCGAAATCAGATTATCATGTTATTACTCAGATTATAGCATGAATTTAAGAAACCTAGCTTTGTATTTCTTGAGTTCTCGAATTACACATGTTAGGTCATATATTTCAGACACTTCAAATATACATGCCTCAGTTATAAATGCATAATTACCAGATTAATTGTTGCACTCTCAGTTTGCATGTTCAGTTTCGAGCTATCTAGTATTTACAGAAATTCAGATATAATAAGTTAATTTACATAATTGATTGTGAGTAGCATAATACCGAGATGGAATAGGGTTTAGCGTACCCAATAGTCCTTGAACTACTAGACGAGTAGGTTGTAAGTCCCCTCTATGGGCAATCAGTTTAGTGATCACGCCAGCATACATTTATACCTTTGGCAGGGTATATCTTGTCCTTTCAATGGGGCGTATACATCAGACTCCACATTTAGCTCATGTGGTTTATTATCGGTTATTACTAGCTCCAACAGTTCAGTCAGACTCTCTGCATTGACCATTTATCAGTATATTCAGTATTAAGTCTCAGCATGTTATAAATTGGTCATTGCATCCAGTAAGCTTAGAAACCAGCACATCACATTAAGATTATTATACTTATTTTTATGCATGTTTAGCTATGTTTAATTTCAGTTGTACTCTATCATACATGCTCAGTACCTTTAAAGTACTGACGCATATGTGCGCTACATCTTCTCGTGCTGTAGTTTCTGGTTCTCAGCATCGAGATCATGCATAGATCGATTTCCCGATCTCCAGTTCAGCAGATTCAATGGTAAGTCCTCATTCTCCGAGGATAAAAGTCATGCGTTTCATTTCAGTCTTTAGTCATTTAGTTTAAGTTTTTGTTAGATTTAGTTGGGGGTTGTCCCAATATTTCTAGTTTAGTATAGAGGTAATTTTCAGACATAGTTAGATTCAACTTAGAATTGAGTTAATATTTCTTTTGTATTAAACTCATTATTTTCAAATATCTCAGTTATAGAATATGGGTATTCCCCATCGTTTCATATTAAGTATGATTTAGCTTCCGCAACAGTGTATTATCTTTAGTATGCTCATGATCATGCCAACAGTGTTAGCTTGGGATCACTTGTGGTCCTAGGTTCCATGTCCGCGTCTCAGGGGTAGCTCGAGGCGTGACAAATGTCAAATGAACCAAAAGAATTCCAAATAATATATTTCCAAATAAAATTCATCCAACCCAATGAATTCAAAATATGCTATTTCAAGATAAACTTTATAAACCAAAATAACACAATATTTTCAACATATACATTAAACTATGTAAAAATAAACATCATACAACTTCAAAATAAACTAAAATACGATCAAAGAATTCCAAAAAATATAGAAGTCTAACAAGTCAAATTGATACAACTACTCCTCATCACCCTCATTCTCCTTATCGGACTTATCATTCTCATGATCCTCACTCTCTTTATCAGACTTATCATTCTCATCACCATCCTGATAAGATCCATCACTGCTGACCGACATCGAGGAAGAATATTTCCTGATTCAAAAAGAAAAGTTGCTTGTCGGTAAACAATGTCACTTCTTTACCCAATGCTTAGATTGGAACATCTGGACAATAATTCCCATAACGAAATTCAAAATAAGCAATGTTATCAGAAATTACATATGATATAATTATTTTTGACCGTAAGTACTTACAATTAATGTTATAAACACTGTACTGTAGAACTACCACATGTTCCCCCTCAGGAGTAAAGATCTAAGAGGAACATGCGGGACTGTGATTTTTCTATTCTTCAAATATGAAGTATAGGTTAAATGAAAGACCATTCAATCAACATTTTATGAAAATTTTCGAAGATCTTTGATGTGTTTCAACGACAAAGAGACTTATAATGTAGCAATTAATAAACTATTAAGAGTATTTTGTCCTAAAGCAGTATTATTCTCAAAAATATCACACGTCACAACACCAAGTTCAGAAACCCTACTTTCTAATTGTCCACATTAAAAGATACAGAACAATACATTAAATAGACAATGGTGCTGCAAGTTGTGGTGATCTGCAGATACTTATTGGTGCAATATAAATTTACAGGATGTGCATTTACAACATTAATATGTATTCTCTTTTAGCATATAGAGAGATTAAAAAAAAGCAACCTGATATTTTGTTGAATTAAGGTTTTCAGCCTTCTATTTTTCAATCAAATGGCTTGTAGTTTAACCACTCAGATTCAGATGCACAAACTGAAAACAATTTTTAGTTGAGAGTCCGTCACTAACTGATCCACTCATATTTTTTTTATGAAGTAGTTCCTTTGACACCCATTAGATGCATTGTGTTCAATCACATATTTTATCAATCAAAAAAGATCTGGTGACGAAAAATTACAATGCCCATTCTCTTAAAATGTAACACTAGAACAAAATAGACTTTTAGTGGCATTTAATTTTTCTTTTAGCGGCAATAGTTATCTCCACATAAATGTTTAGCTGCATTTAATCTATTATCATTGCATCCAATATCAATAAAAACATTAATTACATCTATATAGAGTGCCATTAAAGACCAATAATATTGCCAGTAAAGCTTTCATATTTATAAACTAGGTAAATTACTAGTGCGAACTGTATGTTACTAAGCTCACATTGATCATTCGGTAATATTTTGATTTTCGATATATACACTACATTGTCAAGATCATTTATCTTGAGGCAATCCAAAAAATCTTAAAAGTGCTATATATTTTTTCATTGGGCTTGATTTTTATATATTTTTTTTGTTTCATTCTATTGTTATAAGTCCTGATATGTTATTATTAGAGTCATTAATTTATGGTTATAATATTAATTGTTAGTTTTTACTACATGTTTTAAATAATGTTGTTTATGTTTTTTTGTAAAGTAATTGTTATAAGTATTTGTTAGTACAAACTATATGTAATTCAAACTATGCAATTTCAAAAAAAAAAAAAAATTAGAAAAGATTTATTTACAATATTCTCCAACAAAATTTTCCCCCTACAAGAGATCAAGACTAAGGATTTATATGATATATTTTGTTGTCATAATAATGTTAATATTAATAGGAGAAAAAAAAGAAAGTCAAATGATAGAATTAAAACTAGCAATTAATTATAATTATATGATATAGAATTATGACTTTTCTCTCACACCAAAGTACTTTTTTAGAATTTTTTCCCCATTATCCCTTAAGCCTCATTCATACTTTTCAAGGATCCTTAATGTTTTGTTTGTGCACAACTTCAGTTCCAAAAACATTTTAATAATTATATTACCTATCAAATTTTGATTTTGGAAGATTTCATCTTAATTCTCAAACACATAATGACTACATATTACATATTGATATGATTATTGACCCTTTGCTCTTGATAAACACATCATTTTTATAAATATATTATTTAAAAAAATTTAATATTGTGAAATTAATTTATAGTGTTATACTAACGATACATGAAAAGAAGAAGATTGAGAAAATATTTGATTGATTCTCTAATTAAAGACACTATGTAACCACTAAAATAAAATTACAAATAAACTAGGATAAAATAGTGTTATCATTTGTAATTTTACCTTTTCTTTTAATATAACAAATTATAAACTAGAATTGAATAACCTCTATACTCTTGAAAATCGATTTATATAAAAAGACTATAACATCAAAATATAAAAAAAGTTATTCTAGGAGATGTTAAATAAGAATATTATAACCGGGTGAAGCGCGAGCCCATTTACTAGTTGTATTAAAGAAAGACGACAAGTAATTGTCCACGTGAATAAATATTTTGATTTATGTAGAACTAAAATAATATTAGTTTAAAATTTAAGGGGGGGTTAATACTTTTGGATAAAAATCTATATAAGATCATTTGTAAATATTCATGAGTCATTTGTAAAAAGATTCACCCAACATCTACAATCTCCAACAATGATCATCATCCATAATTGTGGTTTATGCCTTCAAATTGCTAATATCGGTTTTCTCCTCGCACTCTCCCCTATTAAGCGGTAATTATGTTGTAGATTCGAGATAAATCAAGTCAAAAGTTAGTTAAGAAGTGGTAATCGATAAAAAAACTCGGCATTTTTTTATTTTGATGTTTTGACATTAGGAGGTCGGTATCCTTATTTTCAATTTTTGAGATTCTCACATTCAGAAGTCACTATTTTTCTCAAATAATTAATTTCAAAAACAACCAAAAGAATTGCAAATAAGATATTTCAAAATAAAATTTATCCAACCCAATGAATTCCCAATAATCTATTTAAGATTATCTTCATCCAACCAAAATAACACAATATTTTCAACATATACATTACACTATGCCAAAATAAACTGCACACAACTTCAAAATAAATTAAATTACAATCAAAGAATTCCAAAAATATAGATGTCTAACATGTCAAATTGATACAACTAATCCTTATCACCCTCATTCTCTTTATCAGACTTATCATTCTCATGACCCTCACTCTGTTTATCAGACTTATAATTCTCATCACCCTCCTGATAAGTTCTATCACTGCTGACAGGACACGGAGGAAGAATATTTCCTGATTCAAAAAGAAAAGATGATTGTTGGTAAAAAAAAATGTCACTTCTTTACCCAATGCTTATGTAACAACCCATTTAGTCGGTCTGAGCTGTAGAATTGTTTTTTATAAATACTTACTGGGTCGACGGACCATGTGACGGATCGTCGTGGTCACGACGGACCGTCATGGACTCCGTCGTCCCATACTTGTGAAATTCCTCCTGCTGCTCCCTTCACTACCCTCGACGGCAAGTATGACGAACCGTCATAGGCACAACGTCCGTCGAGCGTCTCCGTTCCAAAACACTTCAACTCTTGGAATCTGGGTATTGGAACTAATTCTCTGAACTTTGTGACGGACATGCAGGACGGACCGTAATGGATACGACGGACCATCACAAACTCCGTAACCCCAATCTGGGTACTGGGATTAATTCTCTGAACTTCGTGACGGACCTGCAGGACGGACCTTCACAATCTGCGTAACCCCACACGGTGTAAGACTTCCGCTAAATTTTAAAGGGGTGTTTCGGACTATTCATGATTATAATTATGAAATTAGTGGGGTAAGTTAATAATTTATTTAGTTGGGGGTTAAAGAAAATAATAGGGAAATAAATAGTGGGTTACTTTATCATAATTGAATATATGATAATTAGGGTAAAAAGAATCTGTAGAAGAAAAAAAAAAGATAGTAGTGGAGAACGAGCGAGAGAGAGTGAGCGAAAGAAGAAGCAAGCGACTTAGACTTCAGGTTGAAAAGATTCATAGGCACTGAGGAAGGCAAAGGCATTGGAGAGGTAGCTTGCTTGGTCTCGGTTCTTCGGTGGAGGTAGGTTATGGTTTATTTCTATGTGATAGATAAACTCTTAATAGAGATCGATATGTATTGAGTGATATTGTAAAGTCTCCAATATACTTGATTTTGTGGTTGAATGTTTGATTGTGTGGTTTGTGGTTGGCCTAATATAAGGAGACTGTTGGATTTCTAACACTAAACCCTCTCTATTAAGATGACGCCTTGACATAAAGAAGGCATGATGAAATAAAATAATGAAATAATTTGATCAGAGTGTCACGTTCCGACACAATATTATTGGATCGGAGTGTCACGTTCCGACACGGTATTCGGGGATCGGAGTGTCACGTTCTGACACGATAACATTAAAGGAAAGGAATCTTGGATTATCTTAATATACTCAAATTCAAAGAACCTAATTCCCAAATGAGTATTGCGTGGAGGCATGAGTACTCATAGGTGTGCTTAATGTGGTGATTGATGGTGTACCTATTATGGTGTTATTGACACTTGTTCATGTTGTTTGTTGCTTGCCACCTGTTAAGTATTGTAGTTGATTTTATATTATTATTTAGTATATATTGTTTTCTATTTCGAGATGGCCGATGATACCTACTCAGTACGTGTTCCTTGTACTGACCCCTACTTGTATTTTCTTCTTTGTTATTTTGTGGAGTGCAGCAAGCGTGCCATCGACTTCGAGTTGCCCTCAGCTCTAGCCAGTCTTCAGCACATCAGAGTTCGGGGTGAGCTATTGTTCCTAGCTCGTGCTGGATTCTCTCCTTCACGTCTTGATGTCTTTGAATTTCGGACATGGACCATCTTTTTACTTATTTTTGTTTCTTAAATACTCTTAGACTTGGTAATTTGAGGATAAATGTTCTTGATTTGATGACTTCCAGATTTTTGGGATGATAAGTGTTAAACTTAGAAGTTTATTTACTTGGTTACATTAATAAGTTTTGGATCTTCCGCATTAATTATAGTTGAATTATTGGTAAATGTTCGGGTTTTAAATTTGTTGGTTCGCTCACCTAGTAGGCTAAGGGTGGGTGCCACTCACGATTCGTTTTGGATCGTGACAAACTTGGTATCAGAGCGTTATGTTCAATGATCTCATCACACAAGGACTGGTCTTGTAGAGTCTTGCAGAACGGTACGGGACGCCTTTACTTTTCTTCGAGAGGCTATAGGACTTTAGGAAAACTCCATTCTTTCTTTCTCTCGTGCTATTAATTGGATCCAATTGGTATCTAGGCGATACAAATTGGTATCTAACATCCTCACTCTATTTCGCAGATGGTTAGAAATAGAGCAACAACTGTGCCAACACCAACACCGGCAAGACAGGGTGCGTTTGAGCCAACCGTTGGGGCCGTAACTCGAGGAGGAACAGTGGCAAGAGGCCGTGGTAGAGGTCGCAGGAGGACGCCCACTAGAGGTAGAGGACAGACACCTGGTCTAGCGAGGAATAGAGCAGTGACTCCTCCACCGATTGATGAGGTAGTCAGAGAGGGTGAGGAAGGGGAAAATGAGCAGGTTCAAGATGAGGAATTACCACCCCAGCCTACCCCAGAGATGATTAATAAGGTTCTTACTTATCTTAGCGGGTTATCTGATCAAGGCCAGACACCTCGAGTGTTTTCTGCACCAGCACCTCAGGTTCCAGGAGTACAACATGCGACTGCTGTGGCTCCCCGCATGGATGCATCATTGGAAGTAGGCACATTTCCTCGATTGACTACAGGGTCTATAATGACAGGTGATCAACATGAACTTTTCACTATGTTCTTAAAGCTGAAACCTCCAGTCTTCAAGGGTGCTGAATCTGAAGATGCCTATGATTTGCTGGTTGATTGTCATGAGCTGCTACATAATATGGACATAGTAGAACGATTCGGTGTTGAGTTTGTGACCTATCAGTTTTAGGGGGATGCCAAAATGTGGTGGCGGTCGTATGTCGAGTGTCAACCAGTGCAGGCACCACCCATGACTTGGGGATCATTTTCTAGCTTATTTATGGAGAAGTATATACCCTGGAATTTGAGGGATAGGAAGACAGATGAGTTCCTGAGCCTAGAGCAAGGAAGGATGTCTGTTTGCCCTTATGAGGCTAAATTTCGTGCACTATCCAAGTATGCCACTCAGCTTTGCTTCAGTCCACAAGAGCGGATTCGTCGCTTTGTAAAAGGATTGAGGTCAGATTTGCAGATTTCAGCCTTACAGGTAGCTGCTACAGTAAAATCCTTTCAGGAAGTGGTTGATTTTGTGATAGAGGTAGAGGGGGTGAAGCCAAACGACTTCACTACAGCATCGACATTTAAGAAGTTCCGTAAGGGAGGTGAGTTTAGTGGTTCTTACTACAGAGGGCAGAGTTCAGGAGGTTACCCAGCCCGTCCTATTCAGTCTTCACTGCAGGCTGTAGCAGGGGGTCCATCGCAGACCGGTCAGCATTTTTCTAAGTTTGGAGGTTATCCCCAGACTTCGTCATTCTCACAGAGACCTATGCTTGACTCCAGAAATTGTTATGGATGTGAAGAGACTGGACATGTTAGGAAATATTGTCCAAAACAGAGTTACAGACCCTCAATAGCTAGAGGTTGAGGTGGTCTTGTTAGAGGCCGCCATTCTGGAGGACGTGGTGGCCAAGGAAATGGTGGTCACCAAATCAGTCGGGGTGGCGGGCAAGTTGGAACTACTGCAGCGCAACCTGGTAGGGACAATGGACAGACAGGTGATAGGGCCCATTGTTATGTTTTCCCCGGGAGGTCTGAAGCAGAGGCATCTGATGCTGTTATCACAGGTACTCTTTTTGTCTGTGATTGCATGGCTTCTGTATTATTTGATCCTAGATCCACATTTTCATATGTATCTTCATCATTTGCTACTGGTCTTGAATTACATTGTGATTTTCTTGACATGCCTATTCGTGTCTCTACTCCTGTGGGTGAGTCTGTGGTAGTTGAGAAGGTGTATAGGTCTTGCCTTGTGAATTTTGTGGGGAGCAATACTTATGTAGATTTGATTATACGCCAAGCCTGGGACAGATCCGCTAGTGTGGGAGGGTGACTATATTTCCACTCCAGTTCATATTATCTCTTTTCTTCGTGCTAAGAGAATGGTTAGTAAGGGTTGTTTAGCTTTCTTGGCACATCTCAGGGATGATACTTCCCAAGTATGTTCGATTGAGTCTGTTTCGGTAGTCTGTGAGTTTCTGGATGTGTTTCCTGCTGACCTTCCTGTTATGCCACCGGATAGGGACATTGATTTTTTTATTGATCTGGAGCCGGGTACTCGTCCCATTTCCATTCCCCCTATAGAATGGCTCCAGCTGAGTTAAGGGAGTTGAAGGCCCAACTTCAGGAATTGTTAGGGAAAGGTTTTATTAGACTGAGTACATCCCCTTTGGGTGCTCCTGTTTTATTTGTGAAGAAGAAAGATGGAAGTTTTCGAATGTACATAGACTACAGACAACTGAATAAGGTAACTATTAAGAACAAGTATCCCATTCCTCACATTGATGATTTGTTCGATCAGTTACAAGGTGCTTGTGTCTTCTCTAAAATTGATTTGAGGTCCGGTTATCACCAATTGAAAATACGGGCAACAGATGTGCCAAAGACTGCTTTTCGAACCATGTATGGGTATTATGAATTCTTAGTAATGTCTTTTGGACTTACGAATTCCCCTACTGCTTTCATGAGCCTGATGAATGGGATTTTTAAGCCATACCTGGATCTCTTTGTTATTGTATTTATTGATGATATACTGATATTCTCAAAGAACAGGAAAGAACATGAGGAGCATTTGAGAATTGTATTGGAGTTGTTGAGGGAGAAAAGACTTTATACCAAATTCTCCAAGTGTGAGTTTTGTCTAGATTCAGTGTCCTTCTTGGGGAACGTGGTTTCTAAGGATGGAGTGATGGTGGATCCTTCTAAGATTGAAGCAGTAAAGGGTTGGGTAAGACCTACTAATGTTTCATAGGTAAGGTGCTTTGTTGGTTTAGTTAGCTACTACCGTCGATTTGTCAAGGGATTTTCTTCTGTTGCTTCCCAACTGACAAATTTGACTAAGCAGAATGTGAAGAAAGCTTCCAGAACCTCAAGACCTTGTTGACTACTGCACCAATTCTTACCTTGCCAGTGGAAGGTAAGAATTTTATTGTTTATTGTGATGCATCTTATTCTTGTTTGGGTGCAGTGCTAATGCAGGAGAGGAATGTAATTGCTTATGCTTTGAGGCAATTAAAAGTGGATGAACGTAACTATCCGACCCATGATTTGGAGTTGGCTGCAGTTGTGTTTGCATTAAAGCAATTGAGACATTATCTATATGGGGTCAAGTGTGAAGTTTATACAGATCATCATAGTTTACAGTATGTCTTTACTCAGAAATATTTGAATTTGAGGCACAGGAGGTGGATGGAACTATTGAAGGATTATGATATTACTATTTTGTATCACCCAGGAAAAGCTAATGTTGTGGCAGATGCTTTAAGTAGAAAAGCAGGGAACATGGGAAGTTTAGCCCACTTACAGGTTTTTAGACGCCCATTGGCTAAAGAGGTTCAGACTCTGGCTAATGACTTTATGAGGTTAAAAGTACTAGAGAAAGGAGGATTTTTGGCCTGTGTGGAGGCAAGATCTTCTTTTCTTGACAAGATTAAGCGAAAGCAGTTTACTGATGAGAAGCTGAGCCGAATTCGAGATATGGTATTGCAAGGAAAGGCTAAAGAGGCAATAATTGATGAGGAAGGCGTTTTGAGAATTAAGGTAAGGGTATGTGTGCCCCGTGTTGATGATTTGATTCACACTATTCTTACAGAGGCTCATAGTTCAAGGTATTTTATACATCCTGGTGCAACCAAGATGTATCGTGACCTAAAGCAACATTTTTGGTGGAGTAGAATGAAGCGTGACATTGTTGATTTTGTTGCCCAATGCCCGAATTATCAGCAGGTAAAGTATGAACACCAGAGGCCCGGAGGAACACTTCAGAGAATGCCCATTCCTGAATGGAAGTGGGAAAGAGATTTCGTGGTTGGTCTTCCAAAGACATTGGGTAAGTTTGATTCTATTTGGGTAATTGTTGACAGATTAACTAAGTCCGCTCACTTCATTCCGGTCAAGGTGACTTACAATGCAGAGAAGTTAGCCAAACTCTATATCTCAGAAATTGTTCGATTGCATCGAGTTCCACTTTCCACCATATCAGATAGAGGTACGCAACTTCTAAGTTTTGGAGAACATTGCATTCTGAATTAGGTACTAGGTTAGATCTTAGTACTGCATTTCACCCTCAGACTGATGGTCAGTCTGAGCGAACGATTCAGGTGTTGGAGGATATGCTTCGTGCATGTGTGATAGAAGTTGGTGGTCATTGGGATAACTTCTTACCCTTAGAAGAGTTTTTATACAATAATAGCTATCACTCAAGTATTGATATGGACCCATTAGAGGCACTGTATGGGAGGAGATGTAGGTCTCCCATTGGTTGGTTTGATGAATTTGAAGTGAGACCTTGGGGTACCGATCTTTTGAGGGAATCGTTAGATAAAGTAAAATTCATTCAAGAGAAGCTTCTAGCAGCTCAGAGTAGGCAGAAAGAATATGCAGATAGAAAGGTTAGGGACTTGGATTTTATGGAGGGTGAACAAGTCTTGCTGAAGGTTTCACCCATGAAAGGTGTGATGCGGTTTGGTAAGCGAGGTAAGCTTAGTCCGAGATATATTGGTCCATTTGAAGTCCTAAACCGCGTGGGGGATGTGGCCTATGAATTGGCATTGCCTCCAGGGTTGTCAGGAGTGCACCCGGTATTTCATGTGTCTATGCCGAAAAAATACCATGGTGATGGAAATTATATTATTCGTTGGGATTCAATTCTTCTTGATGAGAATCTGTCTTATGAAGAACAGCCTATTGCTATTCTAGATAAGGAGGTCCGCAAGTTGATATCAAAGAAGATTGTATCTATCAAGGTTCAGTGGAAAGATCGGCCAGTTGAAGAGTCCACATGAGAGAGTGAGGTCGATATGAAAGAAAGATATCCACATCTTTTTACAAATTCAGGTACTCTTTCTCGCCCTCCCCTTTTCTTCCTGTGATCGTTCGAGGACGAACGATGGGTAAATTGGTATCTATTGTAACAACCCATTTAGTCGGTCTGAGCTGTAGAATTGTTTTTGATAAATACTTACTGGGTCGACGGACCATGTGACGAATCGTCGTGGTCACGACGGACCGTCATGGACTCCGTCGTCCCATACTTGTGAAATTCCTCCTGCTGCTCCCTTCACTACCCTCAACGGCAAGTATGACGAACCGTCATAGGCACAACGGTCCGTCAAGCATCTCCGTTCCAAAACACTTCAACTCTTGGAATCTGGGTATTGGGACTAATTCTCTGAACTTTGTGACAGACATGCAGGACGGACCGTCATGGATACGACGGACCGTCACAAACTGCATAACCCCAATCTGGGTACTGGGATTAATTCTCTGAACTTCGTGACGGACCTGCAGGATGGACCGTCACAGGTACGACGGACCGTCACAATCTGCGTAAACCCACACGGTGTCAGACTTCCGCTTAATTTTAAAGGGGGGTTTCAGACTATTCATGATTATAATTATGAAATTAGTGGGGTAAGTTAATAATTTATTTAGTTGGGGGTTAAAGAAAATAATAGGGAAATAAATAGTGGGTTACTTTATCATAATTGATTATATGATAATTAGGGTAAAAAGAATCTGTAGAAGAAAAATAAAAAAAAAGATAGCAGTGGAGAACGAGCGAGAGAGAGTGAACGAAAGAAGAAGCAAGCGACTTAGACTTCAGATTGAAAAGATTCATAGGCACTGAGGAAGGCAAAGGCATTGGAGAGGTAGCTTGCTTGGTCTCGGTTCTTCAGTGGAGGTAGGTTATGGTTTATTTCTATGTGATAGATAAACTCTTAATAGCGATCGATATGTATTGAGTGATATTGTAAAGTCTCCTATATACTTGATTTTGTGGTTGAATGTTTGATTGTGTGGTTTGTGGTTGGCCTAATATAAGGAGACTGTTGGATTTCTAACATTAAACCCTCTCTATTAGGATGACGCCTTGACATAAAGAAGGCTTGATGAAATAAAATATTGAAATAATTGGATCGTAGTGTCACGTTCCGACACAGTATTATTGGATCGAAGTGTCACGTTCCGACACGGTATTCGGGGATCGGAGTGTAACGTTCCGACATGATAACATTGAAGGAAAGGAATCTTGGATTAACTTAATATACTCAAATTCAAAGAACCTAATTCCCAAATGAGTATGGCGTGGAGGCATGAGTCCTCATAGGTGTGCTTAATGTGGTGATTGATGGTGTACCTATTATGGTCTTATTGACACTTGTTCATGTTGTTTGTTGCTTGCTACGTGTTAAGTATTGTAGTTGATTTTATATTATTATTCAGTATATATTGTTTTCTATTTCGAGTTGGCCGATGATACCTACTCAGTACGTGTTCCTTGTACTGACCCCTACTTGTATTTTCTTCTTTATTATTTTGTGGAGTGCAGCAAGCGTGCCATCGACTTCGACTCGCCCTCAGCTCTAGCCAGTCTTCAGCACATCAGAGTTCGGGGTGAGCTATTGTTCCTAGCTCGTGCTGGATTCTGTCCTTCACGTATTGATGTCTTTGAATTTCGGACATGGACAATGTTTTTACTTATTTTGGTTTCTTAAATACTCTTAGACTTGGTAATTTGAGGATAGATGTTCTTGATGTGATGACTTCCAGATTTTGGGGATGATAAGTGTTAAACGTTAGAAGTTTATTTACTTGGTTACATTAACAAGTTTTGGATCTTCGACATTGTTTTTGTTAATTATAGTTGAATTATTGGTAAATGTTGGGGTTTTAAATTTGTTGGTTCGCTCACCTAGTAGGCTAAGGGTGGGTGCCACTCACGATTCGTTTTGGGTCGTAACAGCTTAATTGGAACATCTGGACTGTTATTCCGATAACGAAATTCAAAATAAGCAACGTTATCAGAAATTACATACGATGTAATTATTTTTTGATTGTAAGTACTTATAATTAATGTGATGAAAACTGTACTATAGAACTACCACATGTTCCCCCTCAGGGGTTAATTTATAAGAGGAACCTGCGGGACTGTGCTTTTTTTGCATTTTTTAAATATGAATTATAGATTTAATGAAAGACCATTCAATCAACATTTAATGAAAATTTTGAAACATCTTTCATTTGTTTAAATGACAGATAGACTTATAATGTAGCAATTAAAAAACTATTAAGAGTATTTTTTCCTAAAGCCCACATTTGTTAGTATTATTCTCAAGTCACACGTCACAACACCTTGTTCAGAAACCCTACCTTCTAATTGTCCACATTAAAGGATACAGAACAACACATTAAATAGAAAATGGTGCTGCAAGTTGTTGATATCTGCAGAGACTGGTTGGTGCAATATAAATTTGTAGGAGGTGCATTGAGAGCGTTATATGTATTCTCTCTTAGCATATAGACAAGAAAAATAAGCAACTTGATATTTTGTTGAGTTGATGTTTTCAGCCTTTTTTTTTTCCAATCAGTTGGCTTGTAGTTTCACCACTCAACTTCAGATGCACAAACTGAAAAGAATTTTTAGTTGAGAGTCACTAACTGATCCACTCATATTCTTTTTTTATGAAGTAGTTCCTTTGACACCCATTACATGCATTGAGTTCAATAACATATTTTATCAAACAAAAAAAGATTTAATGACAAAAATTACAGTTCCCATTCTCTTAAAAAGTAACACTACAACAAAAGAGACTTTTAGTGGAATTTAATTTTCCTTTTAGCGACAATATTTATCTCCACAAATACTTTTAGCGGCATTTAATCTATTGTCATTGAATCTAGTGTCACTTATGGCTTTAATTTCATTTATATAGAGTGCCCGTAAAGACCCATATTATTGCCAGTGAATCTTTCATATTTAATGTCACATTGATTATTCAATAATATTTTGATTTTCGATATATACACTGCATTGTAAAGATCATTTATCTTAAGGTAATACAAAATCTTAAAAGTGCTATATTTTGTTTATTAATTTTCTTATACAAAAATTATGAGTCATAGAGATATTTTAAGTATAAGAAAGAAGTCAAAGACATCTCCATGGAAATAGTTAATCACAAGCAATGAAAATTTTGTAAATTTCAAGAACAGATAGAGAATAACATCAAACATTAAAGAAGAGACCAAAAAACCTCGAATAACAACACTCCCAAGAAAAGTGGAACATCACATCTATGCATGAAATTAATTAAACTAATTAAAATGGAGGACCTTCGGCTCCTTTATTATGATCCTAAATTGGTTATTTGTATTGTAAATATATTCCTCATCGACTCAGAATAGTCATTACTATTCCTTAGTTTTCATATCACCAACCCAACTTATTTGTAATTAAAAAATAATTATTTTTATTGTTATATTATGCAGTTACAAAGAATTAATGTCATTATCAACCAATCAGTAGGCGACATCATTTATAACTTGATAGTCTAAACCAAATTTTTTACACATAACAGATTAAAATCTCAAAGCATAATTTTCTGAGTGCTTGTGCTCATAAATATTCACAAATAATAATAAACACAACCTTACTTTCCTAAAAATCAAGAAGAAAAATGCATGTTGCTTAACATATTTTTCAAGAATATAGTTTGTCGGTATGTATCCTATCAATATTGAATCTAATGAAAATTAATTAATGTAGGTAAAGTCTTTGGCACTCTTTGTTTATGTGCATATTTATTGCCCATAAAAAGTATTTTTGTTTTAGTGTATTTTGGACATTCGTTAGTTTCAAGAAAACTTGATCCCTTATTCTGCCTAAAAATAAGAGATGAAGAAATATGTCAAATTAGTTAACTTGCGATAAAAGAACTGAATTGATTGTCTGTATACTAATATTCAAAGGCTGAAGTGGCATATAGAATGTTTGTACCAAAGAATGAGCAATCAAAATAATATACTAACTGTGGCAAAGAAGAGAGCAATTTGTTTGGTTCTTTTAACAAATTTCAGCATCGATTGTGTATTAATTATCACATATTTATTGTTCCGTGCTATCAAATATTGCACAACCCACAAGAAATTTTCCTAAAGAGTACCCAAATAATACTGTAGAAATAGACAAAATAGAAGATAAATTTTTTATCATCCTAACTGGAATTTTTAACAATTTTTTTTTTTTAAAAAAGACACCAAAATAGATTTTTTTTTACAATAGATACACTAGTTACTATGACTTATAGTAAAAGATTAAACTTCATTAGATAGGAGGAAGAAAACATTGGGGAATGAAATACACTTCATAAGAAGTTTAATTAATATATCTAAATTCAACTCTCCTATAGAGAAAGAAACCTACAAATAACAGTGGCAGAAATAAATATTTTGACATTAAAGAACGAAATATTATTAATTGAACAATTTCAACAGTATTATGAGCTATGGACTGAGAGGTGAAAGAGTAATAATGTCATACTGCGATTAAAATCATTTTTCTTTGTTTATATGAAGAAACTTGTAGGATGGAATGAAAGAGAAGGCCGCTTTTCAATCATCCTTGTTGAAATTTGTAACATAATTTTAAAAAGGTCACAAAAACTGTAAAAACAAAAAGACACAGTTACATGAATAACTCGAGTTATAGTAAAGATTAATCTCTTTGAAGTAGGAGGAAGAGATATACATAGTTACATGACATAGTTATATATATATATATATATATATATGTCTAAAACTGGGACTTATTTAAGTGGAAATTATTGTGTAGATTATAATTCTCACTGAATTTACGTCAATTCATATGTATAACTAGGGAAATAAATAAAATATAGTAATAGAAAGGATAACCAAACTCAAACAACGTCAAGAAAAAACAATGAAACTTAATACATGAACTTTCTTGTCAAGAGGTCAAAAAAAGAATTACAACTTGGATTTAAAAAAAGAATGCATTCAACAATGAATAGACAATAAAATTAAGTCCGTGAGAGTATGACAACTTGTCTCACGATCATATGCAATATGGGAATGATCAGTAGAGGAACTTGTTGTGCAGCCAGAAATAAAAGAGAAAGATAAGTCGAGCAAAAAATCAAATTTAATCTACTAAAATATGCAGTATGATAAAATTAAAGGGAGCATAATTGCAAGAAAACATGAAAAGAAAGAATTAGGAATGATGATTTACAAAAAATTCAGGAATGATAAATGCCTTGAGCAATATTTATAGGTGCTTGTTCATTGTTACTTTTGGGATCAGAAACCTAGTAAATATCATCACAATAGATGAAAAGAATTTTTCAAAAGATAATGTTTATAAAATGACTTTAAAACTTTAAAATCAAGTACCCTGTCTAGTAGAGCTTTCATGAGATTATTCCTACTCAGCAACACTGCCATGAGATTGTTCCTCACGTGTATTGCTCTTGCTCAACTTCTCTTTCATCATGTCCTGAAAATAATTGGGGTTACAATTGATCACACGATAAATGTTATTTAAGTCATGTAAAAAGTACAAATCAGTGTAACGAAACTTAAGACCCTTTCAACAGTTTATTTTAAATTTATCGCGTCAACTTATCCTACACTGTACAAATAAAAACAAGCTAAAGGTTGATCCATGATGTTACCTCATCAAATCTTAGAAGTGCTTGGTCCTCATCCAAGTCTTTAACTCCATCACAATGTCCTTGATTTCCTCAGTGTTAGCCACATATAGTTTTTTTTTTTTTTTTTTTACTTTTTAGCACCAAAAAATTAAAGTATGTAAATGAGACGAAAGAATAAAAAACAACTTTAACTGTTGAGCTCTTCCATCACTTTGAATGAAAAGTTACAACTATGCAAAAGTCGTATCAAGAAAAACTATCAAAAATCTAATACAATTGCTCTCAATTGCGTAATGTTAGCCACTTTGTAGATTACGACTTTTTTGTGCTATACAGAACATAGATCGATCCCTGCATCATGTTCCATGTATCTTCAACTTGATATTCATATTATCTTGGAATTAACTTGGCAGCATGAATCAGAAAACAAAGATTAGTTAACTTACCCGAGAGCTCAATTGACTGTGAACCTTTTGTAGCCAAAGAATCCAACTCTATCGCGCTCTTCTAAGCTTCAACTGCATGGTTGAAAAGGTTGTAAATGTCACTGCAGATTGCCACACTACTTGAGGAAACAACTAACAATATCATGAGTGATGACACTAGCCTGTTCCCTTGGTTGCAATTCCATGTGTATCTCTGTGATCAATGACAAACATGGAGAATTAACTTTGAGTATGTAGGTATGATTACAGATAAGTAGTTGAAAAGGGAATATGGTACTCACCTAGGGACAATAGCAGTTGAAAAAATGAAACCAACAAAGACAGAAGTCGTGGCGCCACTAAACTTTAAGGCATCCGAGAAGTTAGGTACTCAATTTTCTCCCAAAAATATAAGACAGATGAGAGTTGTTGTGACTGAAAGAAATCTGCGATTATCATAGGAATTAGGAATCGCATAGGGGAAAAAGAAGCCATCCATATTTATGCAAAAGGAAAAGAAGACAATTGGGAAAACGAGCATCAAGTTGATCACATCGCTCACTCACACCACATCATTAAGTAATGAGTCGTAAGGAATTTCAAGTTCACCATCAAAGTTAACGATTACATCATCCAAGGTATGATCACCAACGACAAGGAATCCAAAAAAGCTTGTTTCCATATCAGTTTATCATAACACAATTTGAAGTACGGACTATTAAATTTATCTAGATTCAACTTCTTAGCTCATTCTCTATTGGATGTACTATAATAATTATCAAACAAGTATTAGAGTTATGTATTTTTTACAAGTAATTTCTTGCCACTCATTGAACATTTATCAAGTCACATTCATTTTAGCACATCACATGCCATGAAAACATGAGGCTTAACTTAGGACCCTCTTCTCTGATGTTTAAAAATCAAACTAGTAGCAGAAGCTAGAATGATCTACCTTTGTTTTACAAATAACCCGAAGAGTTTGTAACCTGATAAATAAAATTCCTCCCAAACATTGGATACAACACAAGTGTAACACAAAGTACTATCTATGTGATAAAATATAGTTCGAGGACTATGGCATAAACCAACAAAAATATCACCAACCATCATATTTAGAATGTCATTATGAACCTCTAGAACTAAGACCATTGACCCCTTCGCGACATTATTATATTTTCAACAGGGAGCAACAATAGTCCTATGTATTGAATCTCCTTCCATGATGTACTATAATTTCACTGAGAGTCCTATTTAAACCATTTGCCAACTCTAGATCAACAATTTGTAATAGCAATCGATACATTCTGCTTCCATGTTACATTTTAATATAAAGAGAAATTAATGAACATTTGCACCTAACTCCACCCAAAAGTAATCCATTTCCAAAGACCAACAACAACTTTCTTATATAAATTATGGGGACTCTAAATATTCATTCTTCCACACTGCAAAAGCTAGCTATTATTGTGGGAGAGCCTCGATGGCACCACATTAAGTAGTATTCGCACTACCACAAGTAGGAAACCTTTTTTGAGGTAGCCCTTTTTGAGTTTGGTGGTTAGTGACTTCGTGGAACTGTGAACACGAAAGGTGATCGATAAGAATTTGGTTTGGTTTTACTTATTTTAATTTGGTGTTATTTTATTTTTTCATTAATAACCAACCCATGAACACCTCTACCTGCATTTATTCAGCATTTAATATTTCATATTTTATTGACGCAATTTGCATCGTAATGAAACTGAGAAATAGTTAGATATGTTTATTAAAATAAAAATATAGTTTAATGGAGTTTCCGTATTTGTTCTACTTTAATTAAACAATACAAGATTTGGTCTAATAATAAAAGGTGGTATTGGATATAGTAGTATTCGCGTCTCTTAAATATGTCCCCTGTCGTATTTACACACACTGTTTCATGATCCAAAATTCGAGGTTATGATGGAAGGCACTCAAATCCCCCCTCCCCCACCGTCCCCAACAAAAAAAATGTGTAAGCTGAAAATAACAGATATAAATGAGACTCCAAAAGGGTGGTCAGGCCACAAATGAAAAGAAAAGAACAACAAATAATATACAAAAACCTGGTAACATAAGTTTAAAGATCACCTAGTACAACTTTAAAGTATGAAACACATCATAAGTCTCTGATAAGAAATAAGGACTGAAAATATCACATGCATCTAACGGTGATCCAAACACATGATTTCACCACCATCCCAAAAAGATCTTTAGAACTAGAAATGATCAGCCACCGCGAGGAGTACCCTAACTAGAATCTGCATTAAAAATGATTTAGAAGTTGTTGTGAGAACAACCAACAAGTGCTCAGTTGGTAAGCTAACTGAGTAAAAGGAATTAATCTGCTTATTAATTAACTAAGGAATGGTTCCACCTGCATACAAAAAAGTCCCACTCTGGCATTAGTGCGGCAAATTAATAACGAACGGCTCGAATAATGTAAATTCATAAGGAACCTAATTCAAGAGGAAGAGTTTTTACTACAACATAGTCATTTCTCACCATTGATCACTTTAAACTGGCATATGGCTTCACATCAAGACTAGTAAGAAAAATCAAAAGCACAATCACAATAATATCTTGGTATAAAATCCCTATTGACACGCTCAAGTAAATCTTAGTAGTATTGCTTAAGGCAGAATAATATAACACATATTGTTAGCTCTATTAACTATGTGTTGTAATCATGACACTAATACTAAATGATCTGTGCAAGAAAAAAAAGAGATAACATAAAAAATATGTGAAAAGAAAACATAAATCTAAACATGGATGGAAGTCTCACACTACCAGAATGAAGGAAGATTTTTAAACGAATGTACCAGAATCGAGGAGATTGACTCGCGTAAAAATAAAATCAAGACGCGCGAGCAACCTACTAGAAGAAAACCACACCCTATCAGAATCAAGGAAGAATGACTTTTCCAATGATGGAAAAAACCTAGAACACACTTATCGTAGCTTTACTATTTCAAATTGTAAAAACATTAAATTTAATAGATTAAACTAGTGAAAATAAAAAAAAGGATAGATTAGAAAATTATACGAGTAGAGGATTTTACCAACAAGTGAACTTTAATCTTTCATGTCAAGGAGTTAAAAATAAGCGATTTATGCAATTAGAAACATTTAAGCTCTAAGGAAAACAAGGGAGCTCAATTAGGCTGACATTGGTGATTCAAACAAGTAAAACAATATTTGTATCAATAGTGTCTTTTATCTTTTTACACCTTATATAATAAGTTTTTTTAATCTCATCATATAAATTGTAGGGTAGTTAACTTGAAAAAATCAACAAATGTATATATTTATGTCCTGAAATAAACAATAAATATAGAAACAAAACAACATTTGCACATATTGAAATGTATTGCTCAGATGCAAATATTCAAGTCAAAGTGACTAATCAACACAAACAAGATGATGAGAGGGGAGAGAAGTTACCAGTTCTATCCACACAACCTTTCTTTTTGAATGCATCTTGAATGCAAAATCCTTTTGTAAGCTGATATTATTACCAAATTAGTCATTCTGGTAACTGTTAACCTCTAAAGGAAAACAAATAGCATCATAAGGAAAAATGTACAATTCATCAATTAGCTATACCTTTGGCTTGATTGATTAAATATGATGCAACAACTCTTTTCCACTTATTTTTTGTGTGCGACGCAAAATACAAATGCCAACATTCAAGATCTTTTCAATGTCAGCACAAGAAGAAACATATGTGCAGGTTATTATAAGCTTCAGAGCATGTCGAACCAAATCCATCCTTGAATAACAGTATCGACATAAATATTGTGCATACAAATTGATGCTTCCTCCAACATTACCAACCATATAAGCTCATAGAGCACAGTCTAGATGGGAAACATGTCCACATATGTATCAATCTATTGTTGCTTCACATCGAACATAACTGTACCCATCATCATCCGAACTGATCGTTTTGCAGCAAAGGATAAAACAAAAACATCAACAAAAACCAGGTTCACTGCAACAAATATCACAAACCATTGCCGGAAAAGGATTTTCTTTTGACAAATTGCAACATTTTCGTTACCAGCATTACAAACCATGGCCGGAAAATGATGTTCTTTTGATAAATTGCTACATTTTCTTTACCAGCAATACAAGTAATAGCTCTTATAGGAAAATCAGACAGTAAAGACTGCAATTCTGTCCCTAAAGATGTAGTTCTCTCTATCATATCTTAGTCAAAATCAATTTCTGATTAAAAAGAAAACAAATTTGTCATCAAGTAAATAAAAAGATGTGTTAAGTGTGTTTTTTAATTGAAGAAAACAACCAAATAAATATCTACATGCTATATTCAAAAAAGGTAACCTTTTGAGCTTGGAGACTTCATCCAAGGAAT
This sequence comes from Solanum chilense, assembly GCA_032847665.1. Taxonomy (NCBI): domain Eukaryota; kingdom Viridiplantae; phylum Streptophyta; class Magnoliopsida; order Solanales; family Solanaceae; genus Solanum; species Solanum chilense. The sequence continues at coordinate 63,114,827 of CM064971.1, read as the reverse complement.
CATCCAACTAAATGACGCAAAAAATTGGTTCATATCCATGTAAAGATACTCAGACTAAAGATACTTTTCAACCGAAATATTACTTCGAAAATCATTTATTTTGCCCACATTTTGGAGTTTAAAAATTCTTCGGAAGATACAATTATCTATCACTATAGGTACCTGAACTTGAAAATCTTTTCCCTACCCGCCAACCCCACTTATCACCACCATTTTGGAAAATCTACAGGAGCATATGGTAAGCCTTCTCCAGAGTCGCACTCAGAAACATTATAAAGATCAAGCCCAATTTCACTGATTCCTTGGCAGACATTTAGCTGGAAATCTCTAACTATGTTGATTCCAATTGAACAATGAAACCATACACGTAGGGAAACGTCAGAAGTCCACAGTAGAAAGCAAACCATTTTTGCTATAAAATATTGATGAAAAAAATAGGTAAAGGAGAAAAGTAAAAAGTTTGGTATATTCCCTAGGATAAAAAAATAGCTAATGCTTGATCAAGAGAAGTTATGCTTCAGATGAAGATAAATGTTAGACCATCTCGCATGATCTCCAAGAACACCGTCCTCCCAAGGAGACATCAAAGTTGATCAGTAGAATGTTTGTGAATAATACAACATGCTTGACATAAACACCTAAGCTTCAATGCCACCTTTGGTTTGAAAATATTACTATGATACTTAAAAAAAGACTTTTGAAGAACTTGGTAAGAAACAACAAAATGTAAAGAATATTTTTAAAAATAGAAACTTAAAACCATAAAGAAAACAAAATATGCAACAAATTAAAAATAATAAACAAAATATTTTTTCAGAAAAAATATTGACCCCACTGAATGCAAAATGTTTTATTAAGAAAATAAGTCCCCTCAAGTACTCAACGATGATGGAATATATCCTTTCATAATATAATAATGTTACTCACCAGTGTATTAATACTTAAAACCACGGTGTTAGCAATAAAATTCACTTAGAACACTATATTTACTAGAAAAAAAAAGTTCAAAAATTATGTTATTGAAAAATAAGAGAAACCCATCTATTTATAGAGAATAGATGATAGTGTGAATGGCTTCTTGTTGTGACTTATCGGAAAACGTACAACCCTTCAAAAAATCACAACCTTACAGAAAATTCATAAATTTTCATCCAAGTGTCAACTCTTCAGAAAAGTCGCAACTCTTCATAAATGTCAAAATTCTTTATAGAAGTTACAACTCTTTAATTTCATTCACATTTTTTAGACCTAAGAATTACTCGTGCCATCAAATAAATTGTGGCCTTGAGGTCTTCTTTTTAGTAGATCCCAACAACAAGCCAATCCTAATATTGATCTCAAATCCTTTTAATTGGTTAAAAATTTAAGGTTTTCATCAGCTCATGAAGAAGAATTAAAATAAGAAATCTCCTATCAGAAATGCACAAACAACCTTTATAAAAAATTATACAACTCATTTTTTTCAATTCGTTAATGTTATGTTTTTAATTTAATTCACCCCTATTTTATTGAAATGTTTGTTAGTGTCACGATCCAAAACGAGTCATGAGTGGAACCCACACTTAAAATCCTATGTGAGAGAACCAATTAATCCAACCCAAACATATATTTATCATTCAACTTATGAAATACTAATTATGATGCAGAAGATTAAATGTTATTAGTCCAAGAAACAAAAATCCATTAAAGTCTACTACATGTAATTTTAAAAACCTTAAAGTCATAACATTAAGGGAATCTAATCTTCAAATACTAAGTCTAAGAGTGTTAAAGACACCAGAATATATTAATAAAATAGTTTATGTCCCAAATGTAATGACATCATGTCATGACCGAGAGAATCTAAAACGAGCTTTAATAAGTAGCTCAACCTACAACCTGATATGCTGCTGACTAGCTAGGGCTGAGGGCAAGTCAAAGACACTAGTACAGTCGCTACAATCCATAAAAGGAAAACACAAGTAGGGCATAGTAAGGAGCAACATTTACTGAGTACTTATCATCGGCCAATCCAAAATAGAAACTAATACAAAATAAATAGTAGTAGAAAGTCAAATATGACACTTTGCAGGTGGCAAGCATCAAATAACATAAATCAGTGATAAAAATACTAAAGTAAGTACACAATCAATAACAATATCAAGCACACATATGTGGACTCATGACTCCACAACACACTCATCTGAGAAATGGGTTCTTTGAGATTGAGTAAATTTAGTTAATTGAATATCTTTTTCCTTTAATTTTACCATGTCAGAATGTGACACTCTTATCCAATTATAGCGTGTCATAACCGGACACTCCTATCCAATAATACCGTGTCGGAACTTGATTCTCCGATCCATAATATTGTGTCAGAATGTGACACTCTGATCCATAATAATATATCATAATGTTACACTTTGATCAATAAAACCGTGTAGGAACGTGACACTCAAATCTATTAATATTGTAAAATTATCATTTATTATCCCCACTTTTTACTACATTAACAATATTTTATCAAGACTTGTTTATTCAAAACATCACTTCGATGGATAGGAATCAAGACTATAAATTTGATGGTCTCAAGATTTCAGAATAATCAAAGAACACACAATCACGTAAATCGGGAACTCACAATATCACTCAATACTTACAATCACTATTAAGAGTCCTTTTATCAAATAGAATAGACTATAACCTACCTCCACCAAAGAACTGAAGTCAAGCAAGCTACTTCTCCCGTGTGTTTCCTTTACTCAATGCCTTAGAATGTCTCTATTGTATCAATTATGAATAATATATCAGCAAACCAATCAATAGAAACTTTATCCATATTAGCCAATAACGGTCTAACCTTTGCCCTCTCAAATTGTCAAAGAACGTACTGCCAAAGTTCAAAATTCTAACTTTCAACTAAACATTGCCAAATTTCTCTTCCTAATTTGATTATAATGACCAATTACCAACTAAAAGATACATCTGTTCCATCCATTCGATGCTATAGTAGTACAATATTTGTTCCAAAATTGAATTGTAATTTATGAAGAAACATACCAGCAGAAAGACCCTTATTTTTTCTACAAAATATTTAATCCCTAATTATTATATAAAAGAAACTATAAAAGTGTGAAAGTAACCCACTATTAAGTTTACATTTATTTTCCTTAACCACTAAGATAATTATAAAAATTACCCCATTAAATTCACAAATGTAGTTATGAATATTCCAAAATACTCATTTAAAGTCTATCGAAAAATATTTTATAGAAATAGAATACTCTAACATTCAAAACGGATAAATGGTTCATCACTTTCAGTAGTTAACACTATTATTGAATTTACTCTCTCCCTAATTTAAAACTAAAACAATCAACTTAGCCTATATATTTTAATAAACTTATTAAGTACTATTTACAAAAGACAATTCCATTTAGGATAGGCTGTTAGCAGTAATTAGCACTATTATTATACAAAGAATATAATGAACATTTGCACCTAACTAGACTCAAAAGTTATCGATTTCCTAAGAAAAACAATAACTTTCTTATATAAATTTTGGGTTTCTAAACATTCATTATTCTACACTGCAAAAGCTAGCTTTTAATTTGGGAGAGACTCGAATGCTCCATACTAGGTAGTATTCACTCTAACATAAGTAGGCAACTTTTTCTAAGGTAGCCCTTTTTGAGTTGGGTGGTCAGCGCCTTCCTGGAACTGTGGAAACGAAGGGTAATGGATATGAATTTGATATCATCGATACAATAGAGGAGAACATGAAATAACGTAGAGTAAAAAACACAATCAAAATTCTTATGGCATAAATGAGCATATTTACCTACTTTATGAAAAAAACATAATATAAATCATTATCATATATAGTGGGGATGTGTAAATCAATTAACATGAGAAGCTTTAATTGAATTTGAGTACATACCTGAGGAGATTAAGTACTTGAATAAACTCGGTCTCTTGGTAATCCTAGATGAAGATAAAAAGTTTAAAATTAAAAAGAAAATCAAAAAGGGAAATCAAAACCGTAAACCTTCTGAAACACAAAGGCTATAGTAAGTAATTTTTATATTATTAAGAAGTTGTATACTCTTCATGTCCGACTAGGTGCATAATTGTCACATTCCTTAATGAGAAATAAATAAAATCATAATTTTACTAGGATAAGGCATAAGCCCCCCAGTCTATGACATAACTATCAGAGGCACACCTTAACTAAACTAATGTCCTACAAACCACCCACCAACCCAAACTCATTTTTTTTAATTTGGTACAACTTTTGTCTTGAATGGCACATTGCCTTACTCCATGCAGTTGAGGTACGTGGGAGATATTTTGATTACATGTAAGTCAAAAAGGTTTATATATTTATTTAATAGGACCTTAGTTTAGTTAAGGTGTGTCACTGAGATTTGGTTCATAGTTTAGCAGGGTGGGGTACTTGTAACATTTCCCTAATTTTACTATATCATATTTTGAATATAATATATTCAATATGTTGATAAATATATTGGGGAAATGCATGGTACTTCCTCTCGTCTATATTTAGTGAATTTTTGGGATATAACACTCCTATATAATATAAATAATAAGGACAAACATTAAAGGCTATTTTTTATTTTTTAATTATTATTCCTAATGCATTCTCCTAAAAATGTGAAGTAGTTAACAACATCATTGAAAGAAAGGATAACTGTGAAAAGAAAAAACCCAATTAACAAATAACTTTGAAAAAATTACTTATTTTGAACTATAAATAAAACTTATGATATTTCATTTAATATGGACTAAAGGGAACAAATCCTAATAGTTAATTGGCTGATTAGATTAACTTTGGATCACCTTGTTTGTCACGCCCCAGCAATCCCCGGGACGCGGACATAGAACCTATGACAACAAGTGATCCAAGCTTACCCTGTTGGCATGATAATTACCATACTAAAGATAATAAACATAATGCAGAAGCTAAATCATAATTTAAACTGAAAATATGGGAAATAATCATATACTACATAGCTGAAATATTTGATATACTGGTGAGTTTAATACAAAAAAGTTATTAACTCAATACAAAGCTCAAAAACTAACTATGTCTGAAATTAGTCTCTAAACTAATTAGAAATGCTAAGACATGCCCCAGCTAATTCTAGAAGAGCCTGAAACTAAATGACTGAAAAGAAACTCATGAGTATTATCCTCAGAGAATGAGGACTAACCGCTAAATTTCCTGAACTGGAGATCAAAAATTGATCTAAGAGCGATCTCGATGTTGACAACCTGAACCTACATAACGAGAAGATGTAGCGCACGTATGTGTAAGTAATTGAAGCTACAAAGCATGTAGGATACAATAAAAGCTGAAATAATACATAATTGAACAAGCACAAAAGCAAGTATAATAATCTAAACATGATATACTGAATTCTGAGCTAATTGAATGCAATGACCAAATTTCTAACATACTGAGACTAGATACAATTGATCTTCAAATATGGTCAATGCATTAGAGAGTGTGACTGGAACTATGGGTGTTACTAATAACCGATAATAAAACCACATGAGCTAAATGTAGAGTCTGATGTATACGCCACATCGAACAGACCCAATATACCCTACCAGAGGTATAAAAGCAAGCAGGCGTTATCACTAAATTGATTTTCCACAAAGGGGACTTACAACCTACTTGGCTAGTAGCTTTGGGACAAATTGGGTATGCTCAACCCTAGTCCAACTAAGTATGATGCTACTCCCAATGAATTATGTAATTAACTGATTATGACTTAGTTTCTGTAAATAGTGGATAGCTCAAAACTAAATATGCAAATTTAGAATGAAACAATTAATGTGATAATAATGCAATAATAACTGAGGCATGTATATCTTAATTAATTGAAATATCTTACCAAGCATGTATAATTCAAGAAGTAAAGAAATACGTAGCTAGCATTCTAATATTCATGCAATAATTAGAGTATTCATGCAATAATTAGAGTAATAACATGATAATCTTATTTGGAACATATAACTAATAAATTCATGAAGTTCTGTCGAAATTCTAGAAACCCTAGGTCTAATCATGATATGTAAATCAAGAATCTGACTGAAACCTAGGGATCTAATGGATGAAATAAACCCACTAGTGAAATCCCACATACCCAGTGATGAAATTCACGAAGAATCACTTAGAATTCGGGGCTGGAACTGCGGGAACCTTGCTGCATTCTTCAAGTAGGGTTTTTGACCTCTTTCTCCTTTCTTGCCTCTAATTTTTTATGTTTTGATTTTTTATTTGACTTAGGTAAGTTTTAGTTATATTTCTAGGCTTAAAATGACTAAAATCTGACGATTTAAGGTAAAAACGATGTATCTTAGGATTTAAAAAAAGTGGGAAAAGACCAAAAGACCCCCAAGTTAATTTATGTCAGACCAAACGACCACCTGGACTGACGGTCCATCATTAAATCGATGGACTACTATTTAAGTCCGTAGGTTGGGTCTGTTGGACAGGCATTTACTAAAATGAGAATAACATTTTACTCGGAGGTCTGATTTTAGCTAGGTCGGTTGCTATGGAAAGGTAATTCAATTATCTATCTTTTGGTATGTCATGTAATAGAAAATTAATTTTGTACTAACAGTTATGACCATTTGAAGTTGACCCAACATCATTTCCTCCTAAATGACTACTATCCACCACGTACGATCAGACGTACAAACAATAGATCGAATGACAGTCTTGCTGGCCAATCGTGGTTCATGTTAGAGTGGGTAAATGGGGTGTTGATTGATGGACAAAGAATATGGACCGTAGGTCCGTTCGTTGTCCGACACTTTGTCATATTTTCTGGGCTTCAAACTCAAACGACAGATGTGCTGTACGGATCGTGGGTCAGTCTATGGTCCGTTGATAGTAACCATCGATTGCACCTGCAGATTTCTGAAAGCTAATATTAGGCGTGTTTTTGATACGGAGTGTTAGATCATATCCCGCTTAGGAACATTCGTCTTCGAATGAAGACTAAACTAGCTGAAATAGAGGGGGAGAGCTGTAATCTCTACTAATAAACATTGAGAACGGAGTTTCTGACTGAATTTAGTTTTGAGAACAAATAAATATGCTGAAAATGCAAGTACAAATGGAGGGAGCATGTTTCTATGAATGAATTCATGCATGAATGACTAGAAAACTTAAGAGAAAGTATTACCTCAAGCTGGAGTGGGATCGGAAGGAAAGAGGTGAGTATACACAACTTTTGTGGCTGCTTTTGCTTCCCAAATATCTCCCTCTATGGACTGACTCCTCCCCAAAACCTTGACTAAAGCGACTTCTTTATCTCTCAACCTTCTAATCTGAAGGTCAAGAATCTCAAATGGTACATCCTCATAAGAAAGACTATCTTTCACTGTCACACTCTCTAATGTCACTACAAAGGTTGGGTCACCCACACACTTCTTCAGGAGCGAGATGTGGAAGACCGGATGCACTGCTGCTAAGTCTTCTGGTAACTCTAACTTATATGCCACCTTGTTAATCCTTTTCAATATCTTGTAAGGTCCTACATATCTAGGACTAAGCTTTCCTTTCTTGCCAAATCTCATCACCCCTTTCATAGGTTACATTTTCAGAAAAACTCAGTCATTAACTTGGGACTCTTTACATCTTCATAAGATTTCTGACGACTCTAGGTTGTCTTAAGTCTATCTCTAAGGAGTTGCACTTTCTCCATAGCATAAAGGAGTATATCTGGCCCTATTAAAGCAGTTGCACCATCTTTAAACCAACAAACATGAGATCTACATCTACGCCAATACAAATCATCATAAGGGGCTATTTGAATGCTGAAATGGTAGTTATTATGGTAGGTGAACTCAATAAGAGGAAGTTTATCATACAAAATACCCTTGAAATCAATCACACAAGATCTCAACATATCCTCTAGGTTCTGAATAGTATGATGTGCCTGTCCATCATATGTTGTTGAAATGTTGTTCTATGGTTAACTTGAGTACCGAAACCCTTTTGATATAACTTCTAGAAATTAGAGGTAAACAGAGGACCTCTATATGAGATAATAGACAAAGGAACCCCATGTAACCTAACAATTTCATTAATGTAAGGCTTGGCAGAGTCTCTGTCTAATTTGTAGTCTTGACCGCCCGAAAGCGAGAAGACTTAGTCATCCTGTCAACAATCACTATAGAGTCATGTTGTCTGCGAGTACGAGGTAACCCTTTAATGAAATGCATATTAATCACATCCCTCTACCAAATAGTAATATCGATCTCTTGAGTGATACCTCCCGGTTTCTGATTTTCTACCTTGACTTATTGGCAATTCGGGCACTTACTCAGAAAATATGCTATATCCCTCTTCATGTCATTCATATAATAGACTTCCCACAGATCGCAGTACATCTTTGTGACACCAGGATGAATAGAATATCTGGAGTTATGAGCTTCTGTAACGATATGCTTTCTCTACTCGCCCACACCAGGAACACACAATCTACCCTAGTAGTGAAGTACACCATCTCTCCCTTGGGAGAAAACAAACCTCCACTCTCTGATTGTTGACTTCACCCTTAAGTTCAAGCAAGATTGGATCACTGTCTTTCTTTTCCTTAACCTCCACTACCGAAGAAGATTTTCCCCATTCTGAACTGTTTCACCACTATCTGATATGCTCATAAGGCGAACTCCCAAGCGAGCAAGCCTATGAACATCCTTCACTAGTTCCTTTGTGTTCCTCAACATGGGCTACACTACCCTTATATAATCTTCTAAGAGAATCTGCTACTACATTCGTCTTACCAGGATGATAATGCACACTCGTATCGTAATCCTAACGGAACTCAGGCTATGTCCTCCAACGAAGATTGAACTCTTTCTAGGTGAACACATACTGAAGGCTCTTATGATTAGTGAACACATCTTAATGAACACCAGACAAGTAGTGTCTACATATTTTGAGTGAAAACACCACTGCTGCAAGCTCGAGGTCATGGGTTGGATAGTTCTTCTCATGAACCTTAAGTTGTCTAGAGGCATACTCTATAACCTTATCTCGATGCATCAAGACACAACCTAGGACAACTGTGGATGCATCACAATAGATCACATAACCATGTGAACCCTATGGTAAAATCAAGAAAGTAGTTGTAGTCAATCTAGTTTTTAATTCTGCAATGCTTTTCTCACAATCATCTGACCATTGAAACTTTACAATTTTTTGAGTTAATCTAATCAATGGTGAGGATATGGATGATAATCCTTGAAAAAACCTTCTATAAAAACCCTCTATAACGAAGAAACTTCTGATTTCTTTAGCATAGGTAGGTCTGGGCCATTATTTCACTGCTTCTATATTCTGTGAATCCACTCAGATACTCCCGCTAGATACAATGTGACCAGGGAAAGCAACAGATTGCAATCAGAACTCACATTTGCTAATCTTAGCGAAGAACTGACGATTCATAACAGTATGTAGAACAACTCTCAGATTACTCACCTGTTCTTCCTCATTCCTAGAATAAATGAGGATATCATCAATAAAGACAATAATAAACAAGTTCAACTATTGCCTGAACACCCTGTTCATAAAATCCATGAAACTTGCAGGGTTATTGGTTAGTCCAAATAACATAACTAAAAATTTATAATGACCATACCGAGTTCTGAAGGCTTTTTTCGAAATGTCACTATCTCTAACTCTAAGTTGATGATAACCCGATCTAAGATCTATCTTTGAGAAATGACTAGCACCCTGAATTTGGTAAAATAAGTATCTCTCCTGGGAATGAGATACTTATTCTTGATTGTGACCTTTTTCAACTATCTATAGTCGATGCACATTGTGAGAGAATCATCTTTCTTCTTTACGAACAACATTGGTGCATCCTATGGTGAAATACTAGGTCTTATGAAGCCCTTATCTTTAAGGTCTTTCAAATGTTCTTTTAATTCATTAAGCTCTGCTGGAGCCATTCTTTAAGGAGGAATAGAAAAAGATTGGGTATCTTGTGGAAGCACTTTTGGGAACTCATTGATTACTAGAACTTACTCAAGAGTTGTGGTTTAAGATCTTGAATATTTAACCCAAACTAGATGATAGAGATAAACCTTAGAGATCATCTTTATAGCCTTAAGGTAAGAAATGAATCGACGTATAGCTGCTAAGCTACTACCCTTCTATTCCAAGATTTGTTCTAGAAACTTAAAACGAACAATCCTAGTTCTATAATCTAATTAGGCATAATAGGAATGTAACCAGTCCATGCCTAGAATTACATCAATGTCTACCATTTCTAACTCTACAACATCTGCTGAAGTGACTTTCTGATATACTTTGACAGGGCAATTTCTGTATACCTGTCTAGCTATAATTCGCTCACCAACTGAAGTAGAGTGTGAAAAAGGTTCTTAGAGAGTTTCTGGATTAACATTGAATTATACTACTATGTAAGGAGCTACAAAGGAAATAGTCGCCCCTAGATCTAACAATGCATAAACATCAAGGTCAACGACTCGTAGCATACTAGAAACTACATCAGGAGAAGCTTTCTGATCCTAGCAAGCCTGAAAAGCGTACAACATGTTCTTGCACTGACCGCCACCTGTACCAGATGAGCTATCCTACTGAGTTAGGCAACTTTCTAGTGCTGCTGAAGTTGTAGAATGGTCTCTACCATTACCACACCTCCATGACTCTGTCTAGAAGGAAAATCCCTCAACCTGTGACCAGACTGGCCCCACCCAAAGCATCATTCTTTTCATGCGAGACACTATCTCGGATGGTTCTTACAAGACATAGGACAAGTGGGGTAAGACTTGGTGCCTGAAACACTTCCCTGAGACTTAGACCCTTCTGGTCATATTAGTTCATGGCTGATGGAACACAAGCTGACATAGGGGCTGGAGCTGAAAAGTTCTGCTGATTGTGCAAGCGATTTTCACCATTCGATTTCTGCTGTGAATAGTCATAGTTCCCATTCCTAGCCTTCTTATTCTCATTGGCCTTTTCCCGAAGCTTATAACCCTTAACCTGTTGAGCATGAGTCATAAGCCTAGGTATGTTCATATCTCCTAGTAACATATCATTTATGCACCCAGCTTATTCCAAATCCGACACTTCATACAATAACCTATTCATCTGAGCCCTAGAGTAAGTATTCATGTGAGGAGCATACCTGGAGAGTTGGTTAAACTTGATCCCATACTGTTGGACCGTCAGGTTTCCCTGCCTTAAGTTCATGAATTCCTAAGGTTTTTCTTCTCTCAACTTTATTGGGAAATACTTGTCCAGAAAGATGTCACTAAAGCAATCCCAAGTAATAGAGCTACATTTCCACCCCTATTCTCCTTCTACTGAGATTACCTAATATGAGCCACATCGTTCAGCTGATATGATGCCATCTCAACCCGATCATTCCCAGAAACCTGCATCACCTCGAAGATCTTCTTGATCTCATCTAAGAAATTTTGGGGATCCTCATTAATTTGCGATCCTATGAACTCAGGCGGATTCATCTTAACAAAGTCACAGACCCTTGATTTTGCTGATCCACCAATTACATTCACAGAAGCATGAAACCTATTGTTTTGGTTTGTCAAACTCTGAGCTAACATTTGTATGGAATTCATGAACTCAGCATTGGAGACTTCCTAATCTGGGATTGGAGGAGCTATGTTTGCATTTCTTGCATTCGCATTCCTAGTATTGCTCTACCAGGAGGCATGATCTGAAACATAGAACGTTTAGTTAGAATAGAATAACACCATACTTTATGCACGATAAGAGTAACACGATAGTGAAGTTTTTCCTAACACACTTTATAGCTTCCATCTCATTAGATGTGGCGCACTTCACACAAATTGATAGGACTCTACTTAGTGCGTCTTTTTATACATCCTATGATTCTTATACCTAGCTCTCTAATAAAAAGTTTTGTCACGCCCCGAGCTACCCCCGACACGCGGACACGGAACCTAGGACCACAAGTGATCCCAAGCTAACCCTGCTGGCATGATCATGAGCATACTAAAGATAATAAACTGAATGCATAGGATAAATTATAATTTAAACTAAAAAGATGGGGAATAACCATATACTACAACTTAAATATTTTATACAGTGAGGAGTTTAATATAAAGAAGTTATTAACTCAATACTAAGCTGAAACTAACAATGTTTGAAATTAGCCTCTAAACTTATAAGATATGTTGGGATGTGCCCTAGCTAAGTCTAGCAAAACTTAAACTAAATGACTGGAAGACTGAAAAGAAGCTCATGAGTGTTGTCCTCAGAGGATGAGAACTTACCACTGAATCTGCTGAACTAGAGATCAAAAATTAGTCTAAGTGCGTTTGGATGTTGATAACGTGAACCTACATCAAGAAAATATGTAGCGCACGTATGTGTTAGTACTTGATGCTATTGAGCATGTAGGATAGAGTAAAGCACAAATAGAACATAACTGAATAAGCATAAAAGCAAGTATAATAATCTCAACATGATATATTGAATTTTGAGATAATTGGATGCAATGACTAAATATATAACATACTGAGATTGGATACAAACTGATCTTTAAATATTGTCAATGCATTAGAGAGTCTGACTGAACTATGATATCTACTAATAACTGATAACAAAACCATATTAGCTAAATGTGGTGTTCGATATATATGCCGTACCTAACGGGCCCAATATACACTGCCAGAGGTATAAAGGCATTCGGGCATGATCACTAAACTTATTTTCCACAGAGGGGACTTACAACCTACTTGGCTAGTAGTTCTTGGACTAATTGGGTATGTTGCACCGATAGTTCTTGGACTAATTGGGTATGTTGAGTTTCTGTAAATACTAGATAGATCAAAACTTAACATGCAAATTTAGAATGCAACAATTAATGTGATGATGATGCATTAATAACTGAGGCATGTAGATCTAAAGTAATTGAAATATCTGACCTAGCATGTGTAATTCAAGAACTAAAGAAATACCTATCTAAGGTTCTGAAATTCATGCAATAATTTGAGAAATGACATTATATTCTAATTTGGAACATATAACTAATAAATTCATGAAGTTCTGCTTAAATTCTAGAAACCCTAGGACTAATGATGATATGGAAATCAAGAATCTGACTGAAAACTAGGGATGTAATGCGGGAAAGGAACCCTCTAGTTAAATCTCACATACCTGGTGATTAAATTCACGGAGGAACAGTTAGATTTCGGAGTAGGAACATTGTTGCATTCTTGAACTAGGGTTCTTGACCTCTTTCTCCTTTCTTGCTTTTAATTTTCTATGTTTTGATTAATAATTTGACGTAGGTAAATTTTAGTTATGTTTCTAGGCTTAAACTGAGTAAAATCTGATGATTAAGGGTAAGAACGATGTATCTCAAGGTTTGAATAAAGTGGAAAAAGACCAAAAGACCCTTAAGTTAATTATTGTCGGAACAAATGACGACCTGGACTGACGGTTTGTCGTTTCGGTACGTAGGTTGGGTCTATTTGACAAGCCTTTACGTAAATGGGCATAACTTTTTACTCAGAGGTGTTATGTTAACAAGGTCGGTGGCTATGAAAAACTAATTCAGTTATCTATCTTTTTGTATATCATAGGACACATAATTCATTTTGTGCTAAGATCTATGACCATTTGAAGTTTAACCAAACACATTTCCCCCTTAACTGGATGCTAACCTCCACCTACATTCTGACCTATGGACCGTAGATGGAATGACGCTCTGTGTTGGTCTATCATGGTTCATGTCAGAGAGTGGAAAAATGAGGCGTTTATCAACAAACACAGACTACAGACCGTAGGTATGTTCGTTGTTCAACAGTTAGTCAAATTTTTTGGGCTGAGTTTTTGGGGGTTTCATACTCAAATTATAGATGTCCAATATGGGCCGTGGGTCACGCTACGTTCCATCGATGGTAACTTTTGATTGCACTTGCAGATTTCTGAAAAGCATATTTTTTGTTTGTTTTGGATACGGGATGTTACATTGTATGTGAAGGTCAAATTACCAAGAACTAATTGATAAATTATCTCTTGATTTTTAAATTCGACATCTTAAAGTAGACATTTAGAAAAAGTAAAGTTAAATGGTAAAAGTCACACTACATTTATCGGATTTTCTTTTTTTTCTACCCAAACTATAACCATATATATATCTATATTAAAACACACATCATTTAATAAAGGATTACATGTATTTTGCACTCCTTAATCATATATATATATATATATATATATATATATATATATATATATATATATATATATATATATATATATATATATATATGATTACATGTATTTTGCACTCCCTATATATATATATATATATATATATATATATGAGCATCCTAGTTCCACCTACGTGGCGCCACCACAAACAAGCATTCCCTTTTAATTTATTTATTTCTAAAATTAGTCTTTCCCATTTTTAACTTCTTCTTCTGCACACTTAAGTGAAATATTTGATTCATAACTTCTTCTTCTTCTTCTTCTTCTTCTTCTTCTTCTTCTTCTTCTTCTTCTTCTTCTTCTTCTTCTTCTTCTTCTTCTTCTTCTTCTTCTTCTTCTTCTTCTTCTTCTTCTTCTTCCTTCTTCTTCTTCTTCTTCTTCTTCTTTCTTCTTCTTCTTCTTCTTCTTCTTTCTTCTTCTTCTTCTTCTTCTTCTTCTCCTTCTTCTTCTTCTCCTTCTTCTTCTTCTCCTTCTTCTTCTTCTTCTTCTTCTTCTTCTTCTTCTTCTTCTTCTTCTTCTTCTTCTTCTTCTTCTTCTTCTTCTTCTTCTTCTTCTTCTTCTTCTTCTTTATAATTAATTATTTGTATACTTTGCTCCTTTTGAGTGGTTCAATGAATAGAAGACACACTGCATTTTGTGGACTCAATTTTTCATTTTTGTTTCAGTCTACTGTCACTCATCCTGGTATGTTTTTTACAATTATTAATTTATACTTATGATATTCATTGTTGTTTTTGCTACATTTTTTAAACATTGTTATTTATGTTTCCCTACAGTTATTTGTTTATATGATTTTTTAATATTGTTATAATAATGTAAATATTAAAAGGAGCAAAAAAATAAAATTTCAAATTATAAACCAGCAATTAATTCTAATTATATGATATACAATAATGACTATTCTCTTAGACAAAATTATTTTTCTTAATATTTTTTCCGATTTTCCCTTACTTCTCTTTTATCCTTTTCGAGGATCCTTAATGTTTTGTTTGTGCACAACTTCAATTCCAAAACACTATCATAACTATATTACATATTGAATTCGGATTTTGGAAGATGATATTTTAATTTTAAAACACATAATGACTACATATTACTTATTTGTATATCATATGATTATTTAACTATTGTTATTAAAAACAAAATTTGCAATGAAGAAAATTGAGAAAATATTTATTTGACTCTCTAATAAAAGACATTATGTAACCATGGTAAAGTGAAATTCTATAATTTGGAAAAAATAGTGTTATGATTTTTAATTTTACCTTTTTTTTTTAGTATAACAAATGGTAAACTAGAGTTGAATAAGCTTGCAAGGAAAGTTGTCACTTTTATGAAAGCTTGATAATTTTATTGGAAAGTTATAACTTTTTTTTAAAAGGTGCAACTTTTACAAAAAGTTGTGACATTCATTAAGAGGAGAAACTTTTATGAAAGTTTGTAACCTGTATGAAAGATTGTGACCTTTCCAAAAATTTACGACTTTTTCGAAGAGTTGTGACCTTTTCAGTAAGACACAATTTTCATTTGTTCACACTACTCTTTAATAACTATAAATAGAAGGGTTTCCTCTCATTTTAACAAAACAAAAATTCTGAAGTTCTTTTTCTGCACAGTTAAATATTTTATTCAGAAATTTTTCTTCCACATAATTAGATATTTGTGTATTTTGCTCCAGTTGACTTGCTCACTAACAAGGACACTAACAAGGACAAAATCTACATTCATTGGGATCGATTTTTTTGGTTTTTAGTTTCATTCTATTGTTATAGATGCTGATATGTTTTTTTATATAGTCATTAATTTATGAGTATAATATTTTTTTTTTTGTTTTTACTACATGTTTTAAATATTGTTGTTTATGTTTTTGTGAAGTTATTGTTATAAGTATTTGTTAGTACAAAATATATGTAATTCAAACTATGCAATTTCACAAATAACTTTTTACAAAATACATCTATTGACAATATTTTCCAAAGAAATCTTTTCCTCTACAAGAAATCAAGCCTAAGAATTTATATGATATTATTTTGTTGTCATAATAATGTTAATATTAATAGGAGTAAAAAAACGAAAAAAAGTCAAATGATAAAATTAAAACTATTAATTAATTAATAATTATATGATACACAATGATGACTATTCTCTCATGCCGAAGTCCTTTTTTTAGAACTTTTTCCCCATTATCCCTTACGTATCTTTCATACTTTTCAAGGGACCTTAATATTTTGTTTGTGCAGAACTTCAATTCCAAAACTATCATAACTATATTACATATCAAATTTTGATTTTGGAAGATTTCATCTTAATTTTCAAACACATAATGACTACATATTACCTATTGATATGATTATGAAACCTTTGCTCTTGATAAACACATTATTTTTATAAACACATTTTAAACAAATATTTATTATTTTAAAAGTAATTTATAGTTTTATACTAACGATATTTGCAAAGAAGAATATTGAGAAAATATTTATTTGATCTCTAATTAAAGACACTATGTAACCACAGTAAATTAAAATTACGTAAACTAGGAGAAATGTTGTTATCATTTGTAATGTTACCTTTTACTTTAATATAACAAATGATAAATTAGAATTGAATAGTCTCTATACTCTTAAAATCAGATTTATATACATAGACTAGAACATCAAAATACAAAAAAAATTATTCTAATAGATTTTAAATAAAATTATTCTAATCGCGCGAAGCGCGAGCCTATTTACTAGTTGTATTAAAACAAGATGCCAAGTAACTGTCCACGTGAATAAATTTTTTCAGTTCTGTTGATCTAAAATCATATTAGCTTAAAATTTTAGGGGGTTAAAATTTTTTGGTAAAAATCTATATCAGATCATTTGTAAATATTCATGGGTAATTTGTAAAAAGATTCACCCAACATCTTCATGCTCCAACAATGATCCTCATCCTTCAATTGTGGTTTATGCCTTCGAATTGCTAATATCGACTTTGTCCTCGAACTCTACCCTATAAACTAGTAATTATGTTGTAGATTCTAGATAAATCAAGTCAAAAGTTAGTTATGAAGTGGTAATCGATGATAAACTCGACATTTTTTTTTTATTTTTATGTTTTGAGCTCAGGAGGTCTTTTCTATTTTTCATTTTTTGACCTCTGGAGGTCAGTATTTTTATCAAACAATTAACATCAAAACAACCCAAAGAATTCCAAATAAGCTATTTCAAAATAAAACTCATCCAACCCAAAGAATTTAAAGTAAGCTATTTTAAGTTAAACTTCATCCAAAGAAAATAACACAATATTTTCTACATATACATTAAACTATGTCAAAATAAACTTCAAAAACCTTCAAAATAAACTAAAATACGATCAAAGAATTCCAAAAATATAGAAGTCTAACATGTCAAATTGATATAACTACTCATTATCACCCTCATTCTCCTTATCTGAATTATCATTCTCATCACCCTCACTCTCCTTGTGAGACTTATCATTCTCATCACCCTCCTAATAAGATGCATCACTGCTGACCGGACATGGATGAGAAATATTTCCTAATCAAAAAGAAAAGTTGGTTGTTGGTAAAAAAATGTCACTTCTTTAGCCAATGCTTAAGTTTGAACCTCTGGACAGTAATTCCAATAACGAAATCAAGATATGAAATGTTATCAGAATTTGCTTATGATGTAGTTATTTTTGACCGTAAGTATTTATAAGTAATGTTATAAAAACTGTATAGTAGAACTACCACATGTTCCCCCTTAATGGTTAAGATCTAAGAGGAACTTGGGGTTATGTACTCTTTCAATTCTTCAAATGTGAATTACATGTTAAATGAAAGACCATGCAATCAACATTTAATGAAAATTTTGAAAGATCTTTGATTCGCTTCAACGACAAAGACACTTATAATGTATCAATTAAAAAACTATTAAGAGTATTTTTTTCTAAAGCAGTACTATTCTCAAAAATATCACACGTCACAACACCAAGTTCAGAAACCCTACATTCTAATTGTCCATATTAAAAGGTACAGAACAATACATTGTATAGACAATATTGCGGCAAGTTATGGTGATCTGTAGATACTGGTCGCTGTAATATAAATTTGCAGGAGGTGCATTGAGAGCATTAATATGTCTTCTCTTATATCATATAGAGACAATAAAAAGAAGCAACCTGGTATTTTCTTGAGTTTGAGGTTTTCAGCCTTCTGTGTTTCAATCTGCTGGCTTGTAGTTTCACCACTCAACTTCAGATGCACAAGCTGAAAAGAATTTTTAGTTGAGAGTCACTAACTGATCCACTCATATTCGTTTTTTATGAAGTAGTTCCTTTGACACCCATTAGATGCATTAAGTTCAATAACATATTTTACCAAACACGAGAGATTTGGTGATGAAAAATTGCAGTGCCCTCTGTCTTTAAAAGTAACGCTACAACAAAAGAGACTTTTATTGACATTTAATTTTACTTTTAGCGGCAATATGTATCTCCACAAAAACTTTTAGCGGCATTTAATCTATTGTCATTGCATCTAGTGTCACTTAAGGATTTAATGACATTTATATAGAGCGTCGATAAAGACCCATAATATTGCCAGTAAAGCTTTCATATTTATAAACTAGGTAAATTACCCGTGCAAACTATATGTTATTAAACTCACATTTATCATTCGGTAATATTCAAATTTTTGATATATACACTACATTGTCAAGATCATCAATCAGAAGTCAATCAAAAATTTTAAAAGTTCAATATTTTGTTTTTTGATTTTTTATAGAAAAATTACGAGTCATAGAGATATTTTAAGTATAAGAAAGAAGTCTAAAAATCTCCATGGAAATAGTTGGTCACAAGTAATGAAAATTTTGTAACATCCAAGAACTTATAAAAAACAATATCATACATTAAATAAGAGACAAAAATCCTCAAAAAAGAACACTCCCAAGTAAAGTGGAACATCACATCTATGCAAGAAAATAATTAACTAATTCAAATGGAGGACCTTTGGATCCTTTCTTATGACCCTAAAATAGTTATTAGTAACATAAATATATTCCTCATCAACATAGAATAGTCTTTACTATTCCTTAGGTTTCATATCATTAACCCAACTTATTTGGAATTGAACCATAATTATTGTTATGATTATATTATGTTGTTACAAAGAATTAATGTCATTATCAATTAAGCAGCAGACGACATCATTTATAATTCGATATTCTAAACCAAACTTTTTACACATAACCTATTCAAATCTCAAAGAATAATTTTCTGGGTGCTTGTACTCATAATTATCCACATAGAATAATAAATACAACCTTACTTTCCTAATAATCAAGAAAAATATTGAATGTTGCTTAAAATATATTTTAAGAATATACTTTGTCGCTATTTATCCCGTCAACATTGAATCTAATGACAATTAATTAATGTAGGTAAAGTCTCTAGCACTCTTAGTTTATGTGCATATTTATTGATGATAAAAAAATAGTTTTGTTTTAGTGTATTTTGGACAGTTGTTAGTTTCAAGTAAACCTAATATGTTATTATGCCAAAAAAGAAGAGACAAAGAAATATGAAAAATTAGATAACTTGAGATAAAAGAAGTGAATTGATTGTCTGTATACTGATATTCTAGAAAGGGTGCAATGGCATATAAAAAGTTTGTATGTAAGAATGAGATCTCAAACTAATATACTAATTGTGGCAAACAAGAGAGCAATTTGTTTGGTTCTTTTAACAAATGTCAACATTGATTTAGTATTAGTTATCATATATTTATTGTTCTATACTATCAAATATTGCACAACCCACAAGAAATTTTCAAAAAAATATACAAATAAAACTGTAGAAATAGATAAAATAGAAGATAAATTTTCGATCATCCTCACTGGAATTTTAATACAGTTTCTTTAAAAAGACACCAGAATAGAAAAAACAACTTGCAATAGATACATGAGTTACTATGACTTACAGTAAAAGATTAAACTTCATTAGATAGGAGGAAGAAAATTTTGAGGAATGAAATACACTTCATAAGAAGCTTAATTTATTTATTTAAATTTGTCTCCCCTACAGAGAAAAAAGTAACAAATAACAGTCGCAAAAATAAATGTTTTGATATTAAAGAACCAAATATTATGAATTAAACAATTTCAAATGTATTATCAGTTACGGTATGAGAGGTGTAAGAGTAATAATATCACATTGCGATTAAAGTAATATTTCTGTGTTTATATGAAGAAATATGTAGGATGGGAAGAGAGAGAAGATCGTTTTTCAATCATCCTTGAAAAATTTCTAACAAAATTTAAAAAAGTTCACAAAAACTAAAAACTATAAAAAGAAATAGGCATAGTTACATGAATAACAATGAGTTATAGTAAAGATTAATCTCTTTGAAGTAGAAGGAAGAGAATTTTATGGAATGAAACAAACTTCATAAGAAAAATAATTAATGTATTTCAATTCGACTACTCTGTAAATTAAAAAAACTAAAGATAATAGTGGCAGAAAATCCCTCAATTTATATTAAATAAAGTGTAGGTCACAAATCTTTGGAAAATGTGCAACCCATCAGAAAGGTCACAACCTTATATAAAAGTCACAATTTTTCGTAAAAGTTGCAACGCTTCCTAAAAATCGTAACTCTTCCTAAAGGTCACAACTTTTCATAAAAGTCACAACTTTTAATAAAGTCACAAATTTTCATGAAAGGGGAAGGCTAGTTTTGATAATAAATAAATATAAAGGGGAACTCTTATTTGTGGTGGCGCTACGTAGGTGGGCCTAGGGTTATCTTTTATGTATGTATGTATGTGTATATATATATATATATATATATATATATATACACTATTTCTCGATACGTGCTTTACACATGTATATTACACGTTTAAATGAAAACAAAATTTGGCTCATTCTTTGTTGGCTAAATACATATATGAAAATGTAAAAGAGAAAAACTGTTGTTACTTTACCCTCCTAAGGAATATATATATATATATATATATATATATATATATATATATATATATATATATATATATATATATATATATATATATATATGAAAATGTAAAAGAGAAAACAGTTGTTACTTAGTTATATATATATATATATATATATAATATATATATATATATATATTATATATATATATATATATATATATATATATATATATATATATATATATATATTAGTATTCTAGGACCATCGGGTGGTGGGGGGAGATTATCTCCATACAGGTGATCATCATGGTAATGTTGTCAGTCATATGCCGGATTTGTTATAATATAACATAAATAAATAGAAACTCTGGTGATTCATCTTTTGGAGTTTGTTCTTGATATATCGATCTTGATATCCCAAACCGTGATTCTCCCATAAAGGCACCAAACATATTTGTCGAAGAAGCTAAGATGATTTAATTTTTTGTATTCCATTCAGCCTGAAAAACTTTCTCTTTGTAACAATCCAACTGATGAATATGAATGTATGTGAGTCATGGTACTGATGTAGCAATTTGAATTCCATACAATGAAATAATAAGCCTATTTATAGTGATGTAACCGTTAAAATTTCGTAAATAACTGATTATACACTTTTTATTTTTCATGCATCCTTTCAAATTTCCTAATAAAGTGATTAAGTGTTTTTAACTTTCAAATTAATCGACATTTTGATTAAGTCTTTTCAACTTTCAAATTAATTGTCAAAAAATATTGTTCAATAATATTATTTAATTAATTTAAAATTTAATTGATTTTTAATATGTTGTAAGGTCTAAATAGTAATTCAACTTTGAAGTTTAAAGCTTCCCACTTATAATATATATATATATATATATATATATATATATATATATTGCCTAAAAATGGGACTTGTTTTAGTGGAAATTATTGTGAAGATTATAAATGACTATGAATTTACCTCAATTCATATGTATAACTAGAGAAACAAATAAAAAATAGAAATAGAAAGAATAACACAACTCAAACAACGTCAAGAAAGAATAATTAAACTTAATGCATCAACTTTCTTGTCTTCAAGAGGTAAAAAAAGAATTACATATAAGATTGTGTTCAAATTACCAAAACAAATAAAAAAGGGAATGCATTCAACAATGAATAAACAAGAAAATTGAGTCCGTGAGAGTATGACAACTTGAGTCATGATCATATGTAATATAGGAAGGATAAGTCAAGGAACTTGCAGTGCTGCCAGAAATAAAGGAGAAAGATAACTCGATCAAACAATCAAATTTAATTTACTAAAATTTACAGTATGAATAAAATAAAGGGACCATAATTGAAAAGTTTTACAGAAAAATGAGAGAAGAGACTGATAAAATAAAATTGAAAGAAAACAAGTAAACAAAGAATAAGGAAGGAGGATTTAACAAAAATCAGGAACGATAAACGCCTTGAGCAATGTTTATTGGTGTTTCTTCATTGTCACTTTTGGGATCGGCAACCTAGTAAAAATCATCAGAGTAGATGAAAAGAATTTATTGCAAAGCTAATGTTAATAACATAAGTTAAAATTTTAAAATCAAGTACCCTGTCTAGTAGTGCTTTCATGAGGTTGTTCCTTCTCAGTAACACTGCCATGAGGTTGTTCCTCACGTGTCTTGCTTTTACTCAACTTCTCTTTCATCATGTCCTTAATATAATTGGGATTACAATTTGTCACATGATCAATGTTATTTAAGTTATGTGAAAAGTACATATCAGTGTAACGAAACTTATGACCCTTTCAACAATTTATTTTAAATTTATCGCGTCAATTATCCTACAGCAGTACCAAGAAAAAACAGGCTAACGTTGATCCATGGTGTTCTCATCAAAGCTGAAAAGTGCTCTGTCCTCATCCACGACTTAAACTCCATCACAATGTCCTTGATTTCCATAGTGTACGCCACATGTAGTACATCTTTTTTACTTTTTAGCACAAAAGGATTTAGGTATGTAAATAAGACAAAAGTATAACAAACAACTTTAGCAGTTGAGTTCTACCGTTACTTTGAATGAAAAGTTACAACTATGTGAAAGTCGTATAAAAAAAAGTTGTCAAGAAACTTATACAAATGCTCTCAATTTCGTAATGTAAGTCGTTTTGTAGATTACGAATTTTCAGTGCTATACAGAACATAGATTGATCCTTGCATCATGTTCCATGTATCTTCAACTTGTTATTCATATTCTCTTGGAATTAACTTGGCATCATCAATCTGGAACTAAAGAATCAGTTAACTTACCCGAAAGTAATGAACCTTATGTGGACAAATAATCCAACTCTATTGCGCTCTTCTAAGCTTCAGCTGCATTATTGAAAAGTTTGTAAATGTCACTGCAGATTGCCACACTACTTGAGGAAACAACTAACAATATCATGACTGATGAAACTAGTATGGCCCTCTTGGTTGCAATTCCGTGTGTATCTCTGTGATCAATGACAAACATGGATAATTAAGTTTAAGTATGTAAGAATGATTACATATAAGTAGTTGAAAAGGTAAGATGGTACTCACCTAAGGACAATAGCAGCTGAATAAACTAAAACAACAAAGACAGTAGTCACGCGAGTAAACTGGAAGGCATCCCAGATCTTAGGTACACAATTTGCTCCAAGAAATATGAGACAGATGAGATTTGCTATGACTGAAAGGAATCTGCGATTATCATAGGCAATAGGAATTGCACAGATAAAAAATTTGCCATCCATATAGAGGAGAAGGAAAAAGAAGACAATTGGGAAAACAAACATCAAGTGGATCACATAGCTCACTCGCACCACATCATTGAGTAATGAGCCGTAAGGAAATTCAAGTTCACCATCAAAGTTGGGGAGTACATCATCCAAGGTATGATCACCAAAGAGAACGAATCCGAAAAAGCTTGTTGCTATATGTACAGTTGAGCATAACAAAAATTTGAAGTACTGACTATTGACTTAATCTGACTTCCATCTCTTAGCTCATTCTTTATTGGATGTACTGTAATACTCATCAAACAAGTATTAGAGCTTTGTATGTTTTACAAGTATTTTTTGGCCACTCATTGAGCAGTTATCAAGTCACATTCATTTTAGCACATCCCATGCAATGAAAATAAACATGAGGCTTTACATATGATCCTATTATCTGATGTTCAAAAATCAAAATTGTAGCAGAAGCTAGAATGTTCTATCTTTGTTCTACAAATTACCGGAGAGTCTGTAACCTGACACAGAAAATTCCTCCCAAACTATAGATACAACACAAGTGTAAAGCAAAGTCCTATCGATGTGATAAAATATAGTTTAAGGACTATGACAAAAACAACAAAAATTTCACCAACCATCTTTTTTAGCATGTCATATATGAATCTCTAGAATTTCAATAGGGAGCAACTATAGTCCAATATATTGATATCCATGAAACAGATAATCAAGTAAGAGATGAAGAGTTGTGCAACTAATACTAACAGTAAAACAGTTAAAATAGTGTTACATGCCTCTTGCTTCTATCTGAAATGAAAATTTAAATTCTCACACGAAAGTCTTCATATAAGCAAAGTTAGAACAGACCTACTAGCCTTCAGTACTTATTATATTTACTTCAAATTTTTTCATATATATATCACCAATTCACTGTGCTCACATATGATATCAACATTCCATCAGAAATGTGCATCAATAACCTAGAACTTGGAGTGTCACGATCCAATGTTCATCCTAGAAGTAAGGGAATCCTTCAAGTAGGAACACAGGGTACTTGACCTCTACAAGGTCTTATACAAGACCTTAGACACTTATTAATTGCATAAATATGAAAAGTAGTGCGAAATTAAGACTTTTGTTTTAAAACATAATGCGGAATCATTTCATAAAACTTCTAACATACGTCTCAAAAACAATCTATGACATCATAACTACAATAGTCTTGGGTCACAGCCCATTAAAGTCTAAACGTAGAAAAGAGCATAAAATACAACATAGTGGTGGTTTCCTCGGATGCTATGAGGATTCACCAATTTTCACTTCTTAAAAGCCTTAGAAACTCTACCCATAAAAGAAACTCAATCTTCTCAAGAACCTACTCTGATAAATAAAATCTTATCGAAACGTGACACTCAGATCAATCAAGATTGTTAAATTATCATTTATTATCCCTAATTTTCAGTGCATTAAAAATATTTTATCAAGCATTCATTATTCAAAACATCACTTCGATAGAGAGGGCTCAAGATTATTAATTTCAGAATCTGTGGATTTCAGATCAATCATAGAACATACAATCAAGTAAATCGGGAACTTCACCATATCATTCAATGTTTATCAAGCACAATTAAGAGTCTATCTATCAATTAAAATAACCCATAACGTACCTCCATCAAAGATTTGAAGTCAAGCAAGCTACTTCACTGATGCGTTTCCTTTTCTCAATGGTCTAGAATGTTTTTAATTTATCAAGTATGCATAATATATCAGCAAACCAATCCGTAGACACTCATATTACAATAACAAAATTCCTAAAATTTTATACCAACTAATGTATGAAGGTTAATATTTCTCAAATTGCAAGTGTAGATTTAAGTCTTATTTCCTCTCAATACATTAATACACCTGAAATTTAATTATCTATAGTAATATATAAACCATTCTATGAAAATCTAGCACCATAAAAAAATCTATTATATCGAAACTAACTAAGAACTCATTGAATTCAATCCACTTGAAGTAAAATTGCAGAAGCAAGATAGACTCTCTACTCTACATCGTAATTGATAATTTCTCATAACCCTCAAGTAATCATTGTTATGAAATTATTATCTACTCACAATTTTATTCCCATAATAATCAATCTTTAAAACAAAGAATTATACTTGTCCTTAAGGTTTTAAGAAACAAAATTTAAACAATTTCTAATAATTCTCTAGCCAAAAACATATAATATATAGTAAATCATGCTAACATAATCAATAACCTCAAAAATTATCCGTCATTAGCCAATAACGAACATTTTCCCTCTCAAATTGTCAAAGAACGTACTACGAAAGTTCCAAATTCCAAATTTCAATTTCAACATTGCCAAATATGATGTAACAACTCTTTTTCACTTCTTTTTTGTGAGCCACACAAATAAAAATGCAAACATTCATAATCTTTTCAATGTCATCAAAAGAAGAAACAGATGTGCAGGTTTTTATAAGCATCAGAGCATGTACAACAAAATCCATCCTTAAATAACAATACCGTCATAAATATTGTGCAACCAAATTGATGTTTCCTCCAACTTTCCCAACAATGTAACCTTGTATAACACAATCTAGATAGGAAACATATCCACATATGTATCCATCTATAGTTGGTTCACATCAACAAAAATGTACCTATCATAGTTCTAAAGCAAAGAATACAATAATAACCTTGGGAAAAACCAGGTTCACTGCAACAATATATCCCAAACCATGGCCAGAAAAGGAATTTCTTTTGATAAATTGCTACAAATTTCGTTACGAGCAATACAAGTAATGGCTCTTATAGGAAAATAAGACAGTAAAGATAGCAATTTTGTCCCTAAAGATGTAGTCCTCTCTATCATATCTGAGTCAAAATCAATTTCTGATTAAAAAGATTTTTTTTTGCATCAAGTCAAAACAAAAGATGTGTTAAGTGTTTTTTTTAATTGAAGCAAAAAACCAAATAAATATCTACATGCTGTATACGAAAAAGCTAACCTTTTGAGCTTGGCGACTTCATCGAAGGAATCATCCAACTAAATGACGCAAAAAAATGGTTCATATACATGTCAGGATACTCAGACTGAAGATACTTTTTAACCGAAATATTACTTTGAAAAAGATTTTTTCGTCCACCTTTTCGAGCCTAAAAATGTTTTGGAAGATACAAATATCTATCTCTAAAGGTACCTGAACTTGAAACTCTTTTCCCTGCCCGCCGACCCCACCTATCACCGGCAATTGGAAAATCTACAGGAGCATATGTTAAGCCTTCACCAGAGTGACACTCATAAACAGGGTAAATTTCAAACTCTGTTTCACTGATTCTAGAAGGACTCCCATTATATAAAACATGTGCACGACTCTCCCCGACCTCCTCCTTGTCAAACATTTAGCTGGAAATCTCTAACTCTGTTGATTTAAATAGAAGAATGAAACATAAAAATAAGGAACGTCAGAATTCCACAGTAGAAATCAAACAATTTTGGATATAAAATATTGGAGGAAAAAATAGCTAAAGGAGAAAACAAAAAATATAGAAATATTCTTCAACAAAAACAAGATAGCTAATTTTTTATCCAAAGAAGTTATGCTTCAGATGAAGAAAAATGTTAGAACTTTCGGCATGAGCTACAAAAACACTATCCTCCCAAGGAGACATCAAAGCTGATCAGTAGAATGTTTGTGTATAATGCAACATGCCCGACAGAAACACCTAAACTTCAAAGCCACCTTAGGTGTAAAATATTACTAAGATACTTAAAAAATTACTTTTGAAGAACTTTGTAAGAAACGACAAAATTTTAAGAATTTTTTAAAAATAGAAACTTAAAACCTTTAAAGAAAATAGAATCTGGAAAAAAATTAAAATAATAAACAAAATATTTTCTAAAATAAATAATTTGACCTCACTAAAAGCAAAATGTTTCCATAAGAAAATTATTTCCCTCAAGTACTCAAGGGTGATGGAATATATCCTCTCATAATGGAATAATGTTACGTATTAATACATAAACCACGGTGTCAGCAAACCAGTCAACAACAGTAAAATCATTTAGAATACTATATTTAGTAGAAAAGAAAGAAATTCAAAAATTAGTTATTGAAAAATAAGAGAAACCAATCTATTTATAGAGAATAGATGATAGTGTGAATGGCTTCTGTTATTACTTATCAAAAAGACGCTCAGCCCTTCAAAAAATTCACAACCTTACGAAAAAATCATAGCTTTTTATCCAAGTGTCAACTCTTCATAAAATTTGCAACTATTTAGGAAAGTCAAAATTGTTTACAAAAAGTCAATTTCAATTACATCTGTTTCAACCCAAAAATTACTCTTGCCATCAAATAAATTGTGGCCTTGAAGGGTTCTATTTAGTAGATCCCACAACAAACCAATCCTAATATGGGTCTTGAATCCTTTTAATTTGTTAAAAATTAAGGTTTTCACCAGTTCATGAAGAAGAATAAAAATAAAAAAATCTCCTATCAGAAATGTAAAAAAATCTCTGTCAATAATTATACAACTCATTTTTTGTTTCAACACATTAAAGTTATGTTTTGAATTTACTTCACCCCTATTTTATTGAATGTTAGTTAGTGTCTCGACCCAAAACGAGTCATGAGTAGAACCCACACTTAAACTCCTATGTGAGAGAACAAATGAATCCATCCCAAACTTATATTTATCATTAAACTTATGAAATACTAATCATAAAGTGGAAGCTAAAATCTTATTAGTGTAAGAAACACAAATCATATAAAGTCTACTATATGTAATTTTCAAAACCTGAAAGTCATCATATTAAGGACATCTAACCTTCAAATACAGTCTAAGAATGCTAAATACACGAAAATAAATTAATAATATAGTTTATGTCTCAAATGTAAAGACATCATGTCATGACCGAGAGAGTTTAAACTATCTTTAATGAGTAGCGCAACCTCGAACCAGATATGCTGATGACTAGCTAGGGCTGAGGGCAAGTCAAAGTCGCCAGTACATTCCCTGCATTCCATAAAAGGGAACAAAGGAAAACACATGTACGTTTCAATACAGAGCAAGATGTAATGAGTAGGTATCATCGGCCAATCCAAAATAAAACTAATATACAATGAAAAGTAATATAAAATCAATAATAATACTTAGCATGTGAAAAGTAACAAACAACATGAACCAGTGACAACAACTCTAAAGTAAGTACACAATCAATCTCAATATCAAGCACACGTATGGGGACTCATGCCTCCACACAATACTCATTTGGGAAATGGGTTCTTTGAAATTGAGTACATTAAGTTAATTCAACATATTTTTCCTTTCATGTTACCATTTCGGAGCGTCACACTCAGATCCAATTATTCCGTGTTGAAAAGTGACACTCCAATCCAATAATACTGTGTCAAAAAGAGACACTCAGATTCATAATGATGTGTTGGAACATGACACTCTAATCCTTAATGTTGTGTTCGAACGTGACACTTTGATCCATAATAGCGGTTGGAATGTTAAATCTGATCCATTTATATTGTTAATGTAACATTTATTATCACCACATTTTTCATAAGCTGTATTGACCATGTTGATATGTGTTGAAAAAAGCTTTGGAACAAGTGAATAAGCATGTAATGAATGTTGAACTCTTATGAGATGAAAGTGATGTTTGAGTTGCATTGTGTAAAAGGTCATGAGGTGATGTTGATTTGAATTGTAACTCATGTTTTGATGTGTTGTTGATTGGTCTTCTATTCTTGATTCTATTTTTTCCTTTCAAAGAATTTTAACGTCATTCGGGGACGAATATTCCTAAAGGGGGGATAATGTAATACTCCGAAATTCATAAGTATAATATAGAGCCTAACACTATATTCTAAGAGTTTTAAAACTGTTTTAAGGTCAAATATAATGTATATAAGTCATTAGAAAAGTCTTAGAATCAAAATGTCAAGGAACATCCATGACGTCCGGAAACTAGTTCAAGAGGTTCTAGCGTGCCTTATTCTATTTGAAAAGTTTTTAAGAACTGAAAAATGATAAAATTTGGTGAAAATTTATATAAAAAACATTAAATTTTTTTCATAGTCGAACGTCCGGGTACGAATCTCCAAGAACCAAACAAAGGGTCCTTGAGAAGGGCCGTTCCTGTTTGGGTAAAAGACGTCAAAACACAGTGCCATCAGGCGTAGCCAGCCAATGAGGCATAGGACAATCGACGAGGCGTCAATGGTCCTTTAGTCAATCTCGTGAGGGTTCATGTAGGCAAGTCTTTGACCAAAATGAGGGATGTGCAGCACGGAAGGGACACTGGCCGTTGACTGACCTATGACGCATAGGTCGGGGTCTCGTAGGTCAGGTCACTATTTTGGCTGCCACATTTTAATTAATCAAATTAATTACTTAGATGGTTATTAAATTAGTTAGGGTTTAAGGGAGGTCTAATGAAGTTTGTTAATCACCTATATAAAGCCCCCTAAAGTAATTAAACTATACCCAACTCAAATAATTCCCAAAACACAATTGTTCTTCCTTCTCCCTTCTTTTTCTCTCCCAAACAGAAGACCTCTATTGAAGGCTAGGTCAAGATCTAAGGGCATAAAGAAGAGCATTTTTCTTGATCATATTCCATCAATTAACAAGGTATGCGATTCCTTTCACTATTGGGTTTCCTTTCCCCAAAGGGTTCCTTCCAATTAGGACTAACCAAAGAGACGATGAACTCACACTTGCTGGTAAAATAGTCCTCGGAGGAAAAACATATTACAGGACCGGACTGATGCTGCGGGATGTAGCAGAAAGGCAACCCACTTGTCCTGATCGGAAGAAGAAAGAAAGAGAATGGTGGCTCCTTTCCTTACAGTCAAGTGGCTTTCAGCTCCTTTTGCCCAGGGGACATCGTCGGAGAACAATGTCGGGGACAGGGTGAGAGCCTCCCATTGGTTACGCCCTTTAAGTGTCAGTTCTTCCATATTTAGATATGGAGATATCGAATCAAGCTTTTATTGCGACATGCTATGCTTTCTCCCCCATTGCTAGTAGGTTGATGGGTCGCGCGCCCGGCACACATGTTTTGGCCTTCTGTGTCCATAACTCAAAATAGGTGACCTAACGGCCGCCGCCCGACTAAACATACCAATAGTCACCAGATTCATATGAGCTACTGAGGAGTAAGCAATGATCTTCTTAAGATCGATCTGCCTTAAAGTGGTCGAGGAAGTATATATTATAGCAATCGCGCTTAAAGTATAAATGAAAGGAGTGGAACAAAGTGTCGCTTCGGGAAACATGGGTATTGAAAATCTTAAAAACCCGTAGGTTCCCAATTTTAAAGCAATTCCTGCCAAGATGACGGATCCTGCCGTAGGTGCCTCTACATGAGCTTCGGGTAACCAAATATGAACTGGTACCATAGGCCTTTATCTTGTTATACGATAATGCAGCGCAAGGAATAATTCGTATGCGCTTTCGCAGGGGTTTTCTTGGCCCTTTTGCTTTAGCTTTCCCTTTTTAGTATTGTAGGAACTTTATGTCCTGAATGAAGCAATCTCTTGCTTGTAAAGTATAGAGCTTTTATGTTCAACTCACGTATCTTTTCGTTACACTCATTCGGTTACGCAACAGGCTAAGCCAGAAAGGAAGATAAATTGCTATTGTTGTTAGCAGTTACAGCAGAGACAGAGATGAAAGCGTAAGAAACTCAAGAACCTTTTGGCCGCCTTTAGGTCTTCTTACCGAGATCAAATTGAACTTCGAACAATCGTAACTTTAAAGAGAAAGAATCTGACTTCAATCCTATTGGCTTTCAACTCCCAATTCTACCTAGGAATGAAATCAATTAGACTTCCACGGAAGTCAGACTGAGGAAATAGTTGCAGCTCTTTTTCTTGAGTTAGAGGGATGAATCTCAAATTCTTACTTTCTCTTTGCTAAGGAAGAAGCCTAAGCATCAATCTCAAATGATTGGCTTTCGACTCCTATTTCCAGGATTGAGTAAGATTGACTTCGATTTCATTCGTTTCAGTATTTCAGTAGAGCCTGTAATCAGTATATTTTGTTTAGGATTGACGATTTGAAGTCAAGTAATTTCTTACCGATTTTCACTCTCTTGCTGCGCTCCTTCAAAAAGATGAGTTTCAAGTGGGTTTTCTTCTATTACAAATTTAAACTTCTAAATTGCTTTGTTTATGGTTTCTTTTGATTACTTTACATAGATTGTGATCTATTATGATTCAATCATTCTAGTTTTTGGTGAATTACTCTAGGTTATGAAGTACATCATGAATTTGACCTAAATCCCTAACCCTAGGCTATGAACTAGTGATCAATTGTTGTGTAGTTATTCGATTGACTTTATAATCTTGTTGATTACTATTGAATGATGATACTACATCTGTTGCTTGGTTTAATTGGATGGTTGATGGTAAAACCTTGTATGATGGCTTGTGAAGGAGATCGGGCTAAGTCTTTTGATCTCAATCCTTTTACTTCAATTATGATTAATCGTGTTTTATTATGAAGTTATATTGAATTATTACTTATGATAATATTGATTAAGGTTTGTGTGATATTGAATTGGATGACTTGTGAGTTGTTGTCTTTGATGTAATCACATGAGGGTAGTGATTAATTTGCCTATGTGTCTTGTCATAATGTGATTATATAAATATTCTAACCTCACATGTGTGAATTGTAATGAAAGGATAATACTCATGCAATTCGTATTGAGCTATGGTGATGACTATATAATTGGTAGAGCCTATGACCTAAACTAAGTTATGACTATTAATGAAAGACATTTGAAAAGAGGCTTTAGCTTAGCGCCAATTGAACTAGAAATGATGAGTGTCCCTTCCCACATAGGGAAGGTAGGATGATTAATGTACTCATAAGATTGGAGACTATAATGCATGTAGCATAAAGAGGGTTCCAACTAAGTTTCCTAGTTCTTGAACTATGTTGGCCCCATAGGAGTACTAGCTAGTGGTTCCACATAGATGATACGTTCATGTTTTTATACTACCTTGGCAAGTAGTCCACCTTCTTTCGGTATAGGGTTCCATGACACCGGATTACATATTAGCTCATTTTGTCTATGTCGGTGAAGGAAAGATGTTCCCAAAAGGTAAAATGAGCAATGAAGTGAACACTAACTAGGATGACCTAATGGGTTTAGCTTAGTCTAGGTAGGGTTATGGGACTCTACCTATACATTGCATAAGTTCGCCTTGAGGGAAGTCTTAGAAGGATGTTCTTCTGTGTTTTTGTGCTTATAAATGTAAATGATATGTATATGATGATTTTACATGTTAATGAAACTATGTGATGTTTGTTTCACTTATGAACATGTGTTTGGTCTCTATAGCTAAAGTATGATGATATTTTCTCTTAATGATATGGTATGTGAAGTTGGACATTACTTATAGTTCTTGTTGGGTTTGCTTGGTTGAGTAAGTTTATGGGTTCTTACTTAGTAATTGCCCTAGTGGACTTAATGAGGGTTCATGATTAATGGTCTTCCTATGGTTATGATGTTATGAACTCAATTATGTTGATATGCACACTGACTTGACTAGTCTTGGTATTGTCATGTACTTGACTTAATGAATATGTACTATTGTATTGTATTGGTTCTTGAATGTGCATAAGGCA
The DNA here is from genome assembly GCA_032847665.1 of Solanum chilense. NCBI lineage: Eukaryota > Viridiplantae > Streptophyta > Magnoliopsida > Solanales > Solanaceae > Solanum > Solanum chilense. The sequence goes on along the minus strand of CM064971.1, from coordinate 63,081,199 downwards.
TTTCAAAGTAAATTAGCATGCCCTAATGAAATACCCTTTTTAGCATGATTTCTATGTTGTATGTGAATATTGTCCTATACTTAGTACAATTGATGTGCTAACCTAATTTCCCCTCTTCCCCCCAATATTTTAGGTCCCCTCGTTGAAGGGTTTGTGAAAATTTTTGTAGGAAAGCTTGTAATCACTCTCCAAGTGGGTATGTCCTCATGTCCGCAGATAATGCCTTGTTATTACTCTAGCTATGGTTCTTTGTTATAGTCTAACGAGAATCATGTCATTCATGTTGTTTCGATATATTGTTCTAAGCCCTACGTGGCATATCTACATTGTGTAAGGGCTTGTTCCCATATGTTTGACTCCATTTAGATTGTTTAATATGAGATATACCTTTTAAGACTATGTTATATATATACACACACACACACACACACACACACACACACACACACATATATATATATATATATATATATATATATATATATATATATATATATATATATGTATGTATGTATGTTTTTGTGTGTTTGTGTGTGTTCCATAAAAGTAGAAGACAATGTAATCTTCTTATAATCCATATAAATATATTATGTGTAAGCGAGAGGTCTAAGTAAACCTCATGAAGTAGTGTAGAGGAAAATTTTTAAATTTTCAGTATTTTCACCGAATAATGAATGCTAAGAGGCTAGTCCTAATCCTCTCCGAAGATGACAACAATGGTCACATATAGGGGGTACTTCCCGAATGTGACATAATTCATACGAAATTTCTTAAGCAAATCATCCCAAGTTAGAACAAGAGGTTTTACCTTGGCATTCGGAACACTAAGCCATAAATCATAAGCATACTTTTGTAGTATTGAAATAAAATACTTAAATTTGGCAACATCTGAATACTCAAACTGCTCAAATAGCCCCTCCATGCACTTCAACCATTGTTCATCAGTGGGATCAAAAGTATCTTCAAACTCCACTCCACCCATTTTCCTTATTTTCTCATAGTTAATACCGTTGGGATCATGCATCGGTTTAGCAATGTTGTCAGCCTTTTGTTGAAAAGGAGGATTCATGGATTGATTACCATAACTCGTGTGAGGATGTGAACAAGATCTTATACGTTGATGGTTTCCCACTTCAAACCCACTAGTATGGGGAACATATTGATTAGATATATGTTCTCCAACCCCTTCTAGTGCATGATGTCAGGAACCAGAGGTACCCGAACCTTCTCGATCAGCTTTCATAGGTCCATTAGAAAAAGAAGTCATAACTTAATTTCGTCAAAAGGGAATATCACATTGCATTACAGATATGTACATCATGTGTGGGCACTCTACAACGAATAGTTTATATTGCAAACCATGTAAGTGAACATGAAATTTAAGTATAACCGTTTTGAAAGCAAAGTACTTTAAAAGTAATTCACAACAAAAGTCCTAGAATCAGAAACCTAGGCTCAAATACCAACACTTGTAGTGACCCCCTTTCGGAAGTACTACCCTTTAATGAAGAGACCTAATTTAATACTTTTGACATTCCAAAGCTATTAACAAGGGAATATTGATTTTAGTCTAGTAGCTAAACTAGGTTCATAAACAAAAAAGGAATAGTTAAGGATGTGCATCCTACCCATTTCTACATTTATTTCATGTAAAATTAATATTGGGCAAAATTTTAACTTATTCAAAAATAATCAAAGCAAATAAATATGAGATTTTCATGCGTATATTAGCCTCACACTATAAAAGTGATTAAAAAAATATTACAAACTTCTGAGTAGACAAATAAGGTGGTTTATGCTTCAGACAACTATTCAAGTAGTAAATTTAATATATTTCCATACTTGGGATTACATAACCCAACAGAACAAAATAAATAGTAATTCTTATATTACTTACCAAGGTGACATGATCGAATTAGCCCTCAAAGTTTCACATAAATATACAACACATAGCTCATGTACAAGACCCAAGGTTTATACAAAATACAGATGCTTTTATGAAAATGTGATCTTTCCTCTAACATTCCCTACAATAGAAACAATTATCACTAAGCATATTGCTTAGTGGTGTAAAAACTATAGGTTCGGGGCCCTTAGAATTGACAAGATACCTTTCTATAGTCATGGAAAGCACAACTGGATCATAAGAAATAAAGGGAAGAAGGACAAATATACCCTCAATTTTTTTAAAATGGTATATGTATACCCTTCGTTATACTTTCAGGACGTCAATACCCTTGCCGTCAAAATTTTACGCATATATACCCTTTATTTTAACGGTGGTACACGTATCTCGATCCTAACAACTGACCTGATATTTGTTAAATTTCTGCCCAAAATTTAAAAAAAATACACTCGAATTTATTTTAGAAGCCACCTAAATACATAATACCCATAAACCCAAAAATATTTACCAGATCCCCAAAATCAATTCACTTAATTTAACATTAAGCAATTTAAACACTTGTTTAAAAACATCTTTCCCCATCTTCATCCTCAAATCATCTTCAACACTAAATTCTCCAATTTCTGCTCAACTTCCTCCTAGAACAGAAATATCCATACAAACAACACACAGATTGATACTAGGATTAGAATTTGGTTAAGTAGTAGGGTTAGATTTGTTTGGAGAGATGAGGTGAATGAGAATAAGAAGGAGTTTTGGGGTCGTAGTAGGATATTAAATCTTAAATAAGGTGAATTTTATTTTATCTAAACAAACTTAGAATATGTAAAGCAAACTCATAAATGAGTTATTCCTCAAAGAAAAAATCAACAGCAATTTGTTCCAGTAGATGGCTTACTGACAAGTTATGAGCTTTTCCTTTCTTCTTGTGCTCATTCACACGGGAAATGGTCAAATTATTTCAATTCATTATGATATAGTAGTTCGTAAAATGTCGATCATGTCTCTCTTCTCTAAATGATTCCAATTTCTCTAGATTAATCAACTTAGTATTGATGAACCATCGGGATATGGTTGTGTTCTCGTTGATGGAAGTTTCTTTGGTTGATACAGTGCTTTAATATTTTGCCCTTCTGATTATGATTCGGCCTACAATTATGGATCTTAAGCGTCGTACAGTGGCGGAGCTACGTTTGCCACCTTTGTTTTTGACCTTAAGTGAATTGATTTGGTGATTAGGGTTAATATTATTGATTCATGGGTATAATGTATTTGAACGTGTTTCCAGATTAATCCTAGTAGATTCTTTTAATTTTGGGCAGAATTTCAACAAAAATCATGTGAGTGGTTACGATAGAAAAGTGTGTACCAACATTAACTAAAAGGGTATATATGCTCCAAAATTTTGATCGCAAGGGTACCGACGTCCTAACAGTATAACGAAGGGTATACACATACCATTTAAATATTATGATAAGAGTAACAAGTTCGATATTTAGAAGATCAAATGACAAGAACACTCATAGCCCGATTTTCCAAGAGATTCAATAACAAGACTTGCCCAATATATGCATTATGTCGTCAAGCAGGAGAATATATCAATAAGGAAGACGCCCTGTATCAAGAGGGTCAAATCTCAATAATCATGTGAACCAAGAACCATATTAAAAGTGGCTTTATAGTTTGTACTTAAAATGGAAAATTTCCATTCATTAGACAGACTAATAATCCAGAGTCTACATGAAAAATGATCTAAATAAAGAGACATGTAAATTGTGAAAAAGTCACAGCCACAAGAAGGACTAGGTCCCAACAAGAGTGCTAAGTGAGAATATGTATTGGAGATATATAGATATTCCGGAAAATTACATGTCCAGTGAAGAGCCCAATGGGTCTTTAAGAATGTGTATTGGAGATATATAGGCATTCCAATGCCAATATTGAGAATATTGAGCATCTTATAGAAAATTGGCTAAGGGTTATTAGCGAATTTCAATATAATACCAAATAAGTAAAACATTGGTCATATTAGAAAATACTGTTTTAAAGGGTGTAAGCCAATTTTCTAATATTATTTATCTTGTTTAAGAAATGTACCTGCAATGAAGACCCTAAGCTACAAAAGTATATTTTCTATTATTTGCACAAAAAGTACTAGGCATCTAAGTGTCAAGCCTAGTACCATAGCACATGATCATTAAAAATGGTCATATAGATTAAACAATGCCTAAGTACATAGTGAGGATCCTTAAGACAATAAGTAAACATTCCCGAATGAACCAACCCATGTGCAATACATGTGAACATTTTCCAAAGGAGGGGACCACCCTAACCGAATTCGGTTAGGGTAGTTAGGGGAAAAACATGATCACGAGTCCACTCCAAGTCGGGCCTAACCTTTCTACCAATTCTACACTCTAACCTACTGCCCTAAACAACTAAATAACCTACGACTTACCGAATTGGACCCATTAGTGCACCCGAAAACCTAGGACCAAAACCGGGTTGACAGTAACTTAGTAAAGAGACAACCTAGTACCTAACCTAGGATGATCCAAAAGGTTAGTTATGGTCCTAACAATTTAGGGACTTTATTAATTACTATAGGTTACCTAATAATTAATTTATAAATTATTTAATTAATTTAAAAATGCTAAAACCGAAACTAAAAAGGAAATTTGTCAGATTCAAGTTAAGACAAGAAAGGTACAACCTAGTACCATACCTAGGATTGTCCAAAGAGTTATTAAAGGTTCTAAAAACCTAGGGATACTTTAATTATTATCCTATGCTACTTAGTTAATTAATTTAGAAACTTAATTAATTTAAAGGAGCAAAATGAAATTACAAAGGAATTTCTAGATTCCGGTTAAAAAAAAACAAGATAACCTAGTACCTAACCTAGGATGGTTCAAATGATTGATTATGGTCCTAACGACTTAAGTGTACTTTATTAATTACCTTAGCTCACCTAATAAAGTAAATTACAAATTTAATTAATTAGTTTAAATGATCAAAACAAAATTCTTACACTAACCTAGTACAACTCAATAAACACCCTAGTACCTAACCTAGGATGGTCCAAAAGGGTTAATTTGAGTTCCAATTACTTAAGGTTACTTTAGTACTTACCCTAGGTACCTGAATTAATTAAATTAAGGATTTAATTGTTTAATATAAATTCAAAATTTTGACAAAAATGATAGTCAACACCAATTTCCAGATTTTACTAAGTGTTATGTTCTCCTATGTTTAGTAAACTTAGGAGGGCGTTTTGGTAATTGGTTAATTATATTATTAAATTAACTTATTAAACCTAAGTTGTATAATTCAAGATAATTTTTTAAGCCTAAAAATAACGTTAAAACTCATAGTAAAAAAAAAGGGCGCAAAATGTAAGCAAGCGAGGAAAAAAAATATAGAAAATTACATTGATTCTCCTAGGTGATTTTAAGGTTTCTCTAAGTTTTTGTTCAAGATGGTATTCGTATATTAAGTTATACTTAAAGTATGGGTTTTATCTAATGGAATTCTTTCTCCATGAGGCTTTTCAAACGTTTCAAACTCATAAATTTTGAATCTAGGGTTGTTTCCCAATGATATTATTGAACGTCTATCTCCCTAGTTATCCTGATTTTCAATTCTTTAAGTTAATAGGTGTAATATTGAACATATTGTTGGTATGTGGTTATGACTTATTTTATAAGTTTTTGATTTATTAATTATTAATAAGGTCTATATATTGGATTTTTGATGATTGAGTGATTAGTTATACAGATTAAAGAATGACATAATGCTTAGTTTTGTGTTCGAGAAATATGAAGTTGTTGTGAGTTGTTTATGAAGTTGAGTCTACTATTTTAGGATGTTCATTCAATGATAATTTTAAGTTAATTGAATGTAAAAAGGTTGACTTACAACAAATGAAGTTTAAATGACCACCACATGTGAAAGTTTGGTTTATGGAAACAAATTGGCTAGCAAAACTATGTCCAAAATATTATCTCCAAAATGTAAGAAGTTATAAAAACAAAGTGATACCATTCTCTACATCAATGAACTCATAACATAGGGTATGACAATCAATGGGACAATTCCCAACATATCCTATCCACACGAACTTGTGAACGTAATAGGATTGAATAAGTAGTTATAACTTTAATTAAGAATGAAAGCTAGTTCATTAATGTATAATGCCAAAATAACTTCATAGCTTGGCTAAACCAAGCATTGAATTGTTCTTGTACGTTAATCAAAGATTAATAGTTCAAGTGCAGTGAATGTTTGGCTTACGCCAATAAATTTGTCTACGACATTATTTTCAAAATATGTAATAGAATTGGCTAATGATTCCATGAAATCATACTTGAATGAATTGCCTGCCTTATGCCAATAAAATGGCTAACAATACATCGTCTAAGAGTGATGAATAAAATTGGATATAATATTATCTTTAAATAATTAAAATATTATCTAATGGATAAGGTATACAAAACTAAACATGAATGATTGTAATTTGACTTGTGCCAATAAAGTGGCTATGAAGTCAGTTTTCAAATTTTCTAGGCCAATTCTACTTTTGTGCCAATCATATATAGACAAAGTATTGAAATGACAATATAAGAACATCTTAGGTAATTCAATGAATCCATATCCATAGGCATGCCAATCATTGGGACAAGTTCCAACATGCCCTAATCAAATGAATTATGAACATATGTAATTCATTGAGTGAAGTTCTCATCGTCCATAAACGGTGATATGAAGCTATCAAACAAATGTGAGCAAGTAAAGTGAGTAATAACATAACTAAAGATATCTATGTTAAGTAAGTGGAAAGAATGAAATGTTAAAATAAGTGAGACAAGCCTCACTTAAACCTAAGCTACTATGTTAAAAATACTCACGAATGTAGGTGTAGAGAATGTGTGAGACAGGTCTCATTAAAACCAAAGATTTTATGTAAGGAAAATTAACATTTCATCAATGTAAAGAAAAGGATGACAAGTCATCAATAGTGTAAGTAAATGTTACCAAAACGTACTCACCTATGAGAGTGTAAAGCTAATAAAGAGACTAGTCTCTATGTACACTCTAATGAAAGTATTGAGACTGATGTATACTTAATACTAATGATGATATCAGAAATCATCTATTGATCTATGGTGTCCTCATACTAGAAGCCAGCTTCCATGAAGTATGAGCTGAATGAAATAGAGATTTATACTGAGCACCGATAGGCTAGCTATGAATGGTGATGCCTTCTTTCAGGAAGGGCAAAAGTTCACGTAACTCTCTTGAGATGAGACTGTCCGGCAAGCCGGGTTTGGGTCACCTTATATATCCTAGTGTTTGAAGCTATACTTCCAATATAGGGATCTGGCGCAGGTTACTTCCCATGTACGCTAGCATGTTTTGGGTCACATTGGCTGGTGACTCCACCTCTTTTCAGTGTGGGGTAGACATTGGATTTCATGATACTCACATGATCTATGTTGGTTAAGTTTGGAGGTCCTCAATGTATAAAAGATAATGAAATGAACGATACCGAGAGTGTTTCTGCAAGACAATCAGGAGGTGAAATCAGATTCAAGTAATGACATTAGGTCATTCTTGGTTATTATACTTCAGGATCCTGATGAGAGTCTCAAAATTCATCCTAGGTACAGCTGATGCTTACATCATCCTACTAATTAATGAAATGAATAATGTGAAGTATGAATGAACGAATGAAGCAGACTCTGTGTTTGCTAAAGAAGGCCCTAAGGTTGAGGTCCTATGTGTTGGGCCCTCACTTGAGATGTCTTATGCTACATCAACGATTCCAAAGACTCGTGTATATGAAATGTTTTATATATAAAATATGAATGTAATGAAATCAAAGGCATGATCAATAGAGAATTGCTTATGAAAGGTAATGAAAATATAATGTAAAAAATGACTCACTATAAGGTAGGGAAATCATTCCATAGTCCTTTGATTAGTTACATCGATTCATTGTGGGTATGGGACTACAATTAATCATTGGACTTGTAAGTAAAACATAGGACCAAAAGAATTATTGAACTACAAATCTCAAATCTTCGCCCGAGTTGTTCTAAAATCATGTCGATGATTCTAATGTTTTTTAATCATATAGAAAATAAGTTATGTGCTTTGAATGCATTAACATACATCATATTCATACCAAAATTCACATCTAACAATTTAGGAAAGTCTAGTCACTAGTCTTTTTATAAAAAATATGTCATTTAGGAAGAGCTTTCATTGATCATGCATAGCCTTATGTGTATGTGTGCATACACACATACTTAGTACAAGTGGTGTACTAACCCCTACTATTTACTATTCTTATAGGTGCAGGTCAGAGTACATGTTGACGACACTTGCAGCAGTTTGGACTTCAACGTCTCTCCAAACCATTTGGTAGATCCTCATGATTTTGAGGATGCTAAAAATTTAGTCTACCCTTAGTTTTAGACATAGCTTTTGGATGTTGTCCCTAGTGTTTCTTTTGCACCTTCATTTCGAAGCTTTGTAATAAGGCCATGTTTGAGAAATTATTCATGATCTATTCAATTTAGTTTTCAATTGATTCTTTATGTTAGATGGTTGTTCTCTTATGTTGAGCTTAGTATATGATTTATCTAGTTAATAATTATATAAAGTATATGTATATTTCATACATATAAAAAATTTTAAATTTTTCGCAAATTTAACTAGATGAATGTGATTAATGCAAGATGAGGCTTGTCTGCGACCTCTGAGAGGTCAACAACGCCGGTTACGATCCGGATTCCATAATCCGGGTCGTGACAATAAGTGCGCGAGTTACACAAGTGTCTTTAACGACAGAAACGATACCAACACAACAATTCAAAGTCACAAGAGGTAACCAAGATACAAAGAATAATATTCAGATATACAAGCAGGTAAAAAGAGCACAAATACAAGTTTACACACAAACATAAATGTTTTATCATAGAAACTATCCAAAATAACTTCGCGAGTTCAAACCGTAGACGAACAAACCTATAAAGGTTGTCCACTTGTTCACGAGTATATACAACGTTAAAAATACAATTAAATAACCTGTTTAATTCCTAGTATCTCAATAATGTTGAAGTAAAACAGGATTATCATCACAAGTAATCTTATCCTGTGCAAACACGACCATGCTCCCAAAATAGTAATTCTGGATAGCCTAGTACCTCATGTTGCAACCTAGATTTGAAAAGGAAACAAATAAAATCAAGTGTATATCTTTCATGTTGTAGGTACATCTCTTAAGTTTTAAAAGAATCAAGGATCACCGCAAAATATATTTTGCACAAAAGATTATCATCGAAAAAATAACACTTGTCCATACATGATTTCTAAATATGAAATCTGGACATAAGTTTTCCTATGTTGCGTCTTTTATTTCGTATACATAATAGCTAAATTAGTTTCACACCTCGAGATACCCCTCAGAAGAGGACACGAGACCTAGAACAACAAGTGATCCTAATGTAACCCTGCAGGCATGATCATGAGCATACTAAAGAAAAAAACTGCTGAAGAAGGTAAATCATAATTAAAATGAATAGATGCGGAATACCAATATACTATAACTGAGATAAATGAAATACTACTGATCTTAATACAAAGAACATATTAACTCAACCCTATGTTGAACCTAAGTATGTTTCAAGTAACCTCTAACTTACTATAAATGTCAGGACAGGCCCTAGCTAAGTTTAACAATAACTGAAACTAAGTGACTATAAATAAATAAGAAATAAACTCATGACCCTTGTCCTTGGAGAATGAGGACTCACCAGTGATTTTTCTCAACTTGAGATAAGGAATTGAATAAGCATGATCTAGATGCTGAGAATACTAAAGAAAAAAACTTATGCAGAACCTAAATCGCATTTAAAGTTAAAAGATAGGGAATACCCATATAGTATAACTAAGATAAATGGAATACTTATGAGCTTAATACAAAGAACGTATTACCTCGACTCTAAGTTCAATCTAACCATGTCTGAAAATAGCCTCTAACTGACAAGAAATGTTTGGACAGGCCCCAACTAAGTCTAACAAAAAGTGAAACTAAAGGACTAAAAATATATAAATAAACTCATCCCTATTTTCGTCGAAGAATGAGGAATCACCATTGATTCTACTAGACTGCAGATCGGGAACTAATCAAAGCATGATCTTGATGATTAGAACCTAAACCTACATAATTGAACAAATACAAAAGAAAGTGTAATATTCTGAACAGGATGTACTGAATTCTAAGCTAACTAAATGCAATGACAAAATTTATAACATTTTGAGACTGAATACTAACTGAACTATAAATATGACCAATTCAATAGAGTCTGACTAAACTGTGGGATCTACTAATAAACGATAATAAAACCACATGAGCTAAGTGTGAAGAACCATGTATATGTCCCATTGAGAGGACCCAAATAATCCTACTAAAGGTATAAAGGAATGCTGGTGTAATCACTAAACAAATGCCTACAGAGGGGACTTACAACCTATTTGGATAGTAGTTTTTGGACTATTTAGGTACGTTAAACCCTAGTCCAACTTGGTATTATGCTACTCCCAACGAATTAAGTAGTTAACTTATTATGACTGAGTTTCTGTAAATAGTGGATATCTCAAACTGAGAATGCAACAATTAATCTTGTAATAATGCATTAATAAATGAGGCATGTATGACTTAATAAGTAAAATATCTTACATGGCATGTGTAATTAAAGAACTAAAGACATACAAAGCTATGATTGTGAAATTCATGCGTAAACTGAATATTAACAAAGTGATCTAATTTGGAACATATAAGTAATTAATTAATGATAATTTAATGAAGTTCTTAGAAACCCTAGATCTAATCATGATAAGAGAATCATGAATTAATTGATATATAGGGATCTAATGGGTGAAAGGATCCAGTAGTGAAATTCCACATGCCTGGTGATGAAATACATAGAGAAATCTTTTGATTTTGGTGCTGGAACTGATGGAACCTTGTTGTCTTCCTGAACTATGGTTCTTGAACATTTTATGCTCTCTTGCTTCTAATTTCTATGTTTTTATTAAGGATTTCCCTTAGGTTAATTTTAGTTATGACTCGGGTCTTAAACTGAGTAAAATCTCATGATTTAGGGTTTAAATGGTGTATCTTAGGGGTTAAATGAACTACAAAAAGACTAAAAGACCCCTTAAATAATTGTTGTTAAAGTAAACGACGACCTTGACTGATGGGCCGTCGTTCAATTGATGGTCTTTCGTTTTTGTAACGACCTGTTTAGTCGTTTTGAGCAGCAGATTGTATTTCTGGAAAAACTGGCTGAGACGACGGTCACCACGACGGACCGTCATGGGCACGACGGACCGTCGAGGGTGTCTCGTCCCAGAACACTTAGAATTATGAAATGTGTGTTCTAAAATCGACTCTCTGTAATCTGTGATGGACCTGCAAGACGGACCGTCACAGCTACGACGAACCGTCGTGAGATTCCGTGGCAAAACACTTCAACTCTTGAGAATTTGGTACGGGGAACGAGTTTCTGAACGTCATGACGGAAGTGCAGGACGGACCGTCACAGGCGTGACGGACCGTCACAGTCTACTTAGCGAAAAATGGAGTTCTAAGATGCTACGACGACCTGCGTGACGGACCGTCGCAGGCACGACGGGCCATCACAGGTTGCGTAATCCCAGTTGGAGTCGGATTTCTGGTTAAGTTTTAAGGAACGATTTGGACTATTCTTTCCTTAATTATAAAGTTAGAGGGTTAATATTAATAATTCTAATTACTTGGGGGTTAAAAGAGGTAACCTTAAGTTAATTAGTGGGGAATTATTGCCATCTTTTATTCTTAATTATATACTAATTAGGGTAAAAGGAAGAGGGTTTGGAATAAGAAAAAGAGAAAGAACAGAAAGAGAGAGAGAAATCGATCGAGAGGGAGGAATATCAAAGCTTGGGAAATTGCTTGTTGATTCCAATTCTTCGGTGGAGGTAGGTTATGGTTGTTTTGCGATATTCGTAGTGAACTCTTAATAGTAAATGATATGTATTGATTGTATTGTAAACCCTGCTATATGCTTAATTGTATGCTTGCATGAATATGATTGTGTGATTTTGATAAAGCAAGCATGATGAAAACTATTGAATCCCAAATCTTGAAAGAAACTTTAATATACTTCATTAATGATGATGCCTTGGTATAAAAGAAGGCTTGATGAATTAAAGTAATGGGATTGATGATGCCTTGGTATAGAGAAGGCTTGATGAACGGATAGAATGANGAAAAATGGAGTTCTAAGATGCTGCGACGACCTGCGTGACGGACCGTCGCAGGCACGACGGGCCGTCACAGGTTGCGTAATCCCAGTTGGAGTCGGATTTCTGGTTAAGTTTTAAGGGACGATTTGGACTATTCTTTCCTTAATTATAAAGTTAGAGGGTTAATATTAATAAGTCTAATTACTTGGGGGTTAAAAGAGGTAACCTTAAGTTAATTAGTGGGGTATTATTGCCATCTTTTATTCTTAATTATATACTAATTAGGGTAAAAGGAAGAGGGTTTGGAATAAGAAAAAGAGAAAGAACAGAAAGAGAGAGAGAAATCGATCGAGAGGGAGGAATATCAAAGCTTGGGAAATTGCTTGTTGATTCCAATTCTTCGGTGGAGGTAGGTTATGGTTGTTTTACGATATTCGTAGTGAACTCTTAATAGTAAATGATATGTATTGATTGTATTGTAAACCCTGCTATATGCTTAATTGTATGCTTGCATGAATATGATTGTGTGATTTTGATAAAGCAAGCATGATGAAAACTATTGAATCCCAAATCTTGAAAGAAACTTTAATATACTTCATTAATGATGATGCCTTGGTATAAAAGAAGGCTTGATGAATTTAAGTAATGGGATTGATGATGCCTTGGTATAGAGAAGGCTTGATGAACGGACAGAATGAGAATTAGGGGATCGGAGTGTCACGTTCCGACACATAGTATTAGTGGATCGGAGTGTCACATTCCGACACATATAGGGGATCGGAGTGTCACGTTCCGACACATATAGGGGATCAGAGTGTCACGTACCGGCACATATAGGGGATCGGAGTGTCACGTTCTGACACATATAGGGGATCAGAGTGTCACGTACCGACACATAATAGTAGGGGATCGGAGTGTCACGTACCGACACAACAGGAAGAAAGATAATGAATCTTGAAAGATGATAAATATACTCAATCTAATGAACTTAATTCCCAAATGAGTATGGTATTGAGGCTTGAGCCCTCATGGATGAACTTGATGGTACTTGTTGATGATTATAGTACTTGTAGTTGCTACATGTTGAGTTTTATAGTTGATTTATGATATTATTGATATATATTTGTTTTCTATTTTGAGTTGGCCGATGATATCTACTTAGTACTTGTGGTTTGTACTGACCCCTACTTTTATGTTTTCTTCTTTGTTATTTGTGGAATGCAGCAAACGTTCCGTCAACTTCAACTCAGCAGTAATCTAGCCAGTCTTCACTTCTTCGGAAATTCAGGGTGAGCTAATGCGTCTAGCTTGGACTGGATCTTCTTCTTCAAGTCTTGATGCCTTGAACTTCCGGCATGGACTAGCTTTTATTTGTTTTAGCTTCCTAGACATTTTTAGTTTAGTAATTTGATCATAGATGTTCTTGTGATGATGACTTCCAGATTTTGGGGAAATAATAGATGTTGAATTTTAGTAGTTATTGAATTGGTTTTTATTAATGAGTTAAGTCTTCCGCATTATTTTCTGTTGTTATACATTGAAATGTTAAGGTTAAATTGGTTGGTTCGCTCACATAGGAGGGTAAATGTGGGTGCCAGTCGCGGCCCCGATTTGGGTCGTGACAGATACATTGGATTGGAACGCCAAAAGTTTGGAAGTTAGAAAAGCTTTAAAAGCCTGAGAGTTGAAGAAAAATAATGAAGAGTCAATATTTATTATAATCTCTTAATGAAAATGTCTTAAAAGGTGTTTTTACTTTTAATTGAAAATCTTTAATGTTCTTATTTTTGGTCAGTTTCTTTCCTCCTCTTACTTGCGTCTTCTTCTTCTTCTCTGTTTCAAATTTTCTATGCAAACTTCAAGCTATTTTTTTGGTGAGAATTGATTGGATCTTATCCAATCTTTCTTTATTTTTATCGGTGATAATTTGATGTATTTTATTTGGTACTTTCTAATTGTTTTAGATATAATTTATTGCTAAGATATCAAGAACATATTAGTAATTTTACCTGATTTACACATGCATTCAGTTTTAGAAATGAATTGCGCATCCAGGGTGTTTGATTTTACGTCCAAGTCATTTTCTATGGAGTACTTGATTATTTTAAGAGACCAACTCTTCTTGTGTTGGTTCATCAAGTTGGGTGTCATGTCTTTCACATGTTTCACATGTTAGAGATGTTTGTTGAGTACTATCAACAAGCTTTTGTTCTTGCTCCCAAGCTTCAAGGGTGTTTGTGTTCTTGCTGCTATTGTGTTCAACCTGTAGGTATATCTTTTGCTTACTTTTATTTATGTCTTCTTTTTCTCTTCATTATTTTTTTCCTTTTCGGTCTCCTTTCAATTCTTTCCACACTTCTAAATTTCAAAATTCAATGGCATTATTGGGTTAAATTTGTTTAACATATCGTAACTCGAAATAGTTAGGAATAAGCTAAGAAGAGAAAGATAATAACTTTTGGAAACAAAGGGGAAAATCTGGAAAACTGACTAAGTTGAAAAAGTGAGTTTTGGTCATTTTCAAATGGCCATAACTTCTCGCTGAGGACGAGTTCGATTCAGTTCTTTATATGGTTGGAAAGGCCTTGGAGAGATCTTCCCAACGGCGCCAATTTTGCACGATTTTGATATCGTGTGAGGGAGATATACCCTTCGGAAGTTGGGTTATTGAAGTAAGGAAAGTCAAGTTCTGGATTTTAGTAAGGGCAAACTTGTCTTTTGACCCCTCTATTTCCTAATTCCTTTTAAAGTCTTATTAGGGGAAAAACTAAGCCTTAAGTCAGTTTTGGAAAAGTTATTGACGCTTAGGGTTTGGGAGAAAAGAAAAGAGAAGAAGGGAAAAGGGAGAAAATGATCAAGAATTCGTAAGAACACCAAGATCTTTGAGTGGAATTCGTCGAGGGTGATCCCTAATAAGGTATGTGAGATCGTTCTGTGTTTGGATTAGTTCACCCACACACCAACGTTTTAAGTAAATGAATTTTCAGTAAATTAAATGATGAACATTGAAGTTCTTGATAAACAATTGTTGAATTCTTGTTTGTTGAGTTGTAGCATACCTTTAGTTGATTTGATTCATGATTCTAGGTTGTTTTACGAGTCTATTCTATTGGGTATTGAGGTTATTGGTAATCCTAAGTTGTTGGGATAAGATCCATGGAAGTTTTAAAAGTTTAGAGATGAATAATGGAGAATAAAAGTCGAAATTCTCGTCTGACGGACCCTAATGCACCGCGCCTGCCAGAGCTCCTTAGGGCATCATGCCCTATCTGACAGGGCCTAGCGCACTGCGCTAGCTAGAGCGCCTGTTAGGCTCTGGCGCCCCGCGCCTCTCAGAGCGCCAGGGTTTGCCTGGAGACCCCATTTTGCCCATCTTTTCATACTAGTTACTAGGTGATGCACCTACAGTTCCTAATCGATTTGAACACTCTAAGGTACATCTAAACATCATGAAATCATCCATAAATATGAAATCATGAGCCTTGAATTCATAATCAAATTCAACGAAACTTAAGGTCAAAATCTAAAGAAGCTAAGAGTTAAGTTTGAAGGTTAAGAAGCAAGTCAAAGTAAAGTTTCTTAAAATCTTATTTAAACGTTTTAACTTCGTTTTAAGGATCAAGTTTTGAGTGAAATAAAGAGTAAAAAGTGAAGTCTTTTCTTCAAAGAAGTATAAGAGATGTAACTGTTCCCTAAAGAGTTGATTAAGATCAAAAGTTTCAAGTCATGCAAAGAGTGAAGAGTTGAGTTCATTTCTTAAAAGGTATAAGGGAACTAAGTATTCCTTAGAAAGTTCATAAATGCTTTTACATTTAAGTTTAGAGGAAACTAAGATTTCCCAAAAGAGTTTTGAACAAGAAAAGGGAACATTGATTCCAAGAGAGCTTTTAAAAAGCTAAGTGTTGAGCAATTATATCAACCCAAAGAAAGGAAGTTATTTTTAAAAGCATAAGCTAAAACATATTTTGGGAGTAGTATTGAGCACCTATATGGGGATAAGAGTTCATATTAACTCAAGTCCCTATGTAAACCATGTAGTCATCATGGGTGTTAACGGGTCATACTTTTTAGATGATCACGTAAGTTAAGCTAGTGGATCCACTAAGTTAAGGAGTTCTATGCGACGAAAAAGTATATGACAATTCTGGCAGCATGGGTAAGACATTGTATCACCACTTCGGCTCATGGTGATGGTTGTCGGTTAGAGAATCTCCCACAGAACTATATTACTTTCATATATAAGTAAAGTTGAGTTTGTTATTGCATTTTATTTAATGAAATAAGTTGTTTTACTATTTTACAAAACTTTATATATATCGCATGTGTTTAAAATTGCTTTATATACATACATTGAGTTGAGTATTCATGAGTTGAATAGAGTCAATGTAAGTTCATCTTATTCTTATCAAGCTTAAGATGTTGTTTAGCATTTCAACTCGCATACTCGTACATTCAATGTACTGATGTCAGCTAACCTGCATAGTCTTATGATGCAGACACAGGTAACCAGGATCAACACCCAGCCCCTCGTTGATCCATCTTGAGCACTCAGAGTTAGTGGTGAGCCTCCTTGCATTCCGGAGGATCCTTGTTATTGTTTTCTAGTCTTTCATTTACAGAAAATTGTGGGGTTTGTCCCAACATTCATCATAGTATTTTAGAGGTTTCATAGATAGATAGTCAGTCATTTAGTTCAGTTGAGTCTCTTTATTTACAGATATTTTATTTTGAGATTTAAGTGCTATTTTGGCCATGACAATCAATTTAAATTATTTATGAGAATGTTCTTGCTTTATCATTGAGTAAGTCTTCCGCTGAGTTAAGTGAGCCAGACCAAGGGTTCGCTCAAGACCATCAATGGTCATTGGGTACCGGCCACGTCCAAGGTGAAGGCTCGGCGTGACAAAATCTATGAGTATCATTAAACGCGATAGCGCAATGTGAAAAGTACTATTATGTTTTGAATATATTTTTTTTTATGAGTAGTTTGTTTGAATCAGCTCTGCAATTCTATGCATCGGTCGCCTCTTTAATTATTTTCATTGCTCCTTTGAATGCATATAATTGTTCTTTATCTTGCGAGATTGTGATTTTTATAATGATTTACAAATTCTACTATCATCAGAATAAATGTTGTGCGATAATATTTTTCAATTAGCCTTGTAAAATAATAAGTTATTTTCAAAAATCAAAATTAGAATGTTGGGGGTGTACTCAAATAGTCAAAGTAAATATACAGTTTGGTGTTTTCTTTGTTCGAAACTTGATGCCCATGTTAATAGGGAGAATGACTTGGCATTTTTAATCTATTTATAAAACGAAATTCCAAAAAAAAAAAAGAAAGGAGAAGGAAAGAATAACTCTGTATTTTGTTTTATGACTAACATATTTAGTAATCATGTAAAGATGTTAGATTGATGATACTTACATCTAAAGTACTACTGCTGAAATTCATGATCTCTGTTACTTTAAATTATTTCAGAAGAATTTTTACTGTAAAATTTCTGCAAAGTGTGTGATGTGATAGAAACAGAGCTCCTTAATTTTGAAGGACTAGATGTTCCTGTGTATTTGGTATGCCCTCATAAAAAATAATTAATTTTAATATATTCTCAAGGAAGAAGAATTTCATTTGGATCATTCTTGCTTTATTTGTCATATGAATATGAGCAATGTGAGGGTTCAACTTTTTGAAACCGACATTGAGAGTTTCCAGGAAGTGTTTGCCCTTCTTAAGTAATGTTTTTACTAGGATACTATTTCTGCAAATATCTTATTCCATATTAAATCACAAAGAAAATAAGCTGGTCAACGATTTTTATGAAAAAATTCCTTCCTAATTGTCATTGGCATCCTATAGTATAATGCAAAATTATATATCTTATTATTGTTGTTTCCTACATTGCTTTCTAAATCATTCTGTTATATTTTTCATTTTGGGAAAGTACTAGATTTGGTATGATACTACATTACTACTTAATTATATAGTATATTTGTCGTCTTCCATCACGATATGTTAAGTGGGCTGATATTGAGCCTTTCTACCTCACATTTGTAGTGGTGTTCCCCGTGTTTCCATTTGTAAGACTTTCCATAAGGTGACATGATTCAACAACAACTAACTCAGGTATAAATTTAAAAAATCTCATTCTTGAGATTTGAAGAGAGTGATTTTTCGTTATTGCCTTACTATTTCTTATAACTTAAAAGGAAGAAATCATATAAATGCATGATTGTGAATTCTTGATTCAAGGTCTCTTTTCTCCAAATGCTTAAAAGAATATTAATGCCTCATTTCAAATGTTTCACTCAATGATCAAGAAATCTGGATTTGTTTTTCTTCTTCATTAGTCTCTTTTATAATGAGTTATTTTCACCTTCTATGTTTTCTTCTTGCTGCACAGTTACCCCACTGAATTCAACTACTGATGCATTAGATGCACTGAACACTCATGGACGCTATATAGATATCATGCTTGCTGAAGCCTTCCTTCTTATTTTCAATGAATTTTTAGTTTCACCAAGATGGACATCAATTTAAAACACAATGTTCAGTGAGCTCTTTTCCGTTTTATTTTTCTACTTGAACTAGTAGAGATCACGTACAAGGTATCCTTTTTTGCCTAATGTACATTTCTTTTCTTTTCGTCTCTTATTCTGTCATGGAAGTGAAATTCATCATTGGTTGTCTACAGTCTTAGAAGTTCATTTTCTTGATAATTTTGTGAAGGTATCGATTATATATGAATTTGACCGAAAAACTCTCATGTTGTCTTCCATTGGAGGTGTATCTTTCTAATCGGAAAGAAAAATAAATGTACTTAGTGAAATTGAGGGAGGGCTTACCATGGAAAAGAAGAACAATTACACACATGTTACTTAATAATGGCATTTAGATTGCTTCAATAGATATAATACATCATTTCAGTCCTAATGTTGTATTAGAATTACCATGTTATGTGGCTTCTGAAAAAAGTTCGAGAAAGCTAGTCCATTGTCAAACTAGATACTTAAAAAGTAGAATTATGAGAATGCTAGACTTGAGTTCAACATACTGTTTCATTGTGTACCTGATGCTTAAAATTATGAGTTGGTGTATTGCAAGTTTGAATAGAAACACCGTGGCAGAAAATTGCCAATGAAATATTATTGCAAAGATCTTTTGTAGCTAAATATTGAATGCCCATCTTGAGGGAGTTCTGAAAGTGTTGACATGAAAATTTAGCATTACAACATCAATCCCAAATGTAGAAGGACAAATGCAAGACATGTAATGTGGGCATTCAAAAAATGATTTTTCTAAATTGGCTCCGTGTAAGTTTTTCTTGAACAAGCATCATAGGATTTTTTTTGTGTGCGCAATGCTAGAAAGGGTGTACACAATGATTGATAAAAAGTGTCTATGGATTAGAAATTCCAGCTTACAGAATTTGATTTACCCATGTGATGATATTAATGAGTTGGAAAGATCAAATAGGGAAGTGATTGTAAAGTAAATTGATATCTTTGATTCTTTAGTTGAAATTAATAGTTTCTATTATAATTATATTTCAATTGAACAAATAGGTCAAAACTATCTTAGTGAATTCTATAATGTACAATTGTTATTGATTTGCTCTTTGAACGATTTATTTATATTGCCTTGATAGAGAAGATGTTGAGAACAACTTCAGTTGCATGTGTTGACTTAATTATTGTTTCAAATTGAAATTCTTTTTATGGAGCCGTAAATGAATTTTTTACTTATGCATTCATAATCAGGTTAGTTACTATTTATTCTACTCCTTATGATTTGTTTGAGCAGTCATGATAATTTTCTTCATATTTTGATATTTATGCCTTAGCTTTTTTTAACTACAGATATAATTTGTTGTTGCTCTGTTAAATGAAGTGAAAAAGTAGAAAGAATTCTTGGTGGTGGCCCTATATGAAGCTGACACTTGCCAATTTTGACAAATTTGAAATACGCAGCATTGTAAGCCTGTGACAATTCCAAAAATTATATTTCATAATTGAAAACACTTCCTTCTGCTATGCACCTATGATAATTCTTTTTATTTTTTTGCAAGAAAAGAGCTAACTGGAAGCAACAATGTATATTGAGCTTCCAATCCAACAAGAGAATACTCAAAAGAATACAAAAGAGAGTCCAATAAACTCTGAGGGAGACAACTTATGCAGGAAGAAAATAAATGCCTAATAATAGCTTTTAGGCAGTCAATCACATTCAAGAAAGAGATTCATTTCCTCATTTCATACAAGGAGAGACAACATAGAAAGAGGAAAAGATAAATGTAGAAAAAGTTAATGTTTCTCATGGCACATTCGATAGCCCAGAAGTGGATTCGTCCAGTAGTTGTGAAACCAATTGAATTTGAATGATAGATTGTAAAAGCACTCTTGATGAGCATTCTCCTTTCTTTTTATCTTTTCGATTTTTTTGGAGTTGTGTCAACATTTAATGTCGTCTACTTTATAGATGTTATTGTGTACAATTAACAGATTAAATGAACAAACTTTGTTCCTTACCTTATTAGATCATTCTTTTTAGTATTACACACATAATTTGAATAAATTGTTTCCTTGTAATTTGTGGTTTATATATTTTTAAGCAACAAAATTTATTATTAACAGTGAACAAATTTATTACGAGCACAGGCCATCCCCGTCTAATAATGCAAATAGATGGAAGTAGCTAGAAAAAATCTAATATTTTCTAATATATATATATATATATATATATATATATATATATATATATATATATATATATATATATATATATATATATATATATATATATATATATATATATATATATATATAGAAAAAAAAAGAAATGTCATTTAATTGTCATTACTGATTTGATTTTGGAAAGTATAAGATATTATTTTAATTAAAAAAGTTAGTGTAGGAGTATTTTTGTAATCCAACTTTTAATTTAGACTTTTACCAGTTTTAATAGTATATGATATGATATGATGGATCACATAAACGTAACAATACTGTTAAAATTCAGAAAAGATGTTCCTTCATGTGAAAAACTAATAAAAGTTGTAGTTCCCCATTTATGGGAGAACCAATTAAAATATTTGAGCTTTATATTGCAATGGAAAGTATAGTTAATAGCTCTTTTGAATAATTTATCTATTTCTTGGCGAAGTGTCTATTTCGCCTATGTTATTAGGGAGAGTCCCTACTGTTATGTGGTGGACAAAAAAAAATATCTGTTTTGGGGCTGGACTTAGTGAGCTTAGCAGCACGAAAACAATAAATGTAGAACAATCTTTTTATTAATTAAGTAGTGACAAAGAAAAGAATTCTATTTTTCTGATAATCGAGACTTGTTTTTCCTAGCAAACAGAACAACTAAGAAAAAGAAAATAAAATCTTCACATTAGGAAGAATCCCTTTTGCAAATTGTGCATTTTTTTGGGGGAATTTAGTGAACTTAACAACACGAAAACAGCGATTTAGAACAATTTTTTTAATAAATTAAGTAGAGATAAAGAGAAAAATTGAGAAGTTACAAGCCAAGAAGTATATAGGAAAATGAGGGGCTGGAGGAGGATATTGATTTATTACCTAGAAACATGATATCTTGAAAAGTGGAATTAAGAAAGACAAATCAACTATACCATTGTAGGTTAGAACAAAGAGCAATAAGGACAAACTTTTATCAAATTGATCAATGATTAAAAAGATCTTATTCTGGAATATAAGGTCAGACGACTAAATGTCATTTGAGAGATTGATGGATCTATACAGAAGACATCACTACTATTACATAGCCATTATGGAACCTTTTTAGGATACAATGAGAGACCATTTTTTCTTAAGAAAGTTGTCCGCTAATCTATCATAGGAAAATTCTAATGTCACGATCCAAAGTATATACTTGGCAAAACATGTCATAAAACCCCGAGAGGTCCTACACAATTCACTTAACATACATTATACAAAATAGTAGAAGTAAAAGCTTCAAAAGATAAAATTTATACATCAAAAGAGTTTGACAAAAGTAGAAGCCTGACATAAGTCTCAAATCCATCTAATACATCATTAGTAAAGTGATTGGGACAAAATACATACATATCATATAGAAAGGCTAAGACAAAAATAACATAATGCAATAAAAGACTCTCGGTCCTCGGATTATGAGGACTCACCAATTTTCAAAGCCTATAGAGAATCAACTAGCCACAAGTATGAGAGGTAGGAGATTTTGACCATACAATAGTGAAATAATGTAGACACAAGTATGCATTAGTACATGGAATGTACTAAGTATGAGGCAATAGACATAAACATAGGCATGATACTAGAGACTATCCTATTTGAGCCTCCACCTCAAAATCGTCTCGGTGCTAAGTCTAAATCTCAACGGAATAGATAAAAGCCGATTATCAATTTAACATACTAAAGATAATGATCAATACCAATACACACTTTTGAGATAAAAACCTAGAATAACTCCTTAAAATTAAAATAACATGGATGTGAAAACCAATGTGAATTCATTTGTGAGAAATACCTTTAAAATCATGATCATCATAGTAAGTGAGAAATCATTTAACCATAGCACAAATAATTTTCTTTCATAGCATCATTAATTCATTCATAATAACTTTATGAAAACATGCGTATCTTCATAAACTCATATTTAATAGTTCATGGGTTTATCATAGTATCATGGTTGTAAATCATAAATTAGGCATGTGTAAATGCAATTTAAACTAAATATCATAGATTAACATCAAATAATGTAGGGATAATGCACAAGTACCCCCTCAACCTAGCCCGAAATTTCAGAGACACACTTATACTATACTAATGTCCTATTACTCCCCTGAACTTATTTTATTAATAATTTTCTATCCCTTTTCGACCTATGTGGTACTATCTTGTAGGACCAACACTGGTTGACTTTTATTTTCAACCTAGTTTCACGTAGGCCGAAAAGGGGAAGAAAATTACTTATAAAATAAGTTCAGGGGGGTAATCGGTCCTTAGTTTGGTATAAGTGTGTTTCTGGAATTTCGGGCATAGGTTGAAGGGGTACTTGTGCATTTTCTCAATACTGTATTTGAAGATTTAATCAATCATGATCAATCATAATTTGATGAACCCCACATTAATCCTAATTTGATCAATTGGAAATTGATTTGAGAAATTGAAATCCTTAGGATCCCATGTAGGAAAGAAATCCATGGGTGAATACACATATACCTTGATGCAAAAAGCCCAAAAGAATGGATGATTGAAAACTTGGATGAAACCTTACCTCTTCTTCTTCCTTAGCCCTAACAGAATTTGGTCAAGTTTAGGGATTTTTGGAGATTGAGTTGAAATTGGGTAAATAATGGTATTAACAATTTTATATAAGACTTAGGGTAGGAGGGAAATGACATAATTGGGTAAAAGAATTAGTAAAAGACCCAAAAGCCACTTAAAAGTAACCACTGGGCTCAACCTATAGGTTGTTCTTGTCAACCGTAGACTAAGTATTGGGACCACAAAATTACCTATCTTTTGATGAAACATGTCTATGGTTTGTAGGTATTTCTGTGGTCTATAGAAACCAACCGTAGAAATCAACTTTGACCCTTAAATTTCATGAAGTCTGGGAGGCACCTACGAGGCCTACATATGGTGAATGGCTGTACAAGAGGTACTGAGACTTGATTTGAAACATTTAATTTCTCCTTCCTACGTTTGCCATCTATGTCTTAGAAGCTTCTACATAGATGTAAACCGATAGACACAACCTTCAACCCCAAAAAATCTTTTCTCCCTTTTCTATATTCCTAGGTGTACACAAAATAATACTAAAAAATCTCTCATCCGAAAAGAATCACCATATGAAGAAAATCCTCAAAAGTTTATTCAATTAACTACTATTCCTAAAAGGAAATATTGGATGGTGCATTCATAGTAGGAGAACGTTCTCAGAAAGAACTCTAAGTGTAATTTACTAGCATGAAGAGTACAACTAATAGAAATATAGAACCAATCCGGATCGAAACAATAACAGAATATGAAAATATGAAAAATCAAGCTCAACAAAGACATAATTTAAACATTAAACAGGTTTACCAAAGATATAAATATCCAAAACAATTAGAAGAAATATGGTGAGAAGACTCAAAAATTAGAAATCAATCAAACCTTTAAAGAGGGAAAAGGTAGAAGTATATCACTATCAAAAACCCTGACGTCTTGTGACTCCAGTGCAATTCTTAACAAGATGGTTCTACCCAAAGTCTATTCAACACAATCTTGAGGCGTCAAATCCTTAAAAGTTGTGAAGGTTGGATGCAACCTTAATAACCATCACTGTTAGGGAAACTCCCATTGAAAACTACAAATAGGAAATCACACAAAGTCGTAGGATTTACCCGACCACCACTAGTTTGTGTATCCATAAGAAGCTCAATTAACAACATATCACTACAAAAGATGAATATGTTGCTTCCAACAAAAGGCCTTCTATTTTCGATCGACATAGAAAATCAACTACAACAACTTTTCCATTTGAGAAGTAAGGTCAATTAAAGAAAAGTGAAAAGCATCAAATAATCAACCAAAGATTGACAACACTTGTTTCATCCATGATCCAAAAATATTTCAAAATTTTGATTCCTTCTAGGATGAGTCAATGAGAGAAACTTATGGTTTCGTGTGAAGTGGAACTCCAGGCAATATCTCACACTGTCGTTTAAACCAAAGAGAGCAAGGAATATGAAAAATGTCTAGGCTCCTCATATCATGTTACAATCCAGAGTGAACATAATGCTTTATCTGGAACAAAGGTTGATGAATTGTTAGGAGATATTGTTTGTTCTTATAACATGTTTATCAATGAAAATGATCCTCAAGAAGAAGAAGATGCTGGAGATGGTCCATTGGAACATGAAGTAGGAGTAAAGACCAGAATAGATCCCTCAAAGGAAGTTCCCCTTGGCACTAAGGAAGACCCAAGACAAACTTCCCTAAATTCCTTTCTAGAAGTTGATTTAGAAATCACTTAAATTAATATTCTCAAAGAATATAGGGATATCTTCACTTGGAGTTATAAAAGAAATTCCTAGATTGAATTCTAAAGTAGCAGTCCATAAGTCGATAGTAAAGAATGGTGGTTGTCCTATCAAGAAGGCTCAATGTCGTTTTAGGATTGACTTGGTTCCATTGATACCAAATGAATTAAAAAGATCATTGAGATAGACTTTATTCGTGAAGTCATTTACCTTACATGGTTTTCAAGTAATTTTCTAGTAATGAATAAAAATGGTCAAATTCGAGTATGTGTCAAATTTAGGGATCAAGATATGATGCACTCCCTAAAGACGAGTTTCCTCTTTTACTGAGTGGATGATTGATGTTATCACTGGTTATGAGGCCATGTCATTTATGGATGGTTCGTCCGGCTATAACGAATCTATAAGGCACCAAAGAATGAAAAACTCACTGCATTTTGCATGCCTAAAGGTATTTACAGCTATAAAGTGATGCCTTTCACTTTGAAGAACTTTGGAGTCACATATCAAAGGATTATGCAAAATATATTTTAGAGAATTGTGGGTAGGATTGCTAGTTTGTAACACATTATATATTCATGTTTGAAATTAAGATATGATACTTCACCCATAAAAATTGTCTTTTAGAAACGTGATAGAGTGATAGTATAGTTAAACTAAAATGACTGAGAAAATTGAACAAAGATGTATTAACTTAAGCAAAAACAGATTTTGTAATAATATAGGATCTGAACTCTTTCAATCATTTGACTGAAAGCTTTGCATTAACACATGAATAATGCTACATTCATTCAAGTCTTTGTTTCCATTTTCTGTACAAACAAAGTTGTTGGCTGATAAACTATTTTTGAAAATCCTAGCTAATTAGAGCAAAAGAAAGATATAAAAATAAAGGAAACATGAGTTGCTGGCTGCTTAACTGCTGGGCATAACTTTTAGAGTGATAGTCATAACCCTCTGTACAAATACTTACATTTATCGTACATGACGACTTTAAGTAAACTAACTTAAAGAAATCATCTTCTGGCCGTCAAAACTAATATGCAGTTATTACCATAGAATACTCTACTTGAGCCATATATCTTGCCCTTCAAGTTTTGCCAGTTCATCCAAGGCATTCTCATGGGAAACTCTCAGCTTTCTCTGTTTAGTCTACAATTTTTCACAATGTAAGTTAAAGTAACAACAATAGTCATACCTTAGATCTTTGTACAGAAATGAGCATAAACAATTTTCATCGTTGAAGGAAACAATTTAAGAAACAATTCTGGTTTCCTCCCATCCTTTGTTAGTATGAACATATGTAGAAGGTTCTTTAAGAAATTAATTATATCTTTTATCTTCCTATCTAGTCAAACTTAAAATAAAATTAATAGCAACCGTTGGAATCAACCTCAACACCTAAAAAATTTCAACTATTGAAATGTCATTAGAGAAAAACAAATATCCATAATAGTAGAGTCCATAACTTAAATGAGGGAACATGAGCAAACAATTGATTAATAGATCCCAAGTGAAAGTTGGCAATCATGCAGAGTTGTACCAAATAACATTGAAATATGTAAGCACTATAACAAGTAAAAGATCAATCTATTAACAAGGCAAAATCTTAAATACCTCTCCATCAGAACCACCAAGATGTTTTAGAGGCCTGATGAGAGTTAAATGAAAAGTAGCACTAGAAAATTTTCAAGAGACAGTAAAAACAAGAATTTCTCATTCTTCTTTTAATAATAAAAGTCTCAAGGATACTCGGGTATTTGTTTAAAATCCTGGGAATTATCATAATTGTTCCTTTGAGAAGATGTTAATCCCCTATCAAATTAACTGGTATAAACAATGTCAATCCAACAAGCATGTTGTATTTTTTGAAAGTTATGTATATAAATCAAGAGATTCTTAGAATGAAAATTAGAGCAGAATTGAAATTTAATTAGTCTACTCATATAGTAAGCCATTTAGTTCTTGATTTACCAAATCAAATAGACAGATGACCATCAAATGCCTCACATGCATTTTATTTTCCCACATTTGCATGATCACGTTGACGATAGTGTGATTTCATTTCAAAAAATTTATAAATTACTTTTTTCTATGTTTGTGGAGTCATAGGAATATTGTTTTTCACTTGGTGAAAAGATTAGAATACAAGAATCTGCAACAACAGAGAGCACGTTATATTTTCAGTGTTATAATATCAAATCATAGTTCAAGATCCCTAGCATGTTCTGGTAAAAAAAGTTTCTACGTAGTAGCATATCTAATTCTTAATCAAAGCAGTCAATTTATTATTTTTAAGACTTATTTAGTATGATATAGTTTTTAATCCAACAAAACATAGAACTGTATATAATAACTCCATTTATATGATTAAAATTAAATCTCCCACAAATAAAGATAGATAATATATCATATCACAGTAAATACCCAAAATATATAATATATTGTAATATAAATATATATAGAAGAATAAGATTTTACCTTTTAAAGTGCAGTGGACTAGGGACGTTATCGGCCTCAAATCTACTCTCTTCCATCAAATAAAGCAGGTGCTAAAGAGAGGAGATTCAAAAATACTTTGTTAGAAATATCAAAACACAAGCGTGGTGTTCTTTTTATTGTAAAAACATGTCAGGAAATTTTCTTGGCCATCAAATCTCATCCACAATAATGGCTAACAGGGCATGTTTTCGTAGAAAAGTTTAAGTCTCTAACGTTTTGCCTTTTGGTGGGATTTTGATTTTGATTTTTAATCTTTCTCAAATGGAGATGTTCATGTTCAAACTATTCAAGATGTGTCCTGAAATGGAGAGATTTTGCCTTTTCTTTCAAGATTTAAGTGCCTACAAATCATGAAATAGGAAAGAGGTGTTGGGTCGCGCCAAGTCAAGTGAGAAGAGACACTTCTTGCACAAATAAATCTCGGGCAGGACTTATTCATGGCTGTACTTTGGTGAATTCTTGTGTAAAAATGGATATGTTAAGATAGGGGTGTGTAGCGGCCGAAGAGATAGGAACCCTAGCTGTGATAGTCTCTTTTTTTCACTTGGGTTAAATGAATAAAATAAGATGGGCTTTGCCTGATGGGCTGTGATTAGACCAAATAAATGGAGTATTTGTGCATTTTTGTTGTGTAAATTGATTCTTTTAAACTTCTAATTTACTATAAAATATGTATTACATAAAAATTTTAGTAAATAAAAAAACTAGAGATGAAGTAACAACGATCTATCTTAAAGTAGACAACAATAATGTAATAGTAGTAATGTTGATGATAAAAATTTACTTTAAAAAAATAAAAATATGATAAGTATAAGAACAATACAAGTTACTAATATATAGATAATTGTAATAAACAAAAATAGTAGTGAAATACCAAATATTTGACTTGTGAATATTTTAGAAACTCAAAAGAATAAATTAAAAGAAAGGAGGGACAAAATTTGGTGTCAATAACTTGCTCCCCTCCTTAGTGGAGACAATGAAAGTGATTTTCGGGAAAAGAAGTTCACATAGTAGCTCATTTTGTCCAAGCCGACAAATGCAACTGCAATGTAAGAGTTTTCTATAAATGTTGGAAAGATTATGAGGGATGATTTTTTTTATAAAAAAAATAATTAAATTCATGGCTGAATATTGACTTCAAGGTGACTGTATGTCGGTTCCATGAGAATCATGTCATATGTAATTCAAGTGTTTTAGAATAGTGATACTTCAGGATTTTTAGTTTCTAGGGGCCATGAAATGAGTTCATTGAAATGAGATGTAGATGTGGGTATGAAAGAAGAATTTAGATTACGTACATATCATGTGTTCGTGGGACATAGTACGAGATGAGTTGGAAAATTGATCCTTTACACATGCTAGCAGTTTGATATTCCAGTTCACCAAATTTCCCTCATTTTACTGCCTCAAAAGTAGGAATTAAGTTTAAAACTTTAACCCATAGTTTAACCCTATGTTAGTTAGAACAAATTAATGCATTAACGGTAAACAAAAAAGAGCTTAGCACAATAACCACTACATTGAATCAACACACATCCCTATTAGAGCACCCCCTAAATATTGTAGATTTAACCACCCATAATAAAATTAAAAAATTATACCTTCCACGAAAGAAGCCATGGGTAACTTGAAATGAAAAAATTAAGAGTAAATCCACTTTAGATTTAACTTCAATTTATCAAATCCAAGTCTCAAATTGTAAAACCCAAGAACAACAAAAGTGTTCTTTCAAAAGTAGTGTATTCTCTCCTTTTTACTCTCTAATCTAACTTCTCACATATAGCCCTTCAAACTTCACAAAAAATATATCCTTTGTTCTATTTATACTTTTATAATTGGCCCAAATACACTCAATATCAAACTCGATGACATTAGTCGCGCTCGCCAAACACACTTTGCGAATCACCCTTTGCTCCCAGCTCACCATGTGATGATGCTCTATGCTTGAGGTATTTGAAACTCAGTTGGATAACTCAATCGATCCACTCTTTCACCTTCAGAGAATCGCGAAATACCACCTCAGTCTGTCTTTCGAGCATTAAATATTTGGGTTGCACATTGTCACTTTGGGCGATGTGCAGCAGGATCGCGTTCTAACTCGGTGCGTCACCTTCTCTTATGGAGTCCGTCGACGTTCTTTGATAGACACAAATGTTTTGCACTGTTACTTTGGGCAAGGTCGTGCTCACTTGGTGATCCTCCCTTCATGTTAGGTTATAAACAATGTTAACATTGTACATCTTTTTTGTATTTTTGGTCATTCCTTCAAACTACAGTCGGTGCCCTGTCCAATTTTCTTCATAGCTACAAATCATCAACATTTGATTAGAAAAGGACAATGTTAGACATTGAGGACACTAATTATTGAGATAAATTAAACTTAAATAAGTGAAAATATACCCCTCATCAACACCTCCAACTTAAAATTGTCCTTGTCCTCAAGTTAACCAAGAACATAATAAGCTCAATAAGGGTGTCTACAGTAGTACTCAATGAGAAATATCATGCCAATACTACTTTATATAGCATAATTCCCTAAATCAAGATCAAAATAGTTAAATTGATGACTATATTGTCTCAACACAAACTCAAGCGCACATTAGCTTCTTGTCTAATAAGAGAACATGTTTCAACAAATGCATTCAAATGCCCCATATCAAGAAAGATTCCATTCTCTTAGAATTCAAATATATAAAGGTAATAGGAATCAATGAAACCCTTACTCTATCAAATGGGAAACACATGCACAATTTGTCCCATAGGTTTGCCCATATATTTCAATCATCACACAACCTTGTTTATGAAAGATCTCAAGCCCTTTCAAGCTTGGAACGGGTTGAGGGCTAAGGCATAGTCAATTTAGATCCGTGACATTAACTTTTCTCAAAGTATTAATGTAATAATCATCGCCTCTTATTAGGTTTTGTTTCTTATTTTTCATTTGAGAACTCAAATCTTGATATTCACTCAATTTATTTGGAATTCCCCTTTATTCAATTTCAGTTCTGTTTTTCATTTAAATATTTCCAATATCTTTCCATTACAATGGTTACACAATTTTTTTAGGAGGGGTTTCTTTTTTTTTTTTTTGTAAAACTTCACTTGGTTTTCATTCATCCTCCTTTCTTCACACCACCCATCATAGGCTTTTGACTTAAGTTGACTATTTAAATATTGCAATGCTTTAGAAAGGATTTAAGGTGAGAACATAGGGATAATTTGGTTCAAGAGGCTTATTTTGGTTGTCAATAAATAAGTTAGTCTCAATTGGTTCAAATATGGATTCGCACCCTCACAAGGTAGTCAGAAAAGGCTTTACGGACAATTTGGTTCCCTCATCGATTTTCGCCCTAGATTATGTTTCATAGTAGAAACAATGATACAATTCGAGTAAGAAGTAATATTCTAAGACTCCATATGCATTCTTCCAAGTAAAACCGTACCACACATGGAAATTTGAACTTATTTACCACATCTTGAAAAGATCAAAAGCTTACATGCAATGATCATTGTAAGGCTCACATCAAAATATACCTAGTTAACAAAAGATTTAAAGAGATCGCACAGACGTGTAACCATAGTAAATTTTTTCTCACAACAAAAACACTACACATCATGCTCATCCTGAGTAGTATTCAAGACATATATTTTGAAAAAATCAATTTTCAAATTGTTATCAATAAAAACTTCAAGCATTTCATGATTTGAACTCATGTGGGAATGCAACATCAAGGGAGACTGAGATAGAAATAAAGAAACTGATACACTCAAACTTACTTCTCAAATAAGAAGTAAAACGGTCGTATCAATTAAGGAACCTAACAAATGAAGTAGGGATCATTCCCACAAGGAAAATAGTTGAGACTTAACTTTAATCTATTATTACTATTATTAAGTCAATTATTTCCTTAGAAAACAAAAGACAATAAAAGGGGGGGGGGGGTTTATTTCTAAATTAATGAAAATAACTAACTAAATTAAAGTAAACAACTAACAGATTCAAGTCTTGGGGTTTAATCAATTAATAAAAGTAACAAGGGTTTAAGTGTTCCTAACAGGTTGTCTAACTTAATAATTCTAACTATAACAATTCTTTGCTAGTATCTTGCATGCAAAGTGATAAGTTATGTATTTCTAAATCCTTGGTCCAGCATCTAGAAAATTTTACTCCGCACCTTGGTCTGACTACGTGTGTTGCTATACTAACCCTTACCTTTACCTCATATTAAGCATTGTATTCGATATTTGACTAAGTTAGTACCTCGTACCAATCGACACTAGCCTATTAGATAGTATACACTAAATCTATGTGGATAATTTTTTTCCTATTATCTACCTCATTGGTCCGGCAAGTAGCATTAAGGCGAGTTCAAACGTTGTCCATCCGTTAATAAGACTTCTAAATGAAAGAATTATCAATACATGCAAAATACTATTCTGGAATTGTTATTTTAGTTAGGGTTTATCTCATTATATATCCATGGTTCCCACAACCCTAGTTATGGAGTTTAGTTACCCATAGTCATAATCACAATATTCATATATTTAATATAAGAATTCATGCACTTACTTTGATGAGAAAGAATAAAATCCAGAAATTCACTTGATTAATCAACAAAATCACCAACAATCAATTCCAGAAAAAGTGTAACAATTGTTGAAATTAATCTTTCAATACTTGAATAAGAGAACTAAAGATTCTCCAAAAGTGTAATAATCAAAAAGTCCAATATCAAAGAGTCTACTAACAAAGAGTCTAACCCTAAAAACGAGTTTTTTTTCCGAACTATTTATAATAAAAACAAAACCTAATAAAATAAGGATTCTAATTACTGAAAATCTGTGAAACGCCGCTGGGTCGACGGACCTCGTGACGGACCATCATGATCACGATGGGCCGTCATGGCCTCCGTCGTCCCATACTTCACAAATTCTTTTGCTGCTCTCTTCATTACCCTCGACGAACAAGTATGACGGACCGTTCCAAGCACGACGGTCCGTCGAGGGTCTTCTTTCCATAATACTTAAACTGCTTGGAATTTTGGTACTGAGACTACTCTTTGATCATCACGATGAACCAGCAGAACGGACCGTTGTGGATAAGACGGTCCGTCATGAACTTCCGTAATCCCACACTTAGGTCAGACTTCCCCATCTTCCTTCAGCAGATTCACTATGTTGCCACCTACGGACCATCCCAAGCTCGACGGATAGTCATAAGCTCCGTAAGTGGTAAATTTTTTGCATTTCTTGCTCAAAAACTTCCGCGTTCATCTTTGGACAGATTTCCTGCAAATAAGGAGAAACTTACATAAAAATCAATACAAAAAGGCTTTTGGACACACACTAAACTTCAGGAAAAAATATTAAAAATACCGTGAAATCAGTGTATATCAGGAACACACGATTATAAAAAAGATGTCACATATAAAGAAAACAATAACAATTTTTCAAAATACAAAATAAAAATATACAAAAAAGGGAATATCGGCATGCATGCACTCACCTCACCAAAAACAGAATGTAGTGTCCTCAATGCAAAATAAAATAGATGTACTGGAAGGATAAGAGAATGGGTCTCGTTGACAAGGTATGCATGTATATCACTCTGATCTAGATTCTCGAGTTCATAAGCCTCATGGGTGGCATCGATGCCCGATAGTAGGATCAAACGAGGCATCATAAAAGGAACAACTTGGGTATTAGTGCCGATCTTAGTGACACGAGTCATGGTGGAGTCTGGAGTGACACGAGTCATGGTGGAGTCTGGAGTGCAAGAGAACATGTGATTAGCTACGATGTTAGCTATGAATCTAAACTCCCTAGCTAACATATAATATTAGCTATGAAATTACTAGGAAATACATATTTCCTAGAAAACGTTTTGACTTCAAAATCTAGGCAGATAACCGCTAGGAATTAGCTCGGGATAGTCCCTAGTTAAACTGTAGCTTTGCAATTCCTCTAGCTAAGTCTAATGCTAATTATTTTCTGGAATATATTGGAATAAAATTTTATCCCAAAATTTTTGGAGGGAAAACAAATTATAAATCCCTCTCTTTTAGAACTTTAGTTCTTTTATTTTTTCAATTAAAACTCTTGTTTCTTCCTTTTCTCCTTTTCCAGTTAGAACTGCTCTTGCTGATAACCTCCCTTTTGATCTCTCCTTTCTGGTAAAGCTAATTTGATTTACATATATATCTTTATTTTTTTTTGAAATTGATGTATATTGACATGTGTTTATCCATCAAGAAGTAAAGGTTTTTCTATGTGTATCTGTGAATTTTGCCATTAAAGATATATTTGAATGGTGCATACTGGAGAACTAGAGCAATGCAGACCTTGATATTCTCTAGTCAATGAGTTTTATCTCAAGGAATTTGGTGTAGCAATTTCTAAATTATTCCAATTCATTAATCTTTTCTATTCATAACACTTTTTCTAAACCTAATCATATGTTGTTGCGGAAAATTAGTTATGAAATGAAAAAGTTGTGCTAATTAATTGTGTTAAAATAGATTTCTTTTCCTTCAACTTACGGAAGAATATATTTTTTATCTTGAGTTTACTGAAGAATATATTTTTTATCTTGGTTATGGTGATTTGTATATTAGGTTGAATTTTAGATGATTTGTTGTCTACTCATCAGTTTGATTAAATACATTTGGAAAATAAACTTTTGATTGTTGAATTATAAAAATGTGTATTGACAAATTATTGGTGGATTTATTCATCTTAAGCTAATTAAAGGAACGGTCTCCAAGGAATCTGCATCTAGTAGCACTTTTCTTCAATTTCTCTATTATGCGTTTGATTTTATCTGATATAGTTCTTTTATGTGCTATACTACGATGTCACCAAGTCTTTTAGAGATGTTCAAAATTTCATGAATTTCCCTAGCCTCATGCTGTTGGGCTTTGTGGAGGCTTGTGAGCCGGCCCGACCCATTACTGAAACCCTAGGTTAACCATTTGGTTTTCTTATAAATATGATCCTTGTATTTGTAATTCTTGAGCAGCACAAGTGAAATAAAATCCTCCTGTTACAGTCGTGGAGTAGGGAAACCGAACCACGTTAAATTCTTGTGTGTCCCGTTTGCGTTCCGTTTCTCTTTTCTCTAGATTATTTGTGTGTGTTGTGTGTTTAATTCCCAACAATTGGTATCAGAGCGAGGTTTCAACAACACTGTAACACAAACTGTGAGAAATTGTCACCTAGGGTTCTTGTGTGAAGAACTGTGTGCAGGGAGGAGAGCCGCCACCGTGTGGGTAACCTCAAGCAGCAGCCGGCTAGGAGAACCGCGCAGGGTGCGAACAGCCGTCGTCCGTGTGCTGTCCGTCGCGCCGTTCCGTTGGCCAGCCGCGTCGAGGAGCCTCAGATCCAGCCGCGAGCGTCCAGATCGTGAGCATCGTCCAAATCGCCGCCCGCTGTCAGAAAACGCCGTTAAGGGAATTGCCGAAGATCTGAAATTAGTTGTACCGAGTATCTCATTTAGTCCTTTGAGATGGCAGAAGATGGGAAGTTCCGAATTGAGAAGTTCGATGGTACAGATTTCAGTTGGTGGAAGATGCAGATTGAAGATTTGCTGGTTCAGAAAGATTTGGACGTAGTGTTGGGTGACAAGCCAGGAAAATTGTCTGATGCAGAGTGGGCAGGTTTGGATCGGAAAGCTATGTCAGTTATCCGACTCTCCTTGACCAAGAATGTTGCTTTCAACATTCTTAAGGAGAAGACAGCGAAAGGCATCTTGGAAGCCTTGTCTAACATGTACGAGAAGCCATCTGCAGCAAACAAAATTTTTCTGATTAGAGAGTTGGTGAACACAAAGATGAAGGAAGGCAGTTCAGTTACCGAGCACATCAACTCATTGAATTCGATCTTAGCCAGAATTTTGTCAGTTGGCATTAAGTTCGATGATGAAGTTCAAGCTTTACTACTATTATCATCATTGCCTGACAGTTGGTCCGGAACGGTTACAGCAGTTGCCAGTTCAGTGGGACCTAATGGATTCACCTTTGAGAAGATTCGTGATCTCGTTCTTGGCGAGGATGTCAGAAGAAGGAGTTCTGGAGAATCATCAGGTGATATGCTAAACGTCGTCAGAGGCAGAGGAAATAACAGATGTAGTGGGAGCAGGAACCGAAGAATGAGTCAGTCGAAGGCTCGGGATGGCTCAGGTGTAACATGTTGGAACTGCAAGAAGGTGGGGCATTTCAGGAATCAATGCCAGAAAGACAAACAAGTCAACATTGCAAAAGACAGCGCCGACGAGGATTTGTTTATCTGTTGCGCGGAGAGCAATGTGGATTCCTGGGTCATGGATTCTGGTGCTTCTTTTCACGCTACCCACAGCAGTGAAGCACTGCAGAATCTGGTTATTGGAGACTTTGGAAAGGTAAGGCTTGCAGACAATAGAGCTATTGATGTTACGGGCATGGGTGACATGGTGCTGAAGACGCCAGTCGGTTTCTGGACCTTGAAGGATGTCAGAGTTGTTCCAAGCTTGACGAAAAGTTTGATTTCTGTTAGGCAGTTGGATGAACAGGGACATCATGTGAAGTTCGGAAATGGGCAGTGGAAGGTCGTGAGGGGCAATCTTGTCATGGCTCGTGGAACAAAAAGAGGATCGTTGTATATTGTCGGATTACCGTCTGAGGGAGTGACCGTCCCAGTTCAGAAGAAAAACAAAGTCCGGTTCACAGAATCTCGTGGGCAGAAGAAGGTTGTCTTTGCAAGAAAGAAAACCAGAGCCACAGGTCAGATTCAGGATGAACGAGCAAGGAAAGGTTCAGGAAGACCAGTCAGAGGCGTTTGTGGCAGTGGGAGCACCGGCCGTGCTTCAGCCAAGGCTCCTAGAAGACAGTGGGTCAAGAGAACCAGTATTCCAGCTGTTGATACGTCTCCAGAAAATATCTTGCTGAGTATGGAGAGTGTTTGTTCTCAGGGAGTTCTAGGATCCGGCAGTTCGTGTCTCAAGTGGGAGCCGGTAGGGACCGAGGACGAGTCTAGGGCAGTTTCAGCCGTGACTGATGTGTTGAAGCTTCGGGGAGCTTCAACGGGCCTTTCAGTTGACTGATGAGAAGGCCGCTGTAGCAGGAGAGAGTTGAAAAAGATTACTAGACATACAAGTGTTCTAAGTGGATGACAGTTGAAATTCTTCAAGCCTCCAAGTGGGAGATTGTTGGGCTTTGTGGAGGCTTGTGAGCCGGCCCGACCCATTACTGAAACCCTAGGTTAACCATTTGGTTTTCTTATAAATATGATCCTTGTATTTGTAATTCTTGAGCAGCACAAGTGAAATAAAATCCTCCTGTTACAGTCGTGGAGTAGGGAAACCGAACCACGTTAAATTCTTGTGTGTCCCGTTTGCGTTCCGTTTCTCTTTTCTCTAGATTATTTGTGTGTGTTGTGTGTTTAATTCCCAACACATGCTAGGTTTGCAATTTGAACTTCTAGAACAGTAACAAATAGTAGAGTATTTTTGGAGAATCTGATAATAGGTGCAACATCAAAAGTAAGAGTCTGTGCAACTAAGAATTTAGGACAAAAGGTTTTCTTGAACCCAAACATAAACAACAATGGGAGCATATGTAAAGGAGCATTGGAGCCACGGCCTAACAATATTTAAGGTTAATTTCTTAGTGTATTAAAATTATTTATTATTGAATTACAGCTTCATTATAAAAACTTTGATCAAATATCATAGAACTTTTTCGTTTCTTGTGCTCAGAGTATTCTAGTAGTTATTTAATTTGTATCTTTGTTGTATAGATTTTATGCAGTGAATATGTTAGTTAAAGTAGTGCTTGGTAAGCATTTGTGTTCCTAATAAGGATACAGAAAAGTTAACTTAACAAAAAATACTATGAGTTGCAGAATGGATGGTGCTGATTTTTGTTTTAAGATTTGGATTTACTTTCACTTGTGCTTCTCGTTTCAAGGACTTAGGTTATTGTTTAATTTATTTAGGAGTTAATATTTATTGGCACTACATAAATATGTTGATTTGCATCTATGTAAGCTTTATTCTGATGTGCATTGGTTTTTGTGATATACTAATAATACTATATTTTTACTTAAATGGAAGGAGTACTTGTTATTCTAGTCCATATTCAGTAATTAGTAGGAACTACGAGTGATACCAGTTATTTTGTTTATGGAATAATACATAAACATGCTTTTACCTTGACTTCATGTTGCGTCTACACTCTTCAACTTTGGTTGTACACAAACAGACACTTAAACATATATATAGCTAAACAAGTAAACACATGGGTTTTGCTGGGCGTCCTACATAGCAATTCACATCCTACACATTATTATACGTGGTGTCCTATGTGTATTATATCACACAAGATGCATTGACAAGTTTATTCAACTTTATACAAGTTTAAGTGTTTACTTGTGCACACAAAAACTCAAAGGATGTATATATTTTTTTTCTTTCTTTAATTATGTTTGAGAATATGCAATCGGACTAATTGTACACTTTTGTTCGAAATTAAAAGAAGTTTTTCTATATGATTGGGTAATGAATGGTGCTGACTTTTTATTCTGGAGAGTTTCAGTT